>RSEF01000022.1:2532864-2568818 GCA_003993805.1 Himantopus leucocephalus
GGGGGGGGGTCCCAGTTCTGGGGGAGATCCCAGCCCCCAGGGAGAGGTTCCCTGTCCTGGGCAGGGGTCCCAGTTCTGGGGTTGGGGGGGGTGGGGGTCATTGAGGTGTCCTGTCCCAGAGGAAGGGATGTCCCAGTCCTGGGAGGGGGTCCCAGCCCATGGAGAGGGTCCTATCCCGGGGGGGGGTTCCCTACACTGAGGGTATCTCAGCCCCAGGAGAGGGGTCCCAGTCCTGGGGGGTCCCTAGCACTGAGGGGGTTGTCAGCCCCCCCGGGGGGGTGGTGGTCCCACACAGATGGGGAGCTTTGGGGTTTGCAGGTCCATAGCATCACCCATGACCCCCCCACACACCTGCACTGGGGGTCTGTCTGGCCACAGCCCCCCCACACCATCACCCGCAAGCCATCCCTGCTTTGCCCCCCATTCCCCTTGTCCCCCCTGCGAAGGGGAGGAGAGGCCCCCCCCGCCCTGCCTGACCCCGCTCCTGCCTCCGCAGCCCCGCGTGGAGCTGGCCTGGGCCATGAAGGCGCACCAGCACGCCCAAGTCTACTTCAACGTAAGTCCTGGAGAGGGTTGGGGGGGTCACAGCAGCGGTGGGGTTCACGGGGACGTGGAGGGGGGGGTCACGGTTAATTCTTCAGTCTTCCTGTGTAGCTCATCTCCTCCGTCGACCCCAAGTTTCTGAACCTCACCAAAGTCGACGACCAGATCTACAGCGAGTTCAGGAAAACCTTCAGGGATCTTAAAATCGACGTGCTGGACCCAGAAGAGCTCAAATCGGAGCCTGCCAAGGAGGTAGGTGGGGAGCAAGGCGGGGGGGACACCCACGAATTTTGTCCCCTCTCGCAGGACTCCAGGGATGCGGCTGCTCCTCTCCCCAGAAATGGCGCCCGTTCTGCCTGCGGTTCGAGGGGGTGGTGGAAGATTTCAACTACGGCACCCTGCTCCGCCTGGACTGCCGCAAAGACTACACCGAGGAGAACACCATCTTCGGTGAGCGAGGGCCGGCACGGCCGGGCTCGGAGAGCTGCGGGGCAGGCTGGAGCCAGCGCCCTCCCCGCTAGAAAAAGGGAAAGGCTGAACCCACGGATCTGCGTTAAAATTTTAAGTTTTTCCTCTCTTCTCTTTTAGCCACCAGAATCCAGTTTTTCGCCATCGAAATCGCTCGGAACAGAGAGGGCTGTAACAGTGTCGTCTACAGCAGCGCCAGGGAGACGGCGGGCGAGGCGTTGGGGTGAGGATGGGACGAGGAGGGGCACAAAGCCCCCCGGCCCCCGGTGCCAGTCCCTGCTCCTCCAAGTTCAGCCTCCATTTACAGACTGTAAATAAATGTTTTGGAAAAAAAAAAACCCCAAAATAATGCCTTGTGCTGCAGGTATTGAATGGGTTGTTCCCTAGAATGGACCCAAAACGCCATGGATATTGCTGAATCTGCTTCAATTTTGGCGTGGGTAGACCACGTGCCAGGGTACAATCTACCCCCACAAATCAAATATGCTGTTTTAACCCCACCCTCCTTCATTTGGGAATCTCCCCCCGCCGCGGCGCGTGCAGGGGAGAGCTCGGGGCGCAGGCGATGCCCAGAGGCAGACACGGCTCAGTAGAAACCATTGAAGTTTTATTTGCAGTCACAATGCTTACACTGTATGCAGCAAACACCCTTACAAGTCAACCAGCAATCTGCTCACGCGAAAAAAGGACCCAACACACAATCGCCAGAGGAAAGAAAACAAAAAAAAAAAAAAAAGANGAGAAAAATAAAATAAAATTAAGAGTAGGTGGTGTCTGGGAAGAGAAACTGAAGCCCTAAGGACCGAGTGTCTGTGGGTAGAGCTGAGCAAGAGGATGCACACGACTAGCAGCAACAATAGTGGAAAAACTACAAGGCAAACAGGTTCCCTCCCCCATCAGCTTTCCTCTGAAAGTCAATTTTATATCCAAAACATTTATTATGGTGACTTAGGAAAAAAAAAAAATAGGGATCAATTTAAAGGGGGTGTTAAATACTTCATGCTAGGCAAACCTTGTTATTAAGAACCCTCTGAGGTGGCAGGTTGGCGCTGCCAGCTCGGTCCCAGCACAGGCGGGTGCTGCCGCAGGGACCCGCGGTGCTCGCTGCTGCAAGCTCCCGAGAGTGCGGCAAGCTCACCCGCAGCCCGAGCGTCCCACGCAGGCTCCCTGCGCGACTGAGATGGAGGGGGGGGGAAAAAAAAAAACCAGAAAAGGAGAAGGCAGAGTGAGGAGAGTGCCGCTGGGCAGGGGTCCAGAGGGAGGGAGGAGAGGGCCCTGCGAGAAGCGGGTTGACAAGGGGACAGGGGAGAGCGCCTACTGCTACACCGGGGGACAGGAGAGACACCCACGAGCAAGCACGAATGAAAAGATCACGCGGCATGGCTTAGAGTTCCTAATAACAAGGGCAAGACGGTAACAGGAAGTTGTGATTTCAAGGGGCTTAATAAGAAAAAATATACATTTGGAATTTTACAATGCCTTTTTTGTCGTTGTTGTTGAATTTTTTTCTTTTTTTTCCTTTTTTTTTTTTTTTTTTTTTTTTTTNGCACTTTCACACACCCACCCCTCGCCCAGTAAAGCTTCAGGCCTGCAGGACACGCTTTCCTCACTCGCATACACAACCCTCACGCCAGCACCGGTGCACCAGGACTCTGTAAAAATTTCAATCACACTTGGTTTTTTTTTTTCTTTTTTTTTTTTTACAGNNNTTTTTTTTTTTTTTTTTTTTTTTTTAAACTGAGTCAATATAAACCTTGTTCAAAATGTTATGAAAAAATGTACATGTTTATACAAGGCAGGCTGCAGCAGAGCGCTGGCGTTCCACGCAGACATTCGGGTAGGGAGACGCTGGATTCTTGCACCTGGCTTATGCCCTTCCACCCCCTCCCACGGAAACAGAAGTACCCTGCCCCGGTGAGCTCAACAACCCCTCCTGTTCCCTCCTCCCTCGGGACGTGGAGTACGGCCCAAAGCGAGCGCCGCAATCCAGCCCTGGGGAAGAGCAGGGATTAGAAACGCCCTCTTTTCTTTCCATCGGAAACGGTAACCCCTCTGGGCCAGGCCAAAGAGATGCTGCTCTGTACAGGTGGAGTTGGGAGACGTCAGCTCATCATGTCGTTGCTGTTCACACCGTAGGTGGAGTTCTTCATGGAGTCGTTCACCTCCCGCCTGAACGCCGACAGGTTTTGTGTAAACCTAAGGAAAAGGCAGAGCAGCGCATTAGAGCAGGGGGTTGCCCGTTCCTCCTGCGTTTTGATCTCCACGAGCACCACGGACCCTCTAGGCTGCGCTTCTGCATTAAGCTATGGGCTTGGCACACCCCGGGACGGACCCACAGCACGCCCCGGGACCGGCCCAGCCCCACAGAGGGGTCTCTGGCGCATACCGACCTGTCCCTGTTCTTGGTTAGGAGGTTGCGTTCGATGCCTTCCATGAGGTTCTCAAAGCAGAGGTGCATCGCCTGCTGTTTCTCCGGAGGCTGGCTGTTCACTATACTGTTCCTCAAGTCAGAGAAATACTGGGGGAGACAAGAGAAGGATGGGTTAATTCTCAGAGGAATAGCTACCTTGGCTTTGGAACAGGGCATGCATAACAGGCTCTCGGGGAGAGGGAGAAAAAGCGTTGCAGCTCTTCTAGTGACTTCTAGTGCCCTTACGAAGGAAAACGAATAGGATTCCTTAGCGCCAAGGCTGCCTCAGGGGAGGGCTGGACACCCTGCCCTCCACACACCATCTCTCCCATCCCGGTTTCCCAACCACCTGCTCTGACACCATTCCGCTCCCTTCGGCCTGAAGGCTCCAGCATCATTCACGCCCAGACAGCGCCTCCAGCTGCGACAGGGGGTGGGATGTTTACCTTTTCATTGAGCAGTATCAAACCAAGCAGAGGCCGAGACATTGACCACTGGTTCCTGCAGTCCTCAAAGATGATGATATTCAGCACTGTTGACAGCATCTGGAAGAGGGAGAGAGAGAGGTTTAAAACCAGCCCTTCCATCCCTGCTCTCTCCTCACCATGGCACCGTGCAAGCTCAGGAGCAATGATTCACCTTTGATGCTTCCAGTGTTGGAGCCTCAATGCTACAGAGCTCTCAGCACCATGGGACAAGAGGAGGACCTGGAAGCCCCCATGAACCGGTGGAGAACTTCACTGAAGGCACATGGAGGAGGTGCTGAAAGCTGTTAGGATATTTATTCCTGACACACTCTATCCTGCCCCAAGGCAGCCAGGGGAAGATTGTCTCATCTTCACTTAAACAAGGCAAAAACAAGTGCTTAAATGCAGAGAGCACGTGCTCTGATGTCCTGGGGAGTTTCCTCTAGTCCACACTAGAGGTGTCTGCGTTCCCTTCCACAGCCTCCTTAGGCTAAAGCCAACATCTAACCTAGCTGGTTTGGAAGATGCAGTTTCCCTTTTTATCCTCAGAAAACACAGCTTCTAGCCCCCAAAAAGCCTGCTTTTCTTTGCATTTGATCTACCAGCAAGGGTGGAACAATATTCCCTGCTTTCACGTGGGAGTCATGCTGACACTTTGACAAGTACCAGGGAGTGAGGTTGGATGACACCATCAGAAATGCACCGAGCACTGCTGTTCAAAGCAGCACAGCCAGGCAGGAGGCATATAGAAGCGTTTTGCTATAAGGTATGGATATCCAGATCCCAACACAGGGCCCTCTGGAGCGCCAAAACCTCTGTGAGCAGAGTCATCTGTCATTAAGTGACACAGAGGTACCTAAACTACACGGTACATGTAGATACATCCTGAGCTAAACCTGATCTAAGCAAGGAAAAATCTCAGCTCACTATTGATCCTCTGCCATCGCAGACGCTCCTGACCCAGCGAGAAGACAAATCCCAGCAAGCTCCATGTTTATCAGAGGTGTTGGGGATGGAGGCAGGAGACAGATGGCAGATGTGCTACCAGCATGTAAAACTCTATTATCAAATTCAGCCTGCAGAGGCCGTTCTGAAGGCAGGCGTGAAGGGTGCCAAGGCAGCACATGCTCTGACAGGCTGCAAACCCCAACTTTCACGTGGTCCCAACACGAGCACCACAGCAGAGAGATTGTTCCTGTATCCTGGAGTCTACGCAGAGCCTTGTTAAGCACGGGGACCCTCACGGCTGTGAGTGTGCACGTACCACTGAAGTGTTCCAGGGATTTAAACAAACCCTGATGTCTTTTTTAAAGCAGAAGAGCGCACGCTCTCTGGCTGAAGGTATGTTTCCTGGCTTCACTTCTATGAACTGCTGGCACTGCCCATAACTCTATTTCTCTTAAAAAAAGAATAGGTAAAAGCTCATTTTTGGCTACTTCCTTTCATATCTGAAATGCAAAAATGGTGTTCTTTGCACAGGGAGAACCATGGCCCTGAAGCAAGGCTTTGAATTAGACCTACCATATGATGAATGTGTAGGAGAGACGCAATACTAGCAAAAAAATCCTTTTCGCTCTGGAAAAGCCTGGGGCTCTAGAGCAGGGAGCATGCAGCCCCCACATGACATCAGGCTAAGAAAATTCAGGGCTTATCGGGGAGTTTCACCGTGCCACGCCACAACAAGGCCCTACGCCTTCAGTCTTTACCTGCTGAATCATCTCCGGGTGCTGCTGCATAATGTGCAGGAACCGGTCGCTCTCCTGGGTCAGAGGTGTGGTCCTCTTCTTGGTGCTGCGAGACAGTTGCTTGAAGAGATAGGTGACAATGTGGTCCAAACAGGAGCAGCAGCCTGTGCAAACCATGGTGTCTGCAGGAACAGGGAAGGGGGAGATATTGGGGCACTGCCAGCATTTCGCTTGCTCAGATGCACCCGGAAAGGCTCCCAGGGAAGCACCACCATTTATCTGGGTCCTTTTAGGGACTTTGCAAGCAAGAACCACCTAACCCTAAACAGATCAGCAATTTCCTCATTGACATACTCCCTATTTCTAATGTTCCAGCTTTAACAGAGGTCAAACTCCTCCACCCGTTCACATGGTATGTCTTAACTTGTTAGCCTGAAATATTACGCATTCAGAGCAACCAAAATCTTTCCCCACTCCCAAATCAAAGGCCTAAGAGCACAACAGAGAACAAAAGTAGTTACCTAGTGCAGTGAGGCCTTCTGAAATGGAAGAGAGAATATACATGATTACATGAGGCTCCAGACTGGCTATAAAGTTCATGTGGTCCTGGGTAAGAACTTCCAGCAAAGAATAGTATGACTGGCTGAGCTTGGGATAATCCTGCAGAGAAAGGAAGAGAGAAAGACTTTTAAGGCCTCGTGGCTAGCCTGTAACCATCAGTTAAGGCTTTCTGCTAGACCCAACCCATTCATTAATCACCTGAAAACTGCTTACCGAATCTCCTGGAAAGAGAACAAACCAACCTCTCTCTCAGCATAATTCATGGGCCAACATATTTTCCACCCTTCTCCCCCACCAAAAGCCTTCCAAACAGGCTCTGGCAACAATGGTCCAGCAGGTTCCCAACACTGTTTTATCAAAACATCTTTCCCCACTGCTTCGCTCTTTTCTAAATGAGGAGCGTTGGCTGACTAATGCCAGTGCTGGCGATGCAGAGATAGGACCGGCTCTCCAGGTGTCCATGCAGAGTGCCAGATCACATAAAAATCAACACGCGCCGTGCTAGGCTCAGCAGCCCGCACTGCAGTCAGTGCCACAGTCCCCTCCACAGCCCCCAGACTCAGGGGGACTCTGCTGGGAGTCCTGCAGAGTGGCCCCATCTCAAGAGTGGCATCTGAGCTGCATGTCTCAAGAGCAATGGCTTGGCCACCGGTATATTAAATCAAGAACGTGCTGAACGCAGTCACAGAGATGGCAACAACTTCTTTCAGGTCCTGCTATGGTAATACGACAGAGAAGACTTGGGAAGAATATATGCTGCCCTCTCTCCTCGATATTTTGCCAAGTAGGACTGCGCTGATAGGGTCTCAGAGCTCTGCCGCATAATGGATTTCTGTATATGAGGTCTGGATAGGAGCAAGACGCTGCAGGTGAATGTCTTCAGTAAGGAGGCTGCACTGTAATTGCTGATGCATCGAGATCTCTGCCCACAGGCAATACAGGGGAGAACAATCCTTTACTCACAGGAAGTGTTTTTCAGATAGAGGAGGAATTATTTTGGTAATTGCTCTGCTGAGACTTGGAGCATACCCTGCTGCAGAGCCGAGCGGCAGGGCTGCCCCGCAGGCCCTTGGGTGCTGGGGTTACAGCCTTCACGCAGGACCTGCCGCTGCACATTCCAGCAGCTGTAATTTCCTACTGGTTTGTGCCTATAGCTGGGGTTCCAGGAAGTGGCACAAGTTCATTTATCTCTGTGATTAAAGTGTTCCTTTACTGTATAATCTTCCAACCCTGTCTTCCCTAGCCATGTGTTTACACTGCTAATCACAGGTGTCGGCTTACCAGAAGGTCACTGTGAGGGATGGAAAGCAGAAGCTTGATAAAAGTTTGCAAGGCATTGTCCAGTGCATCATCCCCGTAGAGACGGAAGACCCCAAAGTTGACGTAGCTCCCGCTCAGTGCAGCCTTCAGCATAGAGAAGCAGATGGAAATCCCCTTGAGCTTCAAGGCATAGACTTGATCCTTTGGGACCTCCCCAAGCGTTAGGATACGATTTCCTGCATGAGCACAGAAGCAGACTCAGTATTTCAGCAACCACATCCAAACCTGTTCTCCCCCAGAGTGCAGGAAAAACAAAAGTAGAGCCATAAGGACTGACTGAGAAGTCAGCCACAAGCACCAATGACTTATTCCTCAGCAGAAGTTTACGGAACCCATTACAAGTTAAAAATGTGGCTCTACTAGGAAACATGGGAGAATACAGCTGCATGTAATTTTGCCGTGGAAACAGGACAGCATAAGGACAAGATTGCTCTCCACTTGCTTCCCAGGGTCTGCCCGTGTCACCTTGCACGCTCACAAGGGGCTCAGCTGGGTTCCTGCTCCTTGCTATCATTTCCTTCCTCATTTGCACGGCAAACACCCTGCCCCTTCTGCTTGCCTGCCTACCCAGCACTTCAAGCAGAAGCATCTCACTGTATCTAAGCATGCATTCGGCAAGCGATTTGGCACTGCTTCCCAGCCTGGGCTCGCTCTCCGAGCTGGCAAGTGCCCCAGCCCTCACTCCCCAAGCAAGCGGAGGAGTCAAGGGCAGACCCAGGCTGCCCGGATCCCACCTGCTGGATACTCACCATACGTAGTTATCATTTTACTCGTTTCTCGGAAGAGCAGGATGCCATTCGGTGAGGACACATCAAACTGCAGCCGTTGGGATCTAATGGAAAGACAGGGAATAAATTGGAGCTCAAACATACCTGGGAGTAAAAACAAAGCTAACACTCCAGCACCTCCTTGCGCTGCTGTCTACTGGGGCACCCTCCTCCCAGGGCTGCTCCCCAGAGCTCAACAAAATGCCCTGATCTGGTAGAGAATACTGCTGTTCATTACCAAAGCCTGACAGGACACAGCCACTTAGGGACAGAAGAGCTCTGCTGTCAGAGAAGAAAGGGCCTATATTCCACAGACGTTAGGAATATTACAAGATCGAGGGTGGAAATCCTGTCTTGGCAATAGTCACTAGGCTACTGTACACAAACATCTTGGAAGCAGCATTGTAGGGCAGGCTGACTAGCTCCTATTCATAACATGAACAAGAATTCACAGCTTGGCATTTTTTCCCCTACAGTGAATAGATCTTACAATTGAAGCGCAGTGAGTTGTCCAGTTCACCTCCGAAATAAATGAGTGGACGTATTCCAGTAAAGATTGTCCTACTGCAAAGATGCTGCTCGGATGTGGCAAACAGTCTGACAGAATGGCGAGTCAACTCTCAGATGATTGTGCCTGAACCTTGTGTCCCTTCCACTCGGCTGTAACAACGGCCCCTTCCTACAGGGCTGTGTTCAGCTGGCTGTAAGCCAGAGCAACATCTTGGCAACCTTCCACTGCCAGATTAGACAGCTTCTGAATTATCTGAATAGCGTCAGAGGTACCTCTCTGCTGGCAAAAAGAGCTGATGCTCTAAAGCAAAAAGTTGTCATCTGGCTGCCAGATAGAACAACGCTCATTTTAAACACAGGTTTTAAAAATTAACATGAGTTGCCTGCCTCCATCTTATAGTGCTGTCCTTGAAAACAGACGCTGAACAAATTCAATGTTTATTGATCGTGTCTCTTGGTTTGACTGAGTCATGACACGACTGATATCTGAACTGTTAGATTTTCTTCCCTACTGAAACAATGCCAGTTTCCCCCCTGTCCCCTTGGCAGCCTTTATAACATAAATAGACTGAAGCAGAGAAAACACAACTGGACACCAACACCCACACAAAGACTGAAGCAGCAGACAAATTCCTGCCAGCTTTCAGCTGCTGGAGGTTCATACCTATTATGTACCAACTCGGCCATCAGTTTGAGGACAGGTGTAGTGCAGGCTGGGTCATGGTACCAGAGTTCAATTGCCCGCTGTAGGATTGGCATGTAGGATGGGTAGCTGCAAGGTGAAAGCTAAGGAACTTTGTTGCTTTGCATGAAGAGAAAAGGTCACAACTTCTACCAAAAAGGCGTATTTTGTGTACTGCACTCAAACTTTGCAAAGGAGCTTACTTAACAGAGACGCCGCTTGCTGGGGTCTGCTTTATCACAGGAAAAAATAAAATAAAATAAAAAAAAACACCTTAAGTCCATTGAAGGCGTTGCATATACACTTCTTACACTAGGAGAAAGCAGAACCAAAAAGGTTTTGAATGAAAGGGACGGCAGATAAAGATCCGTCATTGCAACAGACAGCTGACCTTCACCAGCCAAAGAGAAATCTGGAGCCCAGATACGGTGCTCTTTGCGCAGCTATGCTCTCACCAAGAGGACAAAGATACCAACTGCTGTTGGCTTCAGTGAGCGAGAGGAAAGCTTTTGTTGCTGCTGAGACACAAGCTTCCCATTAAAGGCCTTTGTGCTTTACAGGTCAAATCTCTTTAGGTCCAATCGGAAAAACCCCAACAGTTCAGCTTTGAGCAGATTTCTAGGTTGATTTGGCTGCAGACAGACCAAGTCATATCTATTTCAGGGCTTAGAGACAGGACACTGAGTACTACAAAAGTGAAGAGAAACCCCAGTCAGGATTCAGCAGGGAAAATGGGCCATTTGGACGCAGTCAGCCAGAGAGTTCTCCCCTCTGACAGACGGGGTGACTCAAGGTTTAGGGCAATAAAAGGATACATCCACTCAAACAGCATCATGAAGCTGGTCTTGGCATTGAAGGCAAAGGCTATTCCCCTCAAGTCTCTCACCAAACCAACCAAAGTTCTCTGTATTGCAAAAGAAAAGATATGTTAAAACGTAACACACGTAGGGATCTCTCCCTCCCTGGCTCCACCAAGCACAGAGCTGCTTCCCTTCCTCCTATCCCAACAGCAATACAGCCTTTCTCTGCTGGATGCTGATCCCTGGTTAGGCGGTTCTTCCTTTTCAGTGCCAGAAGTCCTCTTTCATTTGAGCCAGTGCAGTGACTGGGTATTTCATTCCCAGCAGAAGGAAAGCCAGCAGACAAGGCTGACTGCTTCAATTGTGAACTACACCTAGACCCCCAGGGACACAAGGCACACCACTGCTTCCCCATATCCTGAAAGAAAAGCACCCATCACTCCAGCATCTACTTGTCTTGTTCAGAGGGCAGAATGGCTCTCCCTCTGCAGGAGTTACTTGTCCTCTCCTGTCTGTCTGAACTGGAAGTGTCAAAGCCCCGCAGGGAAAGAGTAGGGAGAGCACGAGTAACGGGGAAGGTGTTGCCCAACTTACTTTTGCCTCTTGTTCATTGAAAGTATTTGTGCTGAACATCTGTGCCACAGTCTCAAAGGCAGCTGTGAGGGGAAGCATGAACTGCTCATACTGATCCTCATCTTCCCCTGAAAGAAAAAAAAAAAAAGAAATCAGGAGGAAATAGACTGCACATCCCTGCAGTCCTACCTGTGCTAGACACTGAGACATTGCTCTCCCACAGAGCTAGAGGCAGAGAGACCACAGGTTCCCAGACAGGTGATCTATCACTGCCAATATCTAACTTAGAGAAAAGACTTAGAACAAACCCTGTCACCTCAGGAAAACATTTGCAGTGTTATGAAGGCAAAATTCAGCCCTAGCCTGGGTGGTGTGCACCTCTGGACTGCCTTCTACCCAGCAATATGGTATCAAAGCCACTCCTGAGCTTCTCTCCCCTCCTTTTTCTTATCCCATTTGGCTTCTCCTATTCCAGCATCCTTTCCTGCAGGAGCTTACAGCTCCCTGAACAGCAGGGCCTAGCCTACTGCAGAGCCCAGCATCCAAACCACAAAGTCACCATTTTGCTCTGGTTCCCAGGAAAAGATGCGAGTACCTAAATCCACCATGAGAAGACGCCCAAGTGCAGTGTAGAACGTAGTCCGACATCTCATGTCAGTCAGGTTGGACTGATTGTTAATGCCCAGGAAGGAAAAGTGCTCACTCTGCAAGGGGAAGAGAAGAGACGAGTTAAAGGGGAACCACCACTTTGTGTGGGCGCCTGTATCAAGGGCTGAGGATCCCTCATTCCCCTAATCCTCAGCCTGCGCAAGGATGAGAAGTAGCGAGCTGCACGGTTATTTTGCTAACTGCTTCCCATCTGCCAGCCATCTCGGAGAACACGCCACCAGAGGGCAACAGGCACCGCGCATGCACGCCCCGGAGCAGCGTCCTACCTGCTGGCAAAGATACCAGATATCATCTTTCATCTTGGAATTCCCCAGGACCAGATGAACAAGGAAGTCTTGCTTTGCCTTGGGAGCAGAGAAGCAATTTGCCCCCCTTACTCATGGGGACCCTTCGGGCAATAAGGTTGCTAAAAACCAGCCCTCTGCAGACAGATCCCCAGCTACTCTGCCCACATGCTCCACAGAAACAGTAGCCCCAGACAATGCAGTTTGAATGCAGCTTCTGGGCCAAACACAGGATGTAGGACTGACTGCAAAATAGTGCCTAGCTCAAGGAATACAGCGCCCTGTTCAACCAGTCAGTGCAAACCTTCTGGATGTGGTGCTGGGAGTCCTACTGCTACAGCATCAGAGCATTAAATGATCACGTGCTCCCAGAGGCAAGTCAGAAATCTGATACTTTGCTGCTGGCTTCTAGTTGCTGATTCTAACATTTCTGATTTCAAGTCAGCATCCCAGATCTCCACAGGGAGTACCATACCGGTAGTGACCAAGGAACAAGACTGCTATCCTGTCCACTGCAAGCGACAGCACTTCTTCCAAATCAGCACTTTTAGAGTGAAAGCTGGGGCACCAAAATGCTGATATATTTTGCATTAAATTGCATAAACAGTGCTCACTGCTGCCTGCCTGCATGCGCAGCAGTACCAGCTTTCTCCCACATTTCACTCTGGAGATGGCTGTCTTTCAGTGGAGAGTAGAGACCCCCACGTTAACCTTTCAGGGATGAAAGATATGACATAATTACAGCCCCTCAAAATTCCAGGGCAGGCTTTGAGCAGGGAGAGATGGAACAGAGATCACATTTTCTAGAGGCTCATCTAGTATCATCTGGGAGACAGGTAAACTTCAGAAGTGTGTTCAGCTGTTAAAACCAGGGGATTATCTCAGCTGCACAAAAGGCAGACGGGAGTTTGCTGTGAGACGAAAGGCAGAAGGTGAAAGCACTTACCGTGTGATTGTTCAGCATGAACTGTACGGCGCTCAGTTTCACCAGCTTTCTAACACTACTGTATGTAAAGGGGGTGTTAAGGAAGCAGCAGAGTCAGCAGAAAACGTCTTGCAATGCTTGCAAAGCACTTTCCAGGGCAAAACTGGAAGGGGACTTACGTCTATATTATTCAATATGTTCTAGCCTCTCTTCCATTTGTTTCAAGAGCAACCAAGTTGCATACATCTCTGCTGTAGAGACCTGCGGTCACCATTTTTATTGACTCTGTCAGGAAGAGCAAGTAGAAGACCATAAGACAGACTGTGACTGTAAACAAGTCAACTGTGGATGGTAAGCTACAAAGCAATTATCATCCAAAATAATACCCCCCCTACAATAATATAGCCATCAACAGCTGTTATTACATCATAGCAATTCAACAGCTAGATAAGAGGTTGACCAAGCACTTGCACTCTGCTCTTCTCACTACCCCAAAGATGAAGCAGTTCAGGAAGCTGTTACACGCAGAACGCTCCTGTTCCAGCCAAGCATCTGGGTCACTCTTCCCCCGTGCCGAGGTTAAAGCGTCCTGCGCACCCAACAGCTCTTCTGAAAAGGATATCCAATGGAGAGGTCATTGAGCAGCTGCAGCGTCTTGGAGGTGATAGGCTCGCATCGACCCCAGTACTTCAAGTTGGTGATGCTAGGGAAGAGGACAACAAGGACGGATCAGAGGGGTTTGCTCTGCTTCCCCTTTGCTGTGCGGCGGATTCTTACAGTTCAAAAGTCACCCAACATCATCATCAGCTCCACCCTCCACCGAAACCACAGACATCACAAGCCACAAAATATTGGTATAAAATTACTGTACTTACATTTGGTTGACTAGAAAATTATCCTTCAGATAATCTTCACTACTTGGGTCCCAAGCTACACTGGCCCATACCCAGGCCCTTGGAATTCTGTGGCACTCCAGGGCTGGTTTCTGCAGCAAGGGTAAGAGAATTCTGCGGCAGTGACTACATGCAGACGTATGCAATTCTGCACCTGCACCATCCACTGTCAGCTGCAGAATTCTAGTAGCCCTTGCTTCTTCCAGGAGAGCCATTTCACCCCTTGGGGATGACGCGCAGCTGGGGCGCGTGAAGGTAGGCAAGGCCCCATGCACGTAAAGATGGGGGCGATGCTAAAGAAGTCGAGGGGGAGCTAGCGGCTGCACATCGCCAGGCGCACGGCACTGGGCGTCAGCACTGGAGCTACTGAATTGGTTCAAAATGCTACCAGAGGCTGCCAAAGGCATGCCAAAAAGCCAGTTGACAGGTTTCGTTCAGAGGAGAACTGCCAAGGAACGGGCCGAATAGGGTGCCTACCAGAGTGGAAGAATTTAAGAAAAGGATTGGTGCTCCTCTGGTACTGAACAGCAGAATTTGCAAAGAAAACCTTTGAAGGAGCAGTCCCCTCCCCATAGAGCTTTCGTGGCTGGTGATTGCCAATAGTCAAAGTGATAGGGCACGAGTGCTTGAGGCTGTCCCCTCTCTGACTCTGGTTCTACTAAGCAGGCACTGGAAAGAGAATCCATTATCTTGGTGTACGGCTTATTTTTGTGGCTCCACGGTGGATAAATCAATCCTGGATATTGTGCGTGACTTAAGCCCTGATAAAAGCCTGTAATTTTCTCGAGTAGCCAGATGTTACTAGTTTTAGACTGAACAACACTCCCTCATATTCCAGTTTTGCTCGTTACACCTTCAAATGAACCCTGGAATCTCTGATGCCGGCAAGCAGGAACACTTACATTTTTCCTATGAAGACGCTCAGGACCATAGTCTCATCATTCAACCCCAGGACCTCTGAGAGACGGCGGTACAGCTGCAGGGGAAAAAATAACACCAATTTAAAAGCTGTCAACAAAACAAGTAATGATCAAGGATTATCTGTTTTTCGCTTGCTCTCCCTTTGTGGCACACGTGCCTGGGAGTGTGTATGCTCTGGGCTTTCCCAGATCAGTCAAACGATGCACAGAGATGCTTGTGACCCGATCCAGATCAATACTTGCCCTAATCACTGCTACCTCTTTTCTATCGCTAGTTATAGCAAGCTCAGATACTGTACACAGAAGATGGGCACTTGCTTTTCCTAGGAAAGGGGACATAGCAACTGTGCTCCCCTACCTGCACCTACACAGAGTATCTTAGCGAATTTGTCTGGAACTCTACGTCCCCCGTCACATCACTGCTCCAAAGTCTCTGGGGTGGGGAAGGAAGGGCATACGTTACTGGAAAGAAAGAGAACCTAATTCTGGAGCAATGATGTTCCCATTCTTTAAGGGTTTTTTTTTTTTTAAGAAAAGGTATTCTGCGTCTCTAAAGATGCACTAAGGCATTCAAATTCCAGTACACCTACAATTGCCTTGTGATGAAGAGAATGGATATTTATCTTCCCTTTAGAGCCGAGGAAGGAAGGCTCAGGTGCTGAGCTCAGGCTCCTCACAGTGGTGCGACTCGCACACTTTCACAGCTCTATAGGCTTAAGGGACTCATTTGAAGTCACAGCAGAAACCTGGCAGGTAACAAAACTGAACCCAGGTCTCGAGTTCTAGGCTGCCGTAGTCACTGGCTCCTTCCTGACACATACAGAACACAGTATTTCAAAAACAGCTCAGGGTTTGCAGTGTTAACTCTGGACATGTATCTAGAAAACACTGCAGACACGTCTTAAATATTTTCAGCTATAAAGAAGAGAAAACAAGTAATGCCACTTGCTTTCATTTAAAGAGGGAAGCTACTACTGCACTTCGTATCACCAGAGAGACACAGCCAAGGGGACTGATTACCTTGGAAGACTTCTGCACCTGATCTCCAATATAGATCTTCCGGAACTGCTCAAAGAAGCTCAGCATGGCAAGCTCCAGCTTCTCATTCCCAGCCTGCGCCAGACGAGAGTCCGTCAGGTTCATCAGCTGCAGCACTCTGGAGAGAGGTGAGAAAAACATACCTTGTTGATGGACACAGGGAGAAATGAGGGATTTCTGGCACGTGGTGTTGTTTCCAGGCTGCGCGCAACAGGATTTTTTACCTCCTGTGGGCATTGCCATTTTGGGTCAAGAACTGACAAAACTGATAACAAAACACTGACTAGGGCACACTCCTCTTCTGTGCAAGGCCATTATAAGGCTTCTACATCCCTTTTAACAGGGATGATGCAAGGCCTTGGTTTTAATTTGCTGCAGAAGTGAATTTTGGGTGCTTTAGCCCGCTTACCCAGCGACGGGTGCATCACGTTCTCAAACCCACCTGTGAAACCACTACCTGCTCCCCTCACAAGGGCCAGACTCTAAACGACACTCCCACTGACGTTTGGCTTTTGTTGGGAGCCCTGCGGAAACAATGCTGTCACCGGTGCACGGGCTCAATGAGCAGACCTTGCTGGCAAGGCAGGGGTGGAGGGCTTTTTAGGGTAAGTAACACACATGCAGCAAAACAGGGGGGGCAAAAGCAACAATACTCTTTTTGGCAAGTGTCACAAAACACAGAGTGGGAAAGAAGATAAAATGTAAATCGACTTCTATGAGCATCTACGATATATGCTGCCACTAGAGGCAGCTGAAATATATACAGGGTCTCACCCTTTCCTCTTCAGTAACTCATCAGCTACATGGGAAGCCAGCGCTTGATGTTGTCTATCGGCTCACCAGCAGGCCAGCTTCCATACATTCACAGTATAGCTCCTTCACTACCTTAGCTTCCAAGCAGAGCAATTAGGCTCCAGACCACAAAACGTTCAACTGTGACTCAAGGTTGTTCATGAGTAGTAAGCTACGTGTTCTCACATCCATCGAATAAAGCTTGCACTGGAGAGGATTTATAATCCCCCAAATCCAGCGTGTGTTATACGTATAAAGACAGTATAAAGTTTTAACAGTAGAAGAACTACAATATTCACAGTTTATTTACGGACAAAACCCGCTTTGGCTTATTAACTATGAAAAAGACTTCCCCACCCCAGCAAAGAACTGTCATGCATTTAGTTCTACTCCAATGCATGCATTTAAGCGCAGTATAATTCCCCTCTTACATGCTCTTCCCCTCTCATTCTTTTTCTTATAACCCAAGATTTCCCAATTTAGCCAAGCCACAGCAGAAGTTTGCCGACTGGCTCTAGCCAGTGTCGCCAATCTCTTCTTTCAGGATCGCCAATTCCACACTGTTCTTTTCAGTTAAAAGAGGGGAAGAACATGGTGGCAGCTTCACAATAGCAATTTTTTTCTTGACTTCAAGAGTGGTGAAGCTAGAAAACAGTCAGCATCCCTACCGACAAACCAACTCGCCATCCATCGCATCCTGCTCATCCGTGCTGGCGAACGAGACCCTACCACCAATCACTGCCCCGATAATATAGACGAGCCACGTCAGGCGCCCTGAAACCAACAGAGGACATCAGAACCAAGCACATCACACGTTACATGGAGGAAGCTGAGGAGATTTGCATTTTATTTTGGCAAAGACAGGATTCACAAGGAATATCTTTTTGCTTTAGTGCCCATCTATACTAAAATTACTCAATTTTCCACTTGGTGGAGAACAGGCACAACTTTACTAGAAAAGAAACAAGAATGCCAGGTCTGCCTGGAAGATTTTCATTATTTAAAGCTGTTCCACTGCAGAAAGCCACTTTCTTGTAAAAGTGTATTCTATGTATTTAAACATGTGCAGATGCCAGCAGGCAGCGTTTATTCTTTCAAAGTACATGTGGCTGGTGGAGAAGTCAACATCATATGGAGTTTTGCCCACACACACACAAAAAAAAAAGCGTACTGTGTTAGATCAGACAATACTGTTTCAGAAGGAATAGTTTCCAAACTTGTGTTGATGCGCCCAACTCCTCCATGAAAGGGGAAGCCAGCTACGTTATTGGAGAGGGGCATAACACAACTATAGCTGAACCTCCAAAGGAGATGTTTCTTTATGGCCAGTGTTAAGCAATTCCTAAACCAACCAGCTGTGCAAGTACAAAACCTCCACGCTGAACCCACCCAGTGCTGCGGACAGACACCGTCCTTCAAACAGTGGCACCAGCTGAAAACCCCACTCCCAGTTACTCATTACCAACCACCAGCTGGAGGTTTCTGCCACATAGCCAGCGGGGAGGTTCAAATGAGCATTCCATATCCTGCCTCAGACAAAAGAGGGATGGGGCAGGCAGGGCTGACCACCTGTGGACAGGGGGAACATCCTCATGACTTGTCTCTGAAAGACTGGGCACTAAATTTCCCCCAAAAAGGAATGGAGTTACTTGTAGGACAGCAGTGTCTTCAGCCAGCGCTGCTGTGTGCGTTGGGAGTGTCTGTCCACAGCCAAAAATATTGTACACCATACGGGCACCTCCCCAAGAGAACGTTTGTGAGATCTGCTTCCCCATTTAGGACAGGCTGAGAGAGTTGGGGGTGTTCAGCCTGGAGAAGAGAAGGCTCCGGGGACACCTTAGAGCCCCTTCCGGTGCCTAAAGGGGCTCCAGGAGAGCTAGGGAGGGACTCTTGATCAGGGAGGGGAGCCATGGGACGAGGGGGAATGGTTTTACACTGAAAAAGGGGAGATTTAGATGAGATCTGAGGAAGAAATTCTTGGCTGTGCGGGTGGTGAGCCCCTGTGGCAGGTTGCCCCGAGAAGCTGTGGCTGCCCCATCCCTGGAGGTGTTCAAGGCCAGGTTGGACGGGGCTTGGAGCAACCTGGGCTGGTGGGAAGTGTCTCTGCCCAGGTCAGGGGGTGGGACAGGATGATCTTCAAGGTCCCTTCCAACCCAAACCATGCTATGGTTCTATGATTTATGGATTTCACCAGAAATGCAGGCTTCTGAAATGGTACTTTTGAGAACGGGCAACCTACTGCAATCTTGCAGGCCACAGTGCTCCAAACGTGCTCACCTTCCTGTACAGCAACGTCCATGGGGCTGGCGGTGGCACTCTGCAGCAGCTCCTGGTAGGACTGGGCTGACTGGTCAAAGAGCTGCACAAGCAGAGCGCAGGTCTTCTCATACTCGCACCGGCCGATGGTGGACAGCTGATCTAGCTGCTGTTGCACCAGGCCAGTATCATCCAGTGGATCCTCCAAACCATCCCTAAGCAGCAAGAAAGCAGATTAGGAAAGGACTTAAAATGCAGAGAGCGCCTAACCCATAACATACGCATATTTCTATCAGCAGAGGATGCTTTCCCAGGCATACAGCAATTCCAATGACTAAAGTCTCTGCCTCTACTATTTGTCACAATGGAGAACTACACAGACTGACGTAATCATCTGATCGTTACTGCGGCCGTAAATCAGAACAACAGTGGTGGTTCAGGTGGAAAGGCCATCAGGCCCTGGGATGAGTAAGCTCTTCTTACGTCTTTAACATTTATCCAGGTCTTTGAACAGTGTCAAGAACAAGGTCTCTGTCTGGTTGTCTTTGTATAACAAAGCTTGCCATCTTTCTCAATGTTTTAGTTGCCTTATTCTTATAAATACGCTAACCTCAACACTAAGTTTATTGCAAACTCCAGAACTAGCTAAACCTGCTGTTCCTCCCTTGCATTGCTAGATACCTAAAAAGGGATAAGCTGATCAGCCTTCCTGGAGAGGCATCATTTTTCTATATTTGACCATTTGTTTTCATCAAATACAAACACACATAAGGTGGAATTCAGCCCACACCAATTCAGGCACTGCAAAAGAGTCTTGTAGGCTGTCCCTACACTCAAAGGAAGAAGGAAAAAAAAAAGATACTTTTAGGTATAATTTGTGCCATCCTACAGCAGAGATCTAAAAATTAAGTGAATCACACTTTGCATACTTATTGATCTCTGCTACGATGGCAATTCAGAGTGCAAATGGTATGCTGCAGGTGTATGATGCCAGGCAAGATGAATTCTACCCATAACGTGTCAGAGACCACTCAGGTCAATCTTAGCCATTTGAGAGTAAGCAAGGACTAAAAAAAAAAAAAAACTAAACCCAGCTTAAAAAAAAAAAACACCTCTTTTTTATAAGAGACAGAGTATGTGATTTAGGTAAGTCTCCCTTAGAAATCCTTTGGTGACTCACAAAACTTCCTGCAGTTGTGGCCATTTTAAAAAGAAAACTCAGACTCTGGTGCCAACAAGCAGGAGTGCTGCCATCTCTCTGCTTTTCTTACCTCAGTATGATGTGCACAGATTCCAGCCTGGACGTGATGTAAGCTTTTGTGACTTCTGGCGTGTATGTTTCGAGCATGTGAGGCTCTGTGGCTTTAACGTAGGGCACTGATGCAGCCAGCCGCTGCCACAAGCTTAGGAGATAGTGAACGCTGTTCGGTGCAAACTCCCAGTGCTACCAGGAGCCAAGAGAAAGAAGAGGAAAGGAAACCAGCGAGTTATGGCCTTGATTATTTTACCCATATTCTGACTCATGTAGCACCAGGTATGGCAACATACAAGCACTTTAATGATCCGGTTGCCAATTTTAACAATGAATTTCAGTTCACACCTGAATTCAGTGAGCATTATCAGCATTCAGTAAAGACTGAAAGATAATCCCAAGTTATTTTTTTATACTGTATATACATGTATATATATACATGCCACATGTACTTGTATTTATATTTTTTCCATTATTGGCTGTGTAGCTGAGCCAAAGTCTTTGGTCCCAAACTACTGCTGAGCTCATACTGTAGCGTGCTGCAGACAGCTCCCCAAACAGAATATACAGTTTAAAGCTGTTTTCCAGATAAATATTAAAATTTAAAAAAGATATTATGTAAGCTATACAATTTTTTTTTTAACCATATTCTGTGCAAGGGTGTAGTTACAAGCTGTATACCAGTGGAAAACTCCTTGGGAACATGGCATGATATTCATATTACTAGCAATCCTTGCAATTGCATTTTAATAGTGAAGTGATACATAATTCTAAAAATAAGCCTTATTTAACAAGGTTTTTTTTTTCCCCTGCTAGGACATGGAAAGACTCTGGAGGCATAGCAACCCTGCCTTCCCCCACATACTGCTCCTGTTCCATTCAGTAGGAATTCCCAGAATAATCAATGCTACACTGCAGGATTCTGTCACAGAGACTGCAGGGGTTTTTGGTAAAAATAACATACAGCAAATTAAGGGGCAAAGAACAGACAAGAGGGTTATAATTTTGTGTCAAGAGAAGAAAAGGAGCATAAACACCCATCGAGGGTAATTAAAACCACTTTGTACCTGCAGGCTGGTCACGGTGAAGTTGGCAATGAGTCGGATGACCTCGGGGTAGTTCTCCACCTTCACCAGCTCTCCCAGCTGGTAATTGCTTTTCAAACGGGCCAGCAATCGGCAGAACTCATGGTAGTTATTTGGGTCTGACAGACTCTGAGAGGAGAAAAAGAGGAGAAGAATTGAGAAACAGCACTGCTTCACAACACATGGCAGCCAGCTACGAGAGGCACAGATTTATGGTGAAACGGTAGGAAAAGAGCAGCAAGGTGTTGCTCCCCAGTGCCACAAGTGGGACATGTACATTAGAAAGTATTTTTGGTGAAGAAACTCGATGCAGAGGAAGAGACACGATTCCACTGACTGCATCCGAAATATTCACCTGTGGGTTTTCCAGTATTCGTTTAACTCCATCAACGAGATGAGATAAAAACTTTGCTCTTTCCGCATTGTTGAAGAGGGATCTGCGTACAGAGGCTATCTGCACTAGGCAGGATAAAACCTAAAAGGGGCAAAGAGAATAAGGGAGGGATTAGAACAATAAAATGAACAGCACGTTTCCTTTTCATGACGCAACAAATCATTTAAGCCTGATGCTCCTTTGCATGCTACACAACAGCTCCCTCACTTCAAAAGAGGATTTGAGCCATCATCCTTGCAATTCTGTGTAGTCTACGTCGAAGTGTAGAAGCAAATTACAGCAGGGATAAAAACCACATCTCCCAAAGGAACAACATCTCCATTCTGACAGTCAAAGGTGCATTCCAAACTCTGCTCCTAAAAACGCTGGGATTTCTTCAGATGGAGAACACACATCACTTAAGACTGAAAATACACTAGGACTGGCAGGGAAGGCTGGTAAACTTAACACAGACTTGGAATAGTATCACAGAAGATGGAAGACTGGCAAGAAAGAAAAAAATATAAAAAATTGTTCTTAACCCAAATCTCTGAAATTTAAATCGAGAGTAAATTCCCAGGGTGCAGTAGTAGCAGACTGGTGAATAGGGTTTGGAAGAGCAGTGGCAGTCAGCTATGAGTACCACCCTGCAGTCCCCATCCCCTCTGACCAGTGTAAGGACTACCTGCTCAGCTGCTAAGCCTCTCATTCTCACTGGCGCTTACACTTCCTGATCAAAGAGGCAGGACAATTAGGCATAACTGCCTCAGATNGTGTCTCATGAATATTTGAGGCTCTAAATTCAGAATTAGCAAGTAACCCTTCAACATAATGAACACTACTGAGAGTCTCAGCGGAAAAAGTACTTCTAAAGGACCATTCCCTCCCTAGCCAAAGGGCATGTTTTCATTGTAGCATTAATTATGAAAAATATTTATCCGATAGATAAATGCCTGGCAGGCAACTTTTTTCAAGAAGAAATAACCCAACTTTCAGTACAGTTGTGCTATTGGCCATTTCATCCAACTGGGACGTGGCCTAGTTTTAAAGTGTGGAAGGAGAAATTACATTCCTCGGTTGTGCTCCCAAGACTTGCTACCTACTCGCAGTACGGTTTTAGGATCAACTTCGCAGTACAGTGGAAATAACAGGAGCTACATCCCTCAAAACGGGCTGACTGGCAGAGTGAGCAGGCAGATGCTAAGCTACGCAAGGACAAAGCGGTAGGTTGGACTTCCAGCAAACAAGCTGCTCTTGGCCCAAATCCAAAACCTGCGGATGCATCAAAGCTATCGGCAGCTGCACCAGACCAGCCTCCCCTTTGTCACCACAGCACACGGCAGTGCCATCACAGTAAAGGCAGCTGTCTGAAGTCAGCCTATGGCATTTTGACTAACAGTAAGTCTCCCAGATGAATCCTACAAACACTTTCTGGTAGCGGAGTCTGTAAGGAAAATAAAACTAAACTTACCAGAGGAGAAAACGAAGGAGGGATGGAATGATAAAGATCAAAAAACAACTGAAGGGTTGAAGAATCCAAGAATGCTGAAACAGAACGGAGTATTTTACTGAGAACAGCTCCATTTACTGCTTTCCATAGGTCTAATGCTTATCTTATCAACAACGGCTTGTGGACTTGTCACATGAAGTACCACACTACAGGAAAATTTATAAATGATTTTACATTTTTACACAATTGCCTTTCCCAGAAATAAAGTAAACGCACTGGTACTTGGTACTAAGACAAAACGACAGGAAAATATTTTAAGAACGTGACCTGTGAAACTGCCTGCAAAATGACTGGCGAGAACAGCAAGGATGTTGATGACAGGTGCCAAGTTATATGTTATTTATATTAAAAAAAATAACCACTTTACTGTTTCTTGAATTGGCAGGTGTAAGACTGAAAGGGTAGAGGAGTGTTTTTATAGCTCAGGACAGCCAACCCAAGTGCAGGTCACATTTGTAATCACACTAAGGAAAGGCTGGAATTTACATCTGGCATCGCACGCAGAAGTTTTATTTGTTAAGCACAGAGAGGGCTTTAGGAAGTCACCCATGCTTTCAGCTGGTATGCTGTAGATTAGCCCTCTTCCTCCAGCAAGATTACCTGATCTCCAACTGGTTGGGATCTGCACAGTGCAAAGATCATCTGAGGACTCATCTGTCGATGTGCCAATGAAATCAAAGTTCAGGCAATTATGCGTGAGCTTAAGAAGCTGCATGAGCAGACCATGCTGGCTTTCATCATTTAGATTCAGGTTCTTCCCAGAAGCCTATAAAACACATCAGATTAAAAAAGTAAAAAGAAAAAAAACATCAAGGTGACAGCTGAGTTTGAGGCAGTAATTCAACTTTAAACAGCCATGTCGCAATCATAAGGATCATATGCCACAAGCACCAACCCCAGCTATCACGTACTTTTACAGACAGCGTGTGTATTTACATGCTTTACACAAGATAGATAAATAGACAGTGCTTTCTTTTTTCACTCGGCTTGTACTGCACAGGAGAAAAGCAGCCAGGTTTGCCAGCTTGCAATTATACTGCGAGATTCTGGAGATAAGGAAGTTCTTATTAAGGTTAAACACAAGAATACATTTTCTGCCTGACAAGCACTTAGCAGCAGGGAATCTTGTTGCTCCACCTAACCCTCATATGGAAATGAGCGCCTTCCCTTTTCTCGCACAGATGATCTGTATAAACCCTGCTCCAGTTACAATGCTCTGCTATGGGCAGGGAAAACACAGACACTCTCAAGTAACACAAAGAACTCGATGGACACGAAATGCTAGGTCATTTCACTGCAGTTTAAATGTAGCACTCAGGTCTGTACTCCAGGGACAGCACGTCTATCCTTCACATTATCACTCTGTACTTAAAACAAAACTAACTTCTTCCAGCTTAAGTCTACTGCAAATAACACTGTGCTGACACTGCCAAGGCCAGTGCCAGTGGTCACTGGAACGTCTTCCTCACTCTCTCCACTGTATCACAAAGACACATTCTTCTGGGGCTGCCTAAATGACCCCTGTTTTACAGACATGGATACAGATGTTGAGGAATGGTTTCTCACAACCCAACCCTCCCCACTCGAAAGAATCACCTTGGAAACTTCTGCTTTACATACAGAAGCTTGAGACAGCTACTATTTAGACAAAAAAAAAGAAAAGACATAACTTGGGTAGTAGGTGTTTAATCACAGGAAAACAAGGACATTGCGTGAGACAACAAAAAACACTCCAGCCTGTCTTAAACACCAGCATCCCAAGAAACAAAAGCAAGATGATTAGGACTTAGGGTGGAAAACTAGAGGCTTCCTCCTGAGACAAGCCATGTCTTTCTAGTCTCTAAGTCCCCATGGTCATGCAGCAACAGTAGCGTAGGCAGCAGCTCAGCCAGAGCTACACGGACAGGACAGCAGAAAGAGTGCAGTTCTGGGGACACCAGGTTAACAAGCTCTGGTTTACACCTCCTGGCTGAGTACCAGCACTTGCTGAATTTTCTCCAACAAGTCTGGGCAGTTATAAGGACCCTGTCCTGCCTGCACCTCCCCCGGCGCTTCTTTTCATGAAACTGGAGGAATCCTTTTATTTCTGAGACTTCTAATTGACCATCAAATGCACCTGAAAGAAGCCAATGAATTCAAAAGCTACCAGAGCTGTTGTGGTCCAGGAGGATGGGTGCAATGGAAAAGAGGACTAGCATACTTGTACAAGCCCTGCTTCCTTTAGAAACCAGGAGGAGAAAAAAAGATCAAATTACACCCACGTATCCACCTTTATTACTGACAGAACCAGAGCTGCTCATTTTGAAACATCTTTAAAATAAAATTTCCTTTCCACTCTTTCTGCTATTTGTCAACTTTGACACTTCACTCAGCTAGAAGGATAAAAGTTAACCTAATCAAATCTGTGCTACTGCTGCTCAGTTTATTGGGGTAGACTTTCTCCTAGAGGGCTATTCTTGAAGGCACCATCAGACTCCAGATTAGTGTTTTAGAAAAGAAACCTGATGCAGAATCAAGAATTTTCTTCAGGATAAAACCCAACCCTACTAGCACAGCATTGCTGCCTTGTCCCAAGGTAAGTATTTTTAAAGCAAGTTAACTCGCGTGTGGTAATTAGCGCAAAATAAAAACCTGGGCAACACAAAACAGTCTAATATTTAAAATGTAAAACAAACATCTCTTTCCTGATGCTTTAAGACAGGAAAGTTTAACATAAGCCTCATGGTCCAGGCACATACGTTCAATCAAGATTGTTGAAAAGAGTTATATTTCTGTATGTGTCATTCTTTTTTTTTTTTTTCCTCCTTAATACAAACCTAAGTCAAAGCTTTCCTGAAACACAAGTCCAGAACACAGCTTTTAGAACAAGAGCGCTCATTCCAGGAGAGTTACATCAGAGGGAACTTCAGCCCAAAGTCTGTTGCCACAACATACAGCCCCAAGAGAGACGACAACCGATGGTTACCTTACCTGTTTCAGTAAATTGCATGACAGTGTGAAAATATCAAATAAGGATGAATCCCGGAAGGAGGAGGCTATCTTCCTGTGCTTGGTCAGTGGATGAGTAGTATCCGCCTGAGCAGAGAGAAAACCAGTGCTTAGAACTGACGGGCAGAGGTGGAACGAGAGCAGCAGAACCTGTAGGAACCCTGTTACGCACTGGGACTTCAAGGTTTCCCTCCCCAGAGCAATGTTACACCGGCTAGTGAGACCAGGGGGGTGCACTACCGCTGCAGTATGCGCTGCTACTGCAGAACAGTGGCTCTTCCGCAGATAAAATCATAGTGCTGGCTGAAGACAGGACTTTCCACCTACAATACTTACATGGCAGTTTCACTGTACCCCTGCCAGAAAGCAGGGTTGAGTTTACTCTCAAGTTCATTTACATCTCTTCCAAAGCAGGATCAACAGCAGTATTTTAAACAGCACTTAAGTCATTTTAGAAACGTGAACACTGCTTTCTAAAGTGCTCCGAACTCCTAAGGAGTTAAATCCTACCTGAAGCCGCTGGGCAGACACATGGTCAACTACTAGCAATTATAATTCCCCTCCTGAACCTGCGCAATGAGAAGAAAACTAGAAGGAGAGTTAACCAGTGACAGCCAGTTTGAACTTTGCTGTATCTATTATAAACTCCAGTTCTGAACTGCTCACCATATCAGAATAAAAAGCTGACATATGATCTAAGAGACACATATATTGCTTTATACTGGATAACAGAGTCTCCAACTGATTCAACCACCACGTTCTAGCACAGGCCAGCACAGGTGAATGGCAGTGCAGGTTACGTCACTTTGCAGAGTACTTTCTAGGAAGGGGAGAAAAGTGAAGTGATACTTCACATCTTTGCCATATATTGGAACACAAGCTGGCAAAATTCCACTTGCCTGGGATCAGTTATTTGATGGGCAGTTGGTTATCACAGTGCATCCGAGATGGAGCCTCACTGCAGCCCCGTGCAGAGACACACAACCTGAACCTCCATTTCCTTTATGCTTTTGTTACTATACCACTTTTAACCTTAAATACACACATATCTCATCCAGTATTGCAGAAACCAGTACAGCTCTAACCACTGCAGACCTCACTTCAGCGTATTAACCTTCACAACGACCCCACGGAGGATGCCAACGCTCTCACTGGACCTAAATTTGTCAGGTGCTATAATGACTGAATTATCGTTCCTCAGCTCATGGTACTAAATTTCAGGGTCTATAAGAAAATGAACATTATTTACTCTTTCCATGGTTATTATGAATCTCATGTATTTCTGGGCTTGTGGCAAATGAGCATTTCCTTTTTCGCACTATGAGGTCAGGTGGCTTAAATCAGTGAACTCCTACAATCCAGTGGACACTCGGTACCTCCGGGCAAGTCTGTGCAGTACTTACAGGACGAAAACTGATACTTCAAAACAGTCACTAGCAGTCTATTTTATTTGTACTGTGAGCTTTTGGAACAAAGGCTTTACTAAACAGAGCTCTAGAAAATTCGGCTCTCGTGCAACATAGTTGGAAGTTTAAATAGTTATTAAAAAAAGCCTGAAGAGAAGCCCCAGAAGGGGGTTTTGGGTGTGTTTTTGCTACCTACATGCACATGACCCCACTCTGATGAGTGGGCATGTTGGCAGATTTATTATTTTGCAAGTAATGGCAGTTTTAGGCTTTCCAAGATGAGTCACTGACTCCAGCCCTGTGCATTTGTTGGCACAAAGCACATTTAGGAATGAGTAGTAAACTGAGGCAGATTTAACATCCAAGATATCAGGAAGAGATTTTTGATTAAAGTGTTTAACTTCGTTGCTTATTTTAGTATCAACCTGTAGAGACTCTGGAACGGGTGACAGTTTCTGTCCTGACCATTCTCCCACCAGCAGAAGCTGCAGCCCTGCACAAAGATGTGGACAGACACGTACTAATTTAGAGAGGCACACAGACTTGCTTTCGTCCTTCTTGCAAGGAAGGGAAGGACCGGCCCTCTGCAGAGACGGAGTTAAGATTGTGCAAAAGTCTGGGCAAGGAAGTGGTAACCATAACAAGACATGGCTCAGGAGTTCGGAGGAGAGCTATGGGTTAGGATTTAGTGATCAGGCCAGGCTTGAAGAACCCAAGTGGATGTGGGGTTTGAAATGGATACAGAAGCCCTTCAGATTACAGCACAGGGCTCCAGAAGTTCAGAAGTGCTGAACTTCATCAAGTCCAGCAGAAGAAACCGGTGTTTTGCCCTCGCCAGGACAAAACCTCCTCCTCCATTTCCAGTTCCGAAAACAATTTGTGATCATCCTTCAAATCCCACTCAAGGATCTCTCTCTGTGTTCCAATGTCTGGATTAGTCAATATACCAGCAAAAATGAAAGGTTAGTTTTCTTAGCAAGATCTAAAAATCAAAAAAAAACTTAGTTATACCTGGTCCTTTTAGCAAAACTAGAGACACTTATACACATGGCAACTCTCATGCTGCCTTAGGACAGTGGTAGCCATCAATGGTGCTACAGCAAAGTCTGCCTGACCAATTGGGAAAAGGATGCAAGTTTGGATTACACCAAGTAAAGCCACTTGTTCCAGCTTTCAACATAAATACCGAGAAGCAGGATAACGTTAGAGGGCTCTACAATCCACCAAACTAACTAACCTGGAAGGACTTCTGCATCAACACCTTGCTGCAGCAGGCACGACAGGGTGCCATGCCAGAGCACCATGGACTTGGTGTGCCCAGTGCTTCTTCTTGCCGGGCCCCATGGGCCAGGGATGTGTAAGGGACAAGGCACACAGCCCCAATAAACTGGTAGAATTTGAGAACTACCTCCTGGGAACGCTACAAGATTTAGTACTGAATGAAAAGGACGCTTTAAAAATCTGCGCAATTTGAGAAATCCTCTTTGTTTCATCTCCCTGGTCAGTACGGCGGAGGTCATGCTCCATTCTGCTCCATTGGCTTCTTGGCACAAGAATGCTGCAAGCTCAAACCACGCAGAGGACAACAGAAGGTGCCAGGGATGTCCTCACCCTCAGGGATTTACCCGCGCTAGGTAGGCTCCGCTAGTTGCTTAGCATTGCTCTTTCCTTTTTCATCTCAGAAAATTAAATCAAAATATGAGAGAAGATGGAAGATGCCAGTGAAACAAAACAATTCCTCAGGACAGGGCGTTTCCGCATCTTACCATAAAAGCACATGACTGCATAAAAAATAATAATAATAAAAAAAAGAAAAACACAAAGAAAAACACACCCACCACACAACACCCCCCCCACCAAAAAAAAACCCAAACAAAACCCCCCAGACAATGCACAGACACACAGCAGGACACAATATGAATGAGAAAATTGGACACTTACTTCACTGAGGAAGGCTGTAGCACTTACTTGATTAATTTCATTAGTTAGTTGGGACAGGATTGTCACTCCTATGATGCAGTGCTCTACACTATCCTGAGGAAGGAAAGGGGGACAGGGAAAGCAGTTAGCAGTGCCAGGATGTTTCCAGTAAGCTTCACCATCATTCAAAGGACTTTCTGCTTGGAAGACTTCTAGACATGTTTGTCTAGAAATGCTTTACCTTTGTAGTATTGTGACTGGAAAAAAGCCCGTGAGCAATACCAAGCAGAGAATGTAAAATGTGTTCTTAGAATACTTGATGTTGTTTAACAATGCAAAGGGTTCTGAAGAGTTTGGTAACATGAGCTAATAAAAATAGGCTCCTTTTATTTAATAATTTAATCAACATTTTTGTGCCATGCCCTAACTCTGAAAAAACTTATTTAGTTTTGTTTTTTTTTTAAGTCAGTTTGTTTTATTTTAACAGATGCCATGGTAAAGCATGCGGAAATTTCTGCAACATTAGAAGGAGTATTAAAGTTGCCAGATAAAAACTCTGGGAAACAAAACTCCCCCCCCCTAAAAACTACAGACCTTGAACAACATGAGTAGCAGCTGACCAAGTTTCTCCGCACACCCGCCCCAGGGCCCTTCTGCCAAGAAGGACAGGCTATCTCCCCGTGAAGGCAGTCCATTCTTCACAGCCTGTTCAGCCTCTGGCTGCACTTGAGACCGCCAACAAGGGGCCAATTGTGAACTAAGTCCATTACAGATACCTCTTCACCAGGAACGGTAATCCATTTATCAAATGATTTAAGAGAAACAACCTGTATTTTTCCTTTGCCCCAGTTTCTGTTCTGTAACTGATAAATGATGTTTCCTTTCCTAGCTCCACCTTGGCTAGCACCTTCTGCACAAGTCTCGAGCTTCAAAGACTGAACTCATCTGCAGCAGAGAAATTCAAGCATATTTACGCTTGGGACCTTGGCCGCTTCTTTACTGAAGCCATCTCTTCATGACAGTCTCAGTATTTACATGATAACATCTAGACAGAAGCCACTGGAAAACCTGCAGCCTCCTGTACACTTCAGCAGCCAGTACATGTAACCTGAGCAAATGGGAACAGACCATCTCAAACTGAACGCAGCAAGCAGACATTCACACCATTTAATTAAGTTCCTGATGAAAAAGCACACATTCCTGATGTCATGAGCCAGTAGAGTGAGGAATCTAGCTCTGATAATTTCAGCTAAGAGCGCCTGCAAACTATTTGGGACATAGTTACCAGCCCAGAAGGGAACATGATCTTTAAATTACTTATCTTCCAGATCCTACTTCACTTCAGACATCTGTAAATGCCTAAAATAATAGTAGTTAGCCCCTTTTCTGAATGCCCACGCTCTACCACTCCAGAATTAAAGCCTTGTACACACTGCATCTCCTCTTCCACACTAGGAAGAATCTCTGGTCATTTTGATCTCTTCTACTGTCTTCCTCCAACTTTTGATTTTAAGACAAATTTCAGAGCAAGTAAGTCAGCATGCATAGTGTTACAGGATCTACTGATCTCTGGGAGGAAGTTCCAGTTTGGAGAGAGCTGTTGATAAAAATGCAACATTCTACCTATACAGTCTTTTGGGTTGGAATGAAACCCTGTACCGTGGTGATGGCATGTACATTTATAAAACAACAGTCAGGACTTCTAAAGAAAACTGTTAACGGTAACATTTGTGGAACAGGCTAGCTTTAAGCTAAGTTTTGTTATGATAATTCAGCTAAATATCAAACGTGACTTCCATGGCTATAGTACCTTTGTAGTGAATGAAAGCAAGCCAAGCATGGCACATATTTCCCTCGTAGACAATACCCCCACATGTTTACCATTTTGCACGAATCAGCATGGCGTATTTAAGCTTGAGAGCTTGAAAGAAGAATTGTGCAACTGGAACACTAAGACACTTGTCTTACCATTGAATACCAATGGCAGCAGTTTCCAGAAACGAATCCCTGCCCCACCAAACTTTAAATTATAAAAAACTGACCTGTCCTGCCAGTTGTGAGCTGCCTAGCCTTGGTAGTCACTATTCCATCAATAAAAACACACAGATGAAAGACTGGGCAGACGACACTAAGGTGCAAAACAATAACTGAAAATGCACGGACTTTCAAATCCTGCAAGGTGTGTATTCATCTTCCAAAAAATCTGACCTGTAAAAACCTTGTGACATCTGTGATCACGTTCCTGAAGACATATTCATCCTTCTGACAGTCAAACCAGCCCAACTTTGTGATCCTCGCGTATAACTGGATTAGTGCTTGCGTGACAAACGTTGCCAACTTTGGCCGAGTGGCAAGGTAGTTGAGCACATAGTTCCCTGAAACACAGAGAAGAGGTGTATCTGTAGACAAAATCCCGGCAGATGGAGCTGAGATGGTAACACTGATAGGAAAAAGCACCTTTTTGAAAGCTGTTTAACAAAAAAACCCGAAGATCAGCACAGTAGTGGGTTAGATACAAATGTTGACCTTCTATTTGTGCTTTTAACATACTAAAGCTGTGGAACAGATCTGGAAAGTGGTTAGAGACCGGCGAGAGTTCCTCCCCACAAGCCTAACTTGTTTTGTATTATCAGATTAAGTCCAAGCCTCTGTAAGCACATGGAAATAGCAAGAAAAGCTGAAAATATTTCAAGACTTTTCCTCGGGGATGATAAGCTAACCGCATCATTTGTAAAAAAGAAAGCGGACTGAATGGCATTCAGACTCCTTCCTTGGAGGAAAGGAAGTATCAGCCATTCTCCAGGAAAGAGCACTATGACAGACTGACTGCTCCCTTAGGAGATACTCTCAATGAAATTTCAGAGACCCATAAAGGATTTTCAGTTTTGAAAGCATGTCCTCAAAAGAGGCAAGCACCATGCGTATTTTATACTCCAAAAAAAATTTATCAAATGCAACTCATTTATTCACAAGACCACAGAGATGTCAAGCCCTTCCACCTGGAAAAAAATCTGTATATTTAGCCTTGAACTCTGTTAGCTAATGATATAGGTGAAGGTGCCATCTAAGAGAAACGTTTCCTTGCCTTTTGGGCATCCTATACCTTAGGACCTCCAAACTGTAAAGCACAGTAGATTGCAGAAAACCTCCCAGCCGTGGATGAAAGTCCATACAACAAACATTCACATTAGTTTGGTTGGAAAAATTAAATCTTGTACTTACGAATATCTATTCGCTGTTCCAACGGTAAAGGGTTGTTTGTGCGTGACACGAGTTTTGTAAGGCATGTAGCTGCCAATAACTGGGAGTAGGATGACTGTAAAGAAAAAACAACCAAAACACAAGCAGAAGTTTACCGCACACCGCAGAAGATCAAGCAGCAATGCTGGACTTTAAGCTAATTGTGCTCTGGAAATTTGAGTTTAAAGCATTGATTTAATTGGTAAGTCTAAATACCCCACGTAGCATTTATTCCACTTTTTTAGAGACACTAAAGTAAACCAGATACTTGAAGAAAGTGTTTAAGAAAGAAAGGAAAAGCTTTTAAAGAGCAGAAGACAACGGAACCACCACTGAAGGCAGGACTAAAACTGCAAACATAGTCAAACTGCATAAAGTTACCTTAAATGCCATGCCTGAAAAAGACAATTAGCACTGTGAGCCATAGGAATACGTTACTATACATTAAGAAGCACTTACAACTTCCACTTTATTACTAAATGCAGGTTAAAATTTATTTCTTACAGAACAGCACACAGATCACTGAACTGTAATCTAATTCAGGGACACAAATGATGGCATTCAACCACCTAAAACCCCTGGCTGCACCCAATTCTATAAATTACAGCCAGGGAAATGACGAGCATTTTGCATGCTAATTTCTGTAATATATAGTACAGTAGAAAGCTTAGTATCCAAGACGCAACAAAGCTATTTATTCCAACATTCCCAAGGACAGTCGACTATAAAGTGAGTCAGACCCCAGACTGAACAAAAAGCCCCACAGCCCTCCGGCAAGGGTCAGAGAGGCAATGGATCACATGCAGAGAATGCAACTGGGCTTTAGGAACCTTCCATATATAAAAAAATAATTATTTGTCCTCAGGTAAAGCAGTTACTAGTTCCCATCAGCTTCAAATCAGTTTGTTTTGAATTCACTGGACTTCAAGTTTAACATAAAGTTAAATAATTTGCTTTGTGTAAGTTTGCTAAGCCTGGTAAGTGTCACTCTTCTCTCCCTCCCTTCACCACCTCCTCCTGGAGGACTTACTCTTTACAACAGGCTGTTTAATGTTTCCCATTTTTGTGAACAAGGCTCTGATCTCATAGATATGAAAGCTGGATGCACATTCTGCCAAAAGTCAAGTCTTGCAAGATCACGTGGCAAAGCCATCATTTGTGCCGATACAAAGTAAAAACCAAACGGCCACTTAAAAAGAAGTAAGCTAAAAAAGTCAGGCAGGATTTACTGCTGGCATATTTTACATCCTTTCTGTAACACTAATTCTAAAGCACATGATCTAATTTTCCCTATTTCAAACTGCTGGATTATTAAGACAACACTATAGCAAGGGCAATTTTCCAAGGAAACATTCCAGAACAAACACTGCTGGTTTTAACCCATATGAACCCCTGCGCACACACCATTTTCTCCCCAAAGCCCATAGAGAGGGCAGTGGTTCCCACAGTCTATGAAATACCACTGCCATAATAATGTTTTCGACTTAAAGCTTGACACGTCCGGGTGGTAGCCTGCGAAGAATGCAGCAAGGCCCACAAGACATTAGAATTGACAAGCGTTTGTAGTACCCACTGCAGCAGCATAATTAGCCATCAGAGCCAATGCTTTTTTTGGCATAGGCTGCCCACAAACTGAGATACATGAGAGCGTACCGGGTATGCAATGTCAACACTGCATACCAGACCTTGGGGCTATTTCCCTTATCAATGCCCAAAATACCAAGATCCATTTTGGACAATTATATTGTTTTACATACACTCCCTCTTTCTAGAAGAAGCTGGCACTTGCTCAGGCAGTCTGGACTGTTGGTGAACTCAACCAAGGCTTTCTCTGCCTGGAGCCGTGTCGCCGTATCTGTGGTCTCATACAGCTGTTTGCACAGGTTCTCTAGCTGGGCTAGGCTCTGCAACACAGGAAAACAAATCAATTAGAAACAAGAGATTTTACAGTTTAGTTATGCAGCAGTTTAACCAAGGTTATATGTGTATATATATACACACACATATACACTTTACTGTTTGCGCAAAGGAAGGAAAACGCTCAACTCGTAGTATGTTCTTCCACCAACTAAATGCATTTAACCTACTAAATTACCCATACAGAAATTTCACAGCTACCTCTTACACCTGACAAAGTACCACGTTGCCTCTCCACTTTCACCTTTCTGAACCTGAACTCAGGCACCCAGTCCCAGGGTCAGTGCTCAACCAGCCTGAACGCACCGCACCGTGCAGCTGATGAGGTCTGGAAAACCTCTTACAGCTTGTGCTGTAATGGTGACAATCCTAACCTGCCCATTTTAAACAGCGAAAAACATTCTCACATCTAGTTTTTATGTTATACAGTGTCAAATCCCCCACAAACTTGGTTTATATTCCCTTTGCACTGCACCGTAACAGACTTCAGCGTCCCAGGATGCTGGAAGGATCTCACGTTAAATCTTCTACACTACACATGCCAAAAATACCTAAAGCAGAACACAGCAAATGAAGAATGGGATGGATGCCTTTGAGCAGCGTCTCTGTGAACGCGTTCGAAGGGAAATAAAATTACCAGGCAGATTCTGTGTGCTCAAACAACTGGAAAAATATTTGCCATAAACTGTGATCCAGGCAGATGGTTTCCCCCAGTGAAATCTTAGGTATCCTAGTTAAAAAGTGGCTTCACAGACGGATATAAATACTCCCTCAGGTTCTTACTGCTAGATTAATAAGCAGGTATTTTCAACTGCTTTAGGGCTACATTCTAGGTTTCCAGAGGTAAATCATTACAAGCATACCATAACTTCTGCGACTTCTGCGTTTGTGAAAAGGACAGCATCAGTCACCCAATTTATTTTTGGAGAAGAGATTGTTATGCAAAAACCGAGTTACAGGGTCAGCCGACGGATTCACGCACCGCATCAGCACACAGCTGAACGCTTTCTTATACACAGGCGCAGCAATTCCACGCCAAAAGCACACAGAAGTTTTTGATGCTTTGTTGCTGAGATGATCATCAGGTAAGACAGTGTTGTAAGAAAGACAGAGAGGGACCCTCCCCAAAAATTCTCTTACCTTGTACCATATTCCAGAGCTCTGATTTGCTTTATTTTATTTTTAAAAACAACAACCTAATGGATGATGTTGCTCCGACAGCTTCACTACATTAGAGAAATTAGAGAACTTTGCTAAGTGCCAGTCAGCAGTTCAACATACAGTTTTGGTTTAGAGAAAGCCAAAACCCAAAGACTTAAGCTCTACACAGAAAATCCTTAAAAACATAGGATGAATATAAACCATTATTAACTATTATAGACCATATTAACTCCAGTTAAGCATTTATCAGCACCTGTCGTTTCTCATTACAAACCCACTTTCAGTTACTTAAAATCAGTTGGCAAAGTCTACATATAGGAAGGTGCCTGGTTGTTATGTGCATCATCCTCAGTCCAAGGACAAAACACCGTTTCCTCCAAAATCCTTGCAACCATTTATCAATTTGGAAAGCTACCACGACCCTTCAGTCCACACATGTATGATGGACTGAATCCTTGAGAAATGGCTCAGCCTGGCTCCACAGCGATGCATTGCAGCCCATAGAATCATAGAATGGTTAGAGTTGGAAGGGACCTTAA
>RSEF01000022.1:2568918-2595541 GCA_003993805.1 Himantopus leucocephalus
CGATGCACACCCCCGGGGATGCACATCTCACACCCCGAGATGCGGCTGGACACACAGCTCACACAGCAAACACACACCCTCCCCTGCAGATTTCTCTTCACCCACACCAGTCTTCTCCCGCTCAGCCCTTGCTGGGATGGCACCATGGCCACACACAGCCCCCCCGGGACGTGCCTGCTCTTGGCCCCCCCAGCAGCCAGCGCCATGGCCGGGGCTGGGCACTGTGCCTGTCCAAATGAAGGTCACGCCACATCCTCGCTCAGCAAGAACAGCGGCATAAATTTCTACTGTCTCAGCCACGTTCTTATTTTTAATTTTTATTTTTTTTTTTATAAAACCACTTTCCAGCTCCTCTGAATTATAGATGAAATACTCAGCTTTATTGTCATGGTGATTTTAGTGGCTCGCTCCTCTCCTCCCAGTATAGTGAGACCTGTACGTGACCTGACACAGCCTGACTTGCTCTGGGTGAGCCTGCTCCTCTTCCTCCTCCTCCTCCTCCTCCTCCTCGTTCTCCTCCTCATCCTCCTCCTCCTCCTCCTCCTCCTCCCAGCCACCTCCAGCGCTGCACAGCCCTTGCTAGGGGACATCCAACCCCTCAACAGGCACGATGAGAGGCACCGGCCCCAGTCCCCCATCGGCTGATGGTCCCCTGGCACAGAACAGTCCCCCAGGGCTGTCCTGGGTTCCGTCGGTGCCCATCGCCCCGCACGGGTCATTGCCGGTGCACACCGGCTCCGTCACCGTGACAGAGGGACCTTGGGAGCCGCTGCCGGTCCCCCATCACCCCGGCAGGTCTGCCACGGAAGGCAAAGAAAAGGCATGAATTATTTATAATCTCTTTCAATCAAATAAATGCTTAGGTGCTTGAGTTAATTTCCTGGATCCTGAAAATCCAAAGTGCAGACTTTTAATAAGGCAAATTGAGTGCTTTATATATTACACTGATTAAAGATCCGTATCAATCTATCTATCACACGCTGAATTGAAGGGGCTGGGAAACAAACAGGTCCCCGGCAGCCGCGCTCCCCTCGTGCTGCCCGCCCCGGCTGGCATCACGCAGGGCACAGGCATGCTCCCTGAGCAGAAACACCTAAAACTGGTCAAAAAAAAAAAAGATAAAAGAACCTCTAGCCGTTTTTTCCAGTGAGTGAACAGCGGACCAAGGAAGAGCACGGAGCAAGGCAGAACTTGCCGTGCCCTGGGACCTGCCGATGGCACCGGCAGAGGCTGAGGAGGCGGCAGGGTGCACTGAGGGACGGGAGATGCTCCTTATCCCGCAGTTCCCCGTTCTTTGCCGGGTCTGTTCCTACGGCAGGGAGGGATGATGCCCATCCATGACCGGGCTGGTTCCCATCTCCGGACCCCAGGCAACCCCAGCACAGCCAGGAGCATCCAGCAGCACCACTGACTCGGTTAGCTGGAGCGATGGGGATTCCTGACGGCATGATGCCATTCACCGGGAATCAATTGCTTAAGCGTGTGCTATTATTAATTAGTGCTCATTATGGTGGTTATTTATTATTAATCAGTGTTAACACAGTCCTCTCTCCTCATCGTCCTCCAGCCCAGCTCCCCGCTGCAATCCCCGCTCCTTCCAGCCGCCTCAACTGCTATTTTTCTTCATTAACCAAAGAAATGGAAACACCTTCCGGACTTCACTTAAAGTTCCTAAGGGCCTAACGAGATTTGTACCGTGCCAGTCAGGCTAACGAGGGAGTCGCTGCGAATGGCACTAATCAAATTTCACAGCGGCAGCAGCACGGGCCGGGCAAAGTGCCGGGAGTGAACGGCTCACGGCTTCTCCCGTCCGCGTGGATGGGGTTTAGGGTGGAAAAGGGGACCTGTCCTGGAATGTCAAGTCCAGGTAAGGAGGATGCACAGGCTGGGAAAGCCCTCGGAGGGGCTCAGCGAGGGGCTGCGCTGAGAAAACAAAATCGATGGCAGGGAAGGGAGGAAGAGATTACAGCGCAAAGCCCCAGACAAATGGAGAGCGCTTTAATCTGATTAGGGAGTTATTGTCGTTATTGTATTATGCTGATTATAAATCATTTAGGAGCACAGCTAATCAAAACAGAGATTTGTTCAGAGCTTGAAGGGTCGCTACCTCCAGCCCCCGGCCCCTCTCCCACGCTCCCCGCCGGCAGCGGAGGCAGAGCTGCATCCCGGGGCTCGGGGCACGGACCAGGGATGCAGTCCCTGCGGAGAAAGCAGGGAAGATCCCAGGGGAAGGCTGGGCTGGCAAGGCTTGGAGGGACAGAGCGAGGACAGAGGGGTACGGGCATCTCCAGGATGGAGAGGATGGGGAAACGAGGAAGGAGCGAGCTCGCCGAGCAGCCGGGGTGGGGATGCTGCCCGTGGCCAGGAGATGATGTTCCTGGGGTCGGGCATACCGGGACCATTTTTCCCCCCGTGTTCTGCGCACCTTATCAAGGCAGCTCCTTTTTTCATTACTGTCTCCTCGGATTAGAGATGTGCTCATTTCGCAGCGCGCTCGCCGCTCGGCGGCCGAATCCCAGGCGCCACGGTGCAGCTGCAAACTGCATTAGCGTCTCGCCAAGGAGGCCCTAATACTATTAGGAGGGAGGCATTATAGGTGCTAAATGACAAGCCCCTAATCAACCCCGGGATTTATGTCAATCACATTCCCGGCGCAGGGCGGAGCAGGGCCCTTCATTCAGAAAAATTGCCTAATTGGGAGGGTCTGGATTCTCTTCGCCTGTCTGGTTTCTGGAGCTCTGGGGCTCCCGGCTGCCTTCTCGGGATGGGCAATAAACGAAGCTGATGACAAGGTGGAGGATGAGGAGCAGGGAGGTGGTGACTGTGGCCACGGGTTGGACCTCCGGCCAACTCCTCACTCCATCCAGCCTGCTTTTTCTTTCCTTTGCAGTGGCTCGAGAAGTGCAGGACTGGTCATTGCTGGGCTTTTGCAGGGATTGCCTCCGTCCAGACTCTGCTGAGGGGTGTACAGGGAAATAGGTGGGAAAAACGAGGGCATTTTTCCATTTGCCCACCCCTGCGTGGGTGCCCTTAAAGAGCTGGGCTGCCTTCCTGCCCTGGGCTTCAGCAAAATTAATTGGCAATTACCAGAAGTCCGTAAAACCCAGCCTTTCTTGGGGAAGGAAGCTGTAAAAGCCGCGTGTCCGCAGCCGTATTTCCTTCACTCCACATTGATCCCGTGGCCTCTGCTGGCCACGGCTCAGCCGCGGGGTGATGCGCTCGGCCCCCGCAGAGCCACCCGCATCGATCCCGGGGACCTCGGCCAGCTCGCACCCCCTCGCAGCCAGCAGCGTCGCTGCCCCCCTGCTCGCGCTGGGTGCAAATTCCCGGGCTGGTGCCAGCCCATAGCAGAGTCACTTGTCCTCCCTCTCCTTCCCACCCATCTGGCAATATTTATAATGACGGCTGCTGTGGGAAAAAAAAAAAACAACCAAACCAAACCCATAGCTGCAGCTGCAAGGGACACATCACAGCATCAGCAACCCTCCCGGCACCCAAACGCCCCGGGACAGGGCACCCAGGGGTGCCTGGCTGGTGGCAGGGGTTGGGGACCGTCCTTCTGTGGGGTGGAGGGATGCAGGAGGGCACGGCTGGACTCTCCCACCGGGATGCGCTGAGGCCAACGGGATGCTCCATGAGATCGGAGAGGCTGACGTGCGTGCAAAGCCTGGACCAAAGGAGCGGCCGAATCCGCCGCTTGGACCTGGAGGAGACGAGGAGGGCGGGTGGCCAAGGGGGTGGAAAGGCAATTGCCTTCTGGAAAGGCAATTTGCTGCTGGTTTTGGTCCAGGGGATCGCTGTTCTTACGGGACGGTGATCTCTGCAGTGCCGGTGGTCTCGCTGGGCTGTGGAGGGTGATGGGAGCAGGGGGAAGTGTCCCCACACCCCGCTGTGAGCCCCAAAACCCCCTCCATGCCATTTTCCAGTGCTGAATATTTGACGAAGGCTAAAATACCAATAAGCTGTATTAAGGCAGCGCTGCATGGAGCCCAGGAGAGCGGTTTAGCTCTTTGGATATCGCATGCTACTCCTACACTTTCATTACGGGAATCCCATTAAAGGTATCGGCTTGACCCTAATGACGGCGAAGGGGGGGATGTGGCCAGAGCCTTAATTTCAGAGTCCTGCCAGCCGCTGCCGTGTCCCTGCTGCAGCCGCAGAGCCGTCACGGGGCAGGTTGCCTTTAAAAGCCTAGATTGAATCCAGAGATTTTTAAAAGCCCTCAGCTCCCATATGTCTCTGCTGCAGCGGATGTGTTTAGTATGTTCCCTTTGCCTTAATACACACTGTTTGAACGAAAATAATGCTCTGTATATTTTACAGAGCTCCTCCGCATGCAGATTTTGTCAGGACTGCAATATAAATATCCCCACCAGCCTCCCAACACCCACCTGCCCAGACTGATGCTTAGGCAAGAAAATATAAAAATACACCCTCTGCGCTGATCTGCTGCTGACGGCAACAATTAAACAGCAAACGAGGCTGCTAAAACCTGCCCTTCCCCAGCCGGGTGGGTGCCCAGGATGGGTCTGCTCCCTGCCGAGGGGACCCCGGGGTCCCCGAGCAGCCCCGGTGCTTGTGTGTTACCATCACCGTGGCACGGAGCACGTGTAGCCGGTTCTTAAAAGCCGTTACCTGGCCGGTGTCACGCTGTCCCCTGCAGAACGGCCACCTTTCCCCAGGACTCGTCTCATTAGAAAAGGAGCCAGGAAGCGGCTGAATTTCCACCCTGCTGCTCTCAGTTATCTCTGCGAAAGGGGAGCCAATTACCAGCAGCTGGTGAGAGCCTAAAATTATTATTAATTTCAAACAAAGCATATGCTTTGTGTTAACAATCCTCCGTGGTGTGGCAGAAGGGCCAATACCATCCAGATGGCTCAACGTGCCGTGGGAATGATTAATGCACGGCTCTGCCGCCTCGTCGGGCGGTGCATGGTGCGGAGGGCAGCGACCGTGCCGCGGTGCCCGCCGTGCCCGGCACGGGCTGAGCCGGCAGCGGGAGCCCGGCACAGGCTCACAAGCAGCACTAATCAGCTCTTAGAACCAAAAAAAAAAACCCCTGTGCACTTGAGCTAACGTCCTCAGCGTCCCCGCAGGCAGGGCGAGGGAGCGGGGATGCTGGCAGCCCCGGAGAGCCGCGGGTCCGGCAGCAAGCTCCCCCAGAGATGATATCCTTGTATTAAGGAGATATAGGTATACTAATATAAGTATATTAAGGAAGGTTTAGTTCCCAGGCTGTCCCGGCAGAGGGAGGTGAAGCAGCTCCTGCTGCTCAGCCCCGTGGGATGCTAAAGGCTGGTGCTCTCCCTGCCCGGTCTCAGCTCCCCACAAGCAGACTCTCTTGCCGGATTTATGTTGGAGGGGAAGACGGATCATCTTCCTTTCTATCCCAGGCCTGGTCTGCACATGGAGATGGACAGGAAGGCATTTTCCAGCTCGGCTCGAGGGTTTGCGAAGGCCTGAGCCGCCTGCGAGCACTCGTGCACCCAGGACTGCGGGGCGCGGGAGCACGTTAAGTGCTGCTTTGCTTCCTTAGCTTGCCGTGGGAAATTACACTGATAGGTGTTAATGCAGAGTTCAGAGCAGCATTTCCTCTTTGAAACGCGGCGATCGCACCTGAAATAGTTGGTGTGAGAATAAGGAATGGTTTCTATTTTTACCGGGCAGCGGGAGCTGGTGCCGCAGGTCCCCTTTGCACGGAGCTGCTGCTCGACTCCGCTGACCCCGGGTGGGCTCAGCCCAAAGCCCTGTCCCCGGAGAGCACCGACCGGAGCAGATATTTAGGGAAAAAAAGGTCTGTTCACAGCAATGGGGCCTCATTTGGACATGGACCCACCCCAAAGTGGTTTCTCCTTTGGGTCTGTCCGGCCTCAGCGTGCAGCGAGACCCCAGTCCTCGGGAAGAGCTGGATTGCAAAGCCGCTCCCACGGGTCCCCCTGCACCACCCTCTTTACTCCATCCTCGCTAGATCAAGGTCCTTGGAGGGCTCCAGGCGCTGGATTAACACGATCCCACATGTGACAGCACAGAGCATCTCCTGCCTGAAGATGGATAAGGAGAGATCACGCTCAGACCCTCAGTCCCCTGCCCGGGGGGTCCCGGTGAGCGTTTTCGCTGGCAGGAGGGTGCCAGCGTCACTGCCTCTGCTCCCGGGGACCCCGGGCAGGGGGTGGCAGGAGGGGCAGAGTTTCTTTAAATCCCACGATTGGAATCAGGAGCGAAGCATCTCCAGGGGAGAGGGGTAAAAATAGCTGCTGCTCTGTGTCAGCGACAGGAGCACGGGAGGTGGAGCAGCTGGGGGTTCTATCGAGGGCGGGCTGCGAACACTCGGTTATAAATAGGAGTAATTACTCGAGTGGGGGCATGGCACTTAATGAGGGGTTGGGCCGACACCAGCGCTGTGATTGCACGATGCTTCCCAGCACGGGGTGGAGGAGCGATTTGTACCACGGCCCAAAGCCTTACGGGAGCGAAGGGGCCCCGGGAAGGAGGGGGGTGATGCCACTATTTGTCCCCAGGGACACGGCAGCATCCTGGAGGGTGGTGGAGGAGGAAGGCTGCTTCGTGCCAGGGCAGAGGTGGCAGGCGGGGAAGGGGAAACGCTCATATCTTAATTACACTCCCTGTCAGAGCTGATACCTGGTGACTGAGTAATTGTGTCCAGGAGCTGCGGGCAACGGTTAATTTTAATTAAAACCTGTGGCCACGGCTGCTTGAGCTTTCTGCACGGGCGATGCCGGGCAAGGGCTCTGCTAGGGAGGATCTTCACCCGACAAAAGCCAGCTCTCGTGGCCCCTATGCCCTTCGCATCCCTCCTGCGCCGTCCCTGCATTAGCCCAGGCACCTACTGCCTGCAGGGTGCCACCACCTGGGGTGGGTGAGGGATGGAGGGAGGAGGAAGGAGCAAGGGCAGGAATGAAGCACCAGGAGGGAGAAGAGGGCTTGGGAGGGGGCAGCTCGTGGGGCTGGTGCCTATAGGGCGGGCAGGCAGATCCGTGGGGTCGGATGGGGCAGCCCCGGCTGCCTCCTGCCCCTCACCCTGGCGTCACGCCGGCAAAGCCGCTCCGCCTCGGCACGTAACGGGTGTGACCCGCCAGTGCTGGAGTCACGTAAAATATACATTTGAGTGATAATGGGGCGAGAAGCAACTGAGCACAATCTCGAAGAAATATTGGTGCATTAAAAGACAGCAGAAGCTGCTGCAGCCGGTTAAGAGATGGCAGCGGCGGAGCCCTTTCCCCGGCAGCGGGATCCCCTGCCCTCCACCCCCTCCCTGCCCTCCGCAGGGGGATCCCGGCAGGCAGCGGGGATGCTCGGAGCGGGCGGAGGCTGAGGGGTCCAGGGCTCTGCTCCTCACCCTGTTGCAGAGCTGGGCTAAGCACGGCAAAAAAATTCATTGCCCCAAATTTCCAAGGTGTGGGGCCCCCACGATCCCTGACCCCAGACCCCCTTTAGCTCCGGGGCAGGGAGGGGGGCACGGGGAAGAGAGGGCACGGGGCAGGATCGGCGCTGGTGCCGGCAGAGCTGACGGCAGCTCCCGTTCCTGCTGACCCAGCCGGGGAGTTTGATTCATGGCCCCATCGATACCGCGTATTTATGCATAAGGAAGTAATAATGGAGATGAAGCAAAGCTGTCCTCTCCGCCAGCGCTCGGCGGGATTTATGGAGCGCAGCCGGCTCGCCTGACCTTTCAGGCTCTCTCCCCACGTCCCGCAGGGCTCAGCGCTACCCTGTCCCCGGCCCTGGCACAGGGCTGTGCGCGGGAAGGTGCCACGCAGGACGTGTCCCCACACCCAGTGCCATGGGGAGATGGAGGAGCCCGGTGGTACAGGCAGGGCAGCACCAGCTTCATCTTTGCTGCACAGCAGTGGATCTGCTCAGGAGAGAGCCAGGGTGGTGTTAAGTTGAGTCTACGCAACAGCCTTGAGAGTAATTGAGTTAAAAAGTCAATCACTGAGTCACAGATCCCCTTTTCCACGAGTTCTGTGCTCATGAGCACCCCAGACTCCCTTCTGCTTCGAATTAACCCGGCTCTCCTGGCCCTGCTGCCAACATAATCAGTTTTCTCAGCTGCTCGCTGAGACCACATCTTCATCCCGTCCTCACGCAGCCGGCCGCAGACCCCGGTCGCTGTGTCGGACCTGATCCTGCCCTGCTGTGGCTGTCCGGGCACACGGAGCTGCCGCCCCTTCGCCTCTCTCCCCCAACAGCATCGCGCTAAGGGAAGCTGTGAAACACCGTGACTGAGGCTTTGAATAACCCACGGGCAGAGCCCTTCTTGCTCCGTGGGGATAAGGAGTGGGCAGGAAAGGGAGCCGAGCTACCCGCTCACGTGGCGCTGATCCCCCTTACGCCAGGGCTCCCCTGCTCCACGCAGCCCTGCATGAGCCCGGAGGCAGCCGAGGCGCTGCCCTCTGCCCCCATACCCCGCCACCCTCATCCTCAGGCTCCGCGGTGTCAGGGAGAGGCGTTTAGCATCCCGGGGATGGGACGGTGCACAGCATCTGAGGGCCAGCACCCCTCTTTTCCCCTTTGAGACCCATTACCGAGGACCTGATTGCCTTTCCCACCGGTAAGTGCGGCGCTCCCCCCAGCTCGCCCTGTGTAACCTATGGCGCATTATTGCAGCCGTCATCTCTTTACCGTCCCCTAAAGCCCCGTTAGCCCTCAGCTCCGGGCCCCTCCGCCTGCGCTTTATGCCCTTCGCTCCTTTGGGCTAACTGCTCCCCCGCTTCCCTCTCATCAGCGAGTTTCAGGGTTGCTGTGCTCTCTGCCTCCTGGGTTATTGATCCCTAATTCCGCCCCCACGGGGGGACTTGCTCTCTTATTGCTTCCCTTTTTTTCCCCAGCTGCTCTGTAACTGCTTCCCTGCCGCCCCCCCCCGCCCCGTGCCCCGGCAATCCCGCACAGCTCTGCTGCGTCGAACACAGGAGCACGCGCGGCACAAGGGACCAGGCCTGGGAACAGCAGGCTTTGGAGAGCAAACCGGAGAGCAAAGAGCAAAGCACAAAGCTGCCGAGGAGGAACGGCTTAAAAACAAACCCTTCTGGGCAGGGAGCAAGCAGCGTTTTACCTGTACGGTGCAGTGCTCTGAGCTTCTGCTTCAGCTCGGTCCTCAGAGAAAAGCAAGAAGTGCTTTTTTTCCCTTGCAAAAGAGGGAAAAAAAAAATAATGCAACCCACCTTAGTGTGCCCCAGCAAAGCCCAAAGCCAGCCCTCTCCCCCCTGGCAGGTTTTTATTGCCCCCCCCAGCTCCTCGGTCCCAGCTGGGGGGCAGCTCTTCTCCCAGAGCTGGGATCTGGCCGCTGGTACGGAGCGCACCCAGCCCAAAAGCGGCTCTGAGCCGATGTACCGACAGCCGAGATACATATTAATGACGCCGGGTTTTTGTAGTCATCCTTTCATGAGTGCAAAGAGTTGGAGGACAGGGGGAAGACTCCGCTGACCCTTTTTGAGGCTCGCGAGCTGTGAAGACAGCTCACAGTGAACAACTAGGAAAAATGTGATCCTTTAGGGATTTTTCCCCACCTGAGCCTTTGCGGCCGGCGCCTTGCCGGTCTCCACCCAGCCGTGGTACCCGGGTGCCTCGCATCCGTCAGGATCCGCAGCATCCCCGGCCCTTTGCTTTTGTAGTTTGTTTGTTTGTTTGCGCTTGCCTGTCAGCTCCCCTTCCACCGGCATCCCAGATGAGAGCAGATTGCACGCTAATAAATTCTGGATTGGCAGCCGCACCCGGAGACGGGGGGGGAAAAAGCCGCTTGAATTACAAAGGGAGCTTCTCTTCTGCTCCTGGAGTTGCTTGGCAGCCCGAGTTTCCCCTCTGCGGGCAGTGATGCTGAGCCCTGGGGCCGCTGTGGCCGGTGGCACAGGCAGGGGATGGGCAGGGAAGGCAGGAGGTGGGATGCAGGGAGCGGGGTGAAAGACAAGCCGGTGATGGGACTTGGACCATTATAACGGCGTTGGCACTGCAAACGGCCCGGCTACGCCCCGTGCCCATATGTTGCCGCCTGCCTCCCCGGCACGCGCAGAGCCTGGGTCACTCGAAGATGCTTCCCCAGGTCCCCGCCAGCGCCCGGGATCCAACAGCAAAGATTAGGGCTGTTTCCTTTTCTTCCGCGAGGAGTGTAATCCCCCCTTTGAAAGGCGCATCCTCCGCTTGATGCTTCCTGACATTAATATTATCATCTCCAACCAGCCGCAGAGCCCAGCTGTCGCCTGCGATTAGGGCACTGACACAGATCGGTGCAAGATTTCACAAGCGTCTCATTACTGCTGACTCCGGTTCTGCACGGCTTATACAACTCATCTTGCATAAACCTGTCACCGGCGGGAGCTGCTCCATCGCTCAGCCCCGCTGCATGCTGATGAGGGGCGGCCGAGGGGGGACGGACGCTGCCGAGCCCCCCCCTCATCGCCGCACCGCTGAGCCCCCTCCAGCTCAGGTCCTTGCAAGGAGGTTTTCCTTCCTCGGGAGCAGCCTGTTCCCGCACCGGGCACTGGGCAGTGGGTGCTATGGGATAGCAGACTGGTTACACTGGTATGGGAGCATCCTCCAGGGGCATGCCGCAGGTCTGGGAGGGGTAAAATCCCCCCCGGAGCCTCCCAGCATCCCGGGTTTGCTGGAGAGCCGTGGATGGAGGGGTTCCCGCAGCGAAACACCAACCTGCTCCGAAAGTAGCCCCCAGCGGGGCCGGGGACAGGGCGGCCAGCTGAGCCGCAGGCGAACGCTCTCGCCCGTCCTAATTGCACAGGCGGGGGAGATCTTAGGAGGCAGAATGTAATTACCGTGGCTGGAGCCGGGCCAGGGCTTTGGGGTGAGCGCGGGGACTCTTTCGGAAAGCGCTGTGGGTTCATTAGTGGCCTCGAAGAGGCAGGAGCTCGCTCTTTGCTGGGGGTGGGGTGGGTATTTATTTTTTGCGTGTGCGTGGCTCACGGGAGAGCTGCTGCCTCCAGCAGCACGGTGGCTCCCGAGCTCTGCCGCACGCCTTCGGCTCCGCTCGCCCCGCACGGGGACCTTGTGGCACCCCACGCCGGGGAGCGGGATGCTGCTGAGGCGAAGCTCCCTCCCCACCGCTCTGCTGTAAAGGGAGGGTGTGAGGGAGGGTTTTTCCCAGCTCTCTCCCTTCCTGCTCATCCTTACTTCGCAGATGCAGCGTCCCGGGCGGGACGGCAAAATCAAAAGCCACTTGCCCCGCGGCAAAATCAAAAGCCACTTGCCCTGCGGCAAAATCAAAAGCCACTTGCCCCGTGGCAAAGTCAAAAGCCACTTGCAGGTCCCTGTGCACCTCGTTGCTTTGGCATGGAGGTCCTGAGCCCCGGCAGGGACCGGGAGGATGACAGCTGTGCCGGGTGACCCGACGTCCGGCACGTAGCTCCAGGGGTCCCGCTCCCACGCCATGGCTGCGGAGACCCCCCTGCGCCGCTCCAGCCCTTCCCCGGGCAGGAGCAGAGCTCGCAATGTGACCCCGGTCCCCGAAGGGCTCATCAGCGACGCCAGGAGAAACGCGTCGCCTCTCCGCAATTAATCAGAGGAGCTATTTGTAAATGAAGACAACCGCTGCTCATCAGCTGGAAAATGCCTCTGCTGCTCCTCTTGCCAGGCGTTAGCCGGTGAGCCGAGAGCGGCAGACAATTAAAATGAGGTGCCTTGGATTTCTCTCGTGGCTGGGTCTTTTTTCCCCTATTTTCAAACATTTCGAGTTTCAACCTTCCCCCTGAGTTCCCAGCCCGTGTGCTGGGGGGTGTTTTGCCGGCAGCTCCGTCTCAGGTGATGCTGAACCTGTACGGTTCCCGCCCAGGGGCTCTTTGGGACGTGCAAAAGCCTGTGCCGGGGTTCGTGCCTCGCTGTTCCCCCCTTAACCCCTCTCGGCGTAGCCGTGCGTGTGTAGCCGCGTGTTTGCCGTATCCGTTACCGGCAACATTTGGGATCAGGCGCCCGGCGAACAAAAGAGCTTCATGAAATCTGAGTTCACCTCGTTGCTATGTAATTATTTCCACGCTACCCAAGCGATAGGTGGGGAATTCATTCTCTTGCCAATACGTGTGTTGTTCCCAGACACCTTGGTGCCGAAGATGCCAGCGCACGGTTGCAACGGCCAGAACAGCCTAATTAAGAATAAATCATTAATGATGTGCCCTGCCTTGCTGGCAAGGGGAGGGGTGAGCTCCAGGTTGGCTCCTCCAAACGTTCCCCTTGCCTCGCTCCGCGCCGGTAGCACTGGGGAGTGATGGGGCACTGGTTCAGCTGCATGCAATGGTCCCGTGCGCGCCCGTGGACCGTGCACGCTCCTCCTGCCGCCCCGGATTCCTGCTCCTCCTTCCTCTCGCCCCGACACAGGGAGCGGCGTCACTATTAAAGCACCGATCGTGTGACATCTATTCAAAACACCCGGCCCTGGCCTTATCATTAAATGCAAATGCTGGGGAGTAATTGCCGGCAGTAGCAGCGAGGAGAGAAAAATGACAGTGAGCCTGGGAGCAGCTATTAGACGGGAAAGTAGAAAGTGTAAACAAAATATGGAGCATTAGCCTGTAGTAGCACTGGCCGTTTTTCCCCTCCTGATGCCTGGCATAGCTCGTTGGTGGCTGGTCAGGGTTTCTCTTGTGTCCCTCGGGAAGGAGATGGTGGAGAAGAGGGGCTGCATTAAACCACCGTGCCCCGGCGCCCGCTGTGCCCCCTGGGGGGCTGGAGGTGGCTGCGGGCACCCTGTGCTGCTCGGGGTAGCAGTGACCCCTCTTCCCACTCCATTTCAGAAGCAAAACCCCCTTTTCTTTGTGCCCTGGTCCTGCCGGCGGGCAGAGATGGAGGCGAGGTGGGAGCCTCCAGCCCCGTCCCTGGCTTAGCCCCGCTAATCTCCGCTTGTCAGCGCCTCTGAGGCTCTGTCAGCTGCCGGCGAGTGGGGCTGAAATCTGCCTGCCAAATCCGACAGGGTAATTAAAATCAGGTAGGGAGATGGCTATCAGCTAATTTTTGTGATGCCCTTCCCTCTCCCCCCTTCCCAGTTCACTTGCCGTCCCTCCCTGGCAGTCCCTGCCTCCTCCTCCTCCTCCTCTGAAGAAGAAGAAGCAGCAGACAGGCTCATCAAGGATCCTATGGGTCTTGGGGGTCTCCTTGTGTCCCCCGTCCCCTCCCTGCAGAGCGCAAGGACCCTCCCAGCCATCTCCAAGGCTCCTCTCCAGCCCTGCCAGGCTGCAGGAGCAAACTCTCCAGGGGAAGGACAACGTTGCAATCAATTAGAGGTATAAAAAAAGGTAATTTTATCAATGGAGAAATCCGAAGCAGGGAGGTGGGATTTTCTGTTCTGGGTAATGGGAGCATCATGTCTCCAATTAAAGTTTGGAGGATTCATCTCGGAGCCGGGGCCTGTCAGAAGCCGACATTTATTAGGCTGTCAAAGTCAATCTCTTTCAAGAGCTGTTTCCCCAAGCACATTGGATTACGTATCATTTATGCCTTTTCTATCAGGGCACCCAGTTTGGGGTGAGTTTTTTGGTTTACATCTTGTTTTGTTTCCCCTAATGGGAAAGAAACCCAGTAGCACAATCTGATCCCATTTCATGAAAGCTATTTCTGATTAATTATGTTGCTCCCATGCAGGCAAACCTGGAGCAAACATGAAGGCTTCCTCGCGCTTGGCGCGGCGCAGACACAAGCAGCAAAGAGACCGGGGTCTTTCCTGGGTAATGGGAGGGGACGCAGGCTGGGAAGCTCTGGGCTGTGCTGGGAATGTGGGACATCCCAAAACTATGGAGGGAAGCTGCTGCCCCGGCTGTGTCTGCGCCGCACCTCTCTTGAGAGGGATTTTGGTGTTGCCGGCTCGGGATGCAGGCAGAGCTACCGGCTCCCACCGGGGAGACCCGCCAGCCTCTCGCTCGCCTTCTGGATGCTCCAGTGACACGAAGAAGTACGGACCGGCAGATGCTGTCAGTTTAATTGATCGTGGCAAGGGCTGGCACCGGCGGCAGCATCTTGTTACCTGCCGTGAGCGGAGCGGACGGGTGACAGGAGACTTTGTTGTACGCACGTCTCCAGCCAGGACTATTTTTGCTCCTCTCTCAATTCCAGTGATGGAGGGACGTTTTCTCTTGATCTCCTTCAGTGCACCCGGCAAAAGCGGGGAAAAAAGTCTCTTTTGTCCTTGCCTACCAGTCCCGCATCCCAGGGGGGTCGGCTCTGCTCCCCAGCCAGCGCCGGCGGTGTCAGCATCCCTGGGGAGAGGCAGCCGGATTGACGGCTCTGACTTCTTTCATTGCTCGATGCTGGCAGAAGAACTATTTTTATCACCTCCTTTCACTGCTCCCGGTTTCCCTACCTGTGCGAAGGGACGGGAGGGGTTTTAAACAGAGTTTTTATCCCAATCCCGGGATGTGCTCTGGATACTATCACTCCTGTCCCGGCTGCGTGCCCGATGCGTGTGCCCGGGGGCTGCGGCCGTTCTGCCTGGGGATGTCTCGGGACTCTGCAGCTCTCAGCGTGCGCCATCCCCTATCGATCCCTCCTGCCCCTGTCTGGGTCTGTCCCGGTGATTTATCAGGCTGGTTTGGAGCTGGGAATGCGGTGTCTCTCACTGTGCCTGACCCTCTTTAGCATCCCTGGGGAGGCTCCGTAGAGCGAGAGTGGTGTGTGGGTCCACGACGGCTGCGTGCACGGGGAGGGGGGGCAAATCCTCCCCCAGCAGCAAAACCATCCACACCCCAAAGCATCCCCCGGAGCTGGCTGGAGGCTCCCCCCTGCCCGGGTGGCGGGGAGGAGGGGGTCCAGGGCTGAGCCCCCCCACAGGAAACCGGGACTCGCGAGCCTCTGCTGCCCGCAGCACCCAGCCCTCGCCTGCCGCTGCGACTGAGCCTGCTCAGATGCCCTGTTACTGGAATTCAGCCTCCTCGGAGCTGCCTGGACAGGGTTATTACAGGATATTATACAGACCATTTGCATGGCCACCTCCAGGTCATTTCGATCACTTTAAGCTACTTATCTGCCCATTTTCTTCCCCATAATATTTGCCTAATTCGATTACTCTGCAGCCTCAGCATGCTGCAGTGAAATAATCAGGAGATATTACCCAGAGCAAGTCAACTGGATCCACGTTTCCAGCTGCTTCTCTCCCCAGGCAGCTCGCCCGTGGGGCTCTGCGCCTGCCCTTGCTCGGGGACACGGGGGACAGCCCCGGGACCCGTCCCCACCGCCGCTGCGCTCGGTGCAAAGGGCAAGGACTCTCTGTGGCCAGACATTAGAGCCTGCCCGTCGCCCGTCTGTCTGTGCCATCACAGCCCTCTGTCCTTCACCCATCTCACTGCAAACTGAGCTGTTCCTGGCACGCTGCAACGTGTGTCCCAGGATGTGTCCCCTCCTGGCGCTCAGGACTTCGGGCTGGACGAAGCGGCGGCTGGGTTGGCATTTAGTGTGTGCCGCTGGGTGGCAGGGGCTGGCGGGGCAGGAACCAGCCTGGCCCTGGGTCTGCACGGGGGGGAAAAAAGAGCTTTTTTGGCCACCAACTTCGTCTCTCCGTGGCTGCGTGGCTGCTCGCCTCTGCCCTTGCATCTGTCCAGAAGCGGAGCCCGGAAAAGCAGCAGCCTGGGAGGAGAGCTTCGCTGCTCCCAGCCCATCAGAGCAGCCTTTCCCGGAGTCCATTACCTTACCCGCTAAGCACAGAGCTCGTTTGTGTAATGACCTGTTTGCAGGGAATCAGCAGGCTTTGCCCAGGCATCCCCCCCCAGCCCCCCACCGGCTCCGAGCCACCGGCTCCGAGCCACCGGCTCCTGCCAGAGCTGCCCTCCAGCGAGGTGCCAGCCCGTGCCCGAGGTGCAGCACCCACGGCTCGCTCCGCAGGATGCTGACGCCTCAATTTCAGGCCAAACAGGAGGGTTTGGCCGCCAAAGTCCTGGAGCTGAGTGAGAACTGGGCTGCGGGGAGGGGAGGTGATGCTGCTGCAGGGTTGCTCCCAACTGGCCCGTTGCAATGGTTTTTTTTTGGGGCAGGTGGGAGGGTCAGATGCCCACGGGAGGAGGACCAAGGGTAAGCCAAGGGGAGAGGAGAAGAGGCCGAAGCACGGAGAAGATGGGAGAGGGGAGCTGCTGGTCCTCCCCAGCCAAAGCCCCTTGACACGGCTCGGAGCCGGAGGAGCCAAATCTGCTTCCAGGCTTGTTTCAGCCACGGCAGCTCCGGGGGGAGCCCTGGCAGGGCCAATCAATGCCAGGACGCTAACGAGAGGCCCTGAGTTAATTGGCAGGAGCGGCTGCCTAAATGAAGATTCAGTATGCGCAGGAGGAGCTGGGGAACGGCCTGCTTTCGGAGCTGGGCACATCCAATTTGTGCCTGCAGCAGCCTTGGGAAGCTCAATTAAGCCGCCTCTGGCTTTTCTAATCAAACCCACCCCCGTCTCCCCGCGGGGCTGGGAGGGGGGCGCGGGCAGCACGGGCAGCGGGGCCATGCCTGGATGGAGATGCCATCGCGGGAGCGTGTCCTGTGCCTCTCCCCGAGGAGCCAGGGCAGACCAGCGCTTTGCTGATCCCGGCAAACTCCATATAAAAATGCCTGGAACACCAAGCTCCGTGGCTCCAGAGCCTCTGTCCCTGCTTTCACCCTCCTGCACGCCACCCCTGCCCCTTCCCACGGCAGAAAAGGATGCAGGAGCCTCTCCGAGGTGTGTGACCTCAAAGCTCTCCTCCAGCGCTTGCACGGGGACACGCTTCTGCCGCTCTGCACGGAGGGGTCGGGGTGCGGAGCCGAGCCTGGGGGGATGCTCAGCCAGCTCCCGCGCCGCGGGTCTGCAAGCCCCAAGGGAACTGCAGCGGCACATGAGACATCTTGAAATCCAGCTCCTCCAAGGAGCTGCCATCGGGACCAAAGAGGGAATCTCTTTGCTCCTGGAGAGGAAGGCATTTTGGGGAGCAACTGTGTGTGCAGGTGTCCCGCCCCGCCATGGGTTTAATGGGGAGCGGCAGATTTACGGTGCCGGTTGATAGACCCTGACCCGGCTGGCTGCTGGGCGGCATCACCAGCGTCGCGGCCGTTCGAGTCCCTCCATCCCTGCCGGCGCCTGACCCTCCTGCTGTCATGGCCAAAGGTGCCGGCTCTACCTGCCACGTGGGGCCGACGGGTGATGGAGGACATTTTGCTGCTCGGTGCTGGGTTCGGGCACTGGGAAGGAGGATTTGCTCCACTTGGAAAGACGGGTCGGTGGCTGGGTACCAGCCGAGCACAGTGCTGGGCATTGCTAAGCTGATCTGCCCCACCAAAACCTTATAACCTTATACGCTCCCCGTGCCGAGCGGGGGGGCTCGCCTCTGTGCACCGGCAGCGACGCTCCGCCGGAGGCGGCTGCGTTTCCCTGCCTTCTCAGCTTGTTTGTATTTTGTTATTATTATTTGGCTTATAAATCAAAAATGCATGCTCTCCTTTGCAGAGAGGTAGGGGGGTTCCTGGCAGAGAGAGGCTTCTTTTTTTTTTTCGGTGGTGCTTGAAACGGCTTTCCCAAGGGAGGTTCGCTTTGAGCCGGCAGGATCTGCATCTCGGAGAGGGTTTAGATTATTATTTGGAGTATTATCATTGTTCTTTGCACCCTTTTATCCTCCTTGACGTTCCTCAGAGGAACCGAGGAGTAAACGACAGTGAAGCATGTACTCGGTCAGGTTTGCAAACACTGTGTGTGTCCGTGCCCGCGCACACGAGCTCCGGGGTGCAGAGCCATTGCTCCGCTAAAAGGGAGGCATTTCTCTGGGGCTTTCTCCAAATGGAATCCCCTGCCCAGCGCCTCTGGATGGAGACGGGGACGGGGACCTCGGGCTCTTCCCCGGAGGAGCCGGAGCTCCTCAGCGCTCGGCCGAGCGCTCCCTTGCTGCGCTGGGTGTCCGAGAATTGCACAGGGATAATTTTCTCCTGCAACCACGCCAAGGAGCAGGAGGAGCAGCTCCCAGCATCCGAGCAGCAGTGCCAGGGATGTGTCCCACCGAGGAAGAGGACGACTGGGAGCAGCCATAGCCCCCCGGTGCTCCCTGGGGCCAGCCCCCATCTCTCCTGCCCGTGTTTAGGAAGGGATCGCCTCCGTTAAATGCCGCTCACCCCTCCAGGTTCTGCAGAGCCGTAACCCAACCTGTGCTGGCCCGGGCAGCATCCGGCGCTAACAGTACTGCAGGGAACGCGCGCTGCGTGGGGCTGGGAGAGCTGCCTTGCCCCCGCAGCCCCCCGGCTCCTGCCCGCAGCGGAGGTCCTCACTTCCCTCACCCCGCTGTCCTGGCCTGCACCGCTGCAAATGTTATTAATGCACATAAAAATATCCATAATTAAGCTCGGCTTCCAATGCCAAGGAGAATGAAAGCAGTAAATCCCAGGCAGAAGGAGGGGGAGGCAGCTGGCTGGAGCCGTGCTCAGGGTCGCTGCTCACCCCTGCCCTTGCCGCAGCCCCCCCCCAGGGCATGGACGGCCCCTTGGCAATGTCCCCTGGGGCTCCCTGTCACCCGAAAGCTGCCTGCAGACATCTGGAAGGTGTTTGCATGTGAAACATCGTGCCCCTGAGGAGCAAAAGCGAGCTGCAGAGAAAAAGTGGCTGCGAGTGCCTTGGCCAGCGTGAAAAAGCCTGGAGTGACAGGTAGTGATCGGCCCGGGAAAGGATGCTCCTGACATCAGTCTGGGAGGAGAGCGATGCTATAAATACGCCTGCTGACACAGCAGGCAGGGCTCGGAGTGGAAGAGAGAGACAATAAAAATAATCAAGGGACTTGGGGATATTGCCGGCGACCCGAGGGGTGAGCCATGACAGCGGAGCAGGGAATGGCTTTGGACATCTCCTGCCATGTTTTCCCGGGGGTCTGTCGCCCGTGCACGCTCCGACGTCTAACACCGGGCTTGCACCTTCTGCCGCAGCCTTTCCCGCGGCGGGGATGTCGATCTGAGCTCTCTCTGTTTGACGAAACGTGTGGGGTTTCTTCGCTAATCTTCCCAGCCCGACAGCCCGGGCAGCGTTTGCCTCTCGGTGCCAGGCTGCCGGGGAGGTGGGAGGGCTGCCAGGCGCGCGGGGGGAGCACGCGTCCACGGCTGCACGGGATGGGGAGCCTCGCCCGGCACCCGGGCACCACTCGCCGGAGGATGCGGAAACATCTGGCGCACACCTGCAGCAAAGCCTCTCCTCTCCCATCCCTCCCAGTTCCCCCCCTGCACCGGCAGCAAAGGACCCCGCATCCCACCCTACTCGCATCCCAGACGTGACAAGGGGAACATCCCACTACCTCTGCACCGCTCGGGGCAGAGGGAAGGCAAAGCTGCTCCTGAAGAAGGCAGCAGCTCCCCGACACCCCCCGCCTGCCACCGCCACGGCTTTCCTAATGGAGCAATTTCTCCTTTCCTGCCGTGGGAATCACAGCGGAGTTGCGCTGTGCCGGCAGTGAGAAATATCCGCTGATGGCAGTGGGTTTGCTGAGATTTCGTTGCGCTTTGCACCCTCTGCTTTGATTTTTCCCTCTGTTACCTCTTCCCCCCGCCTCGGTCACACCATTTCAGCTCCCCTGCCCTCCCTCGTACCGCAGAGAAAGGCAGACATCCCTTGTGCCGCGTCTCTGGTTTCCTCCCTGCCATCCCTCCGGCTGCTTTTATCCCCATCTCTGCTTCTTTCCCAAGATTTAAATTAGCCTAAGAGTTCATAAAGCCGCCCAGCTGCTATTTCAAGCCCCCAGTGCCCAGCTGAACCTTGCAGAGGTTCATCTCCGGCGGAAGGAGGAGCAGGCAGTGCTGCTTTAGAAAAGGGGGTGTTTGGGGACGAAGATTGAAGAATACCCTTTTAAATGACACCGGGTTCTGGGATTACGCCTGCGGAGGTGCCCTGAGCATCGTTCGCACTTCGGCAAAGCCATTCTTGTCCCCAGAAATCAGGAGAGGGGAGAGGGAAGAGCTGAGATTCCCAAAATTTCAGATGGCTCCCGGCACAGAGCACCCTGACCCAGCCGCTCTGCTCCCCTGCCCTCGGCGCTGCCGCGTTGTGGTTATCAGCAGCTTCACCGGGCCCTTTGGTGGCCAACCCCGCGCTCCAGGCTCCATCTCCAGCCGCTGCGTGCTGGCCCCCTCTCTGGCAGAAGCCAGCAGCGTTGCCCGTGCCTCCTTCCCTTCCCCTTGTACCCGTTTTGCCTCCAAACCTTGGCGTCTTTGGCGGAGGGTGCACAGAGAGGGTCCCCCCAAGGGGAGGGGGAACGTGGAGGGGACGTGACACCTCCTGGGACACTGCTTGCAGCGCGGGAGGACGGGGTTAGCCGCGCATCGCCGTCGCTGGCCGTGCCAAGAGCCTGGCCGGGCTCCTACATGCTTAGCTCGCCCTTCATGCCCGGGCCGATGCAGGGCCATCTGCCCGCCTGCCAGGCGGCCAAAAGGGCCGGCTGCCAGCGCGCCGGTGCCAGCGCGGTGCCGGGCGGAGGAGGCAGAGGAGGGAAGGGGACCCGCGCCGTGCACTGAGGCTGAACCCAGCCCGGCAGCAGCTCCCGCATCCCCCAAGGATGCTGGGCACGTGCTGCGGGGACGGACCGCTGCCCTGCCTGCAGCCAGGACCCCTCCTGAGCACATCTCTGCTGCCTGCGCTGCCTGCACTGCGAGCGCGCTGGTATATAGGAATTTAATGCAGTTTCCTGACATGGGCCCCAGTCCTGCTAATCCACTTGAGCGGCGAAGGCACGGGAAGCGTCAGCCAAGGATGCGGTATCCACGCCAGCGCTCCCTGCCCCAGCGCAGACCACGGCAATTACTCATTTAGCGTCCAGGGAGTGGATGGAAATCTCATTCCCCGGGACCAGGGAGCACAGGGGCAGGAGGGGGCCACCCAGCCTGGGCTCTTGAGCTTTTAGTGAAACTCAATTTGCTTCATTGCCTGATTAGGGCTGAGTGCGCGACACTGGAACCAGCCCTCATTACCCTGCTTTTCCCCACGTCATTCCCAGAGCATCTGAAAAGCCCCTTTGCTCCTGTCTGCCTTTGCCTCCATCCCTGCGCCCTTCATCTGGTGGGAACGAGGAGCTTCTTGCACGTGGAGGGGTCCGTCACTCTGTCCCAGGAGGGTCCCAGGCTAAAATCCATGGTGTCCCTGGGCTGATGCGCTCAGCAATTCTGCCCTGTGGGGCTCCGGGGCTGGGAGCTTCTGCTCAGACACTAAGGAGGGAGCAGAGTAAAACAAATATGTTCCTTTGCAAGAAAATCCCCCAACTGCTTCCCTTCCAGCTCAGCGTCTCGCTCAGGTGCCGTGGGGTTTTATTAAATGTCAGCTGTAATTTGGGACTGTGGAGGCTGACGAGTGTGTGAGCATGAGACTTGACAGCTCAGTTCCACGCGTCCCGAACGGAGCTGGCTGGGCTGATCGTCCCCTCCCAGCGCCACCAGCTGAATTGCCTGTCCCCATTCAGGTCACTGCAAACTCCGAAAAACTCATCGAGAGGAGGGGAAGGGCTGCAGCATCCCTTGAGCGGACCGTGGAGAGTGATGACCCAGCATCACTGATGGCACCTTCCGGTTCCCCAACCCTGGGACACCCTCAAGCACCGGTGGGACTCGTCCCCTGTCCCCAGACACGCTGCCACCCCAACCTCCTCAATGTAGAGGTTGTATTTTAGGGATAACCTGGCTCCGGCTCGGAAATCCCCGGCAGAGCGGGCCCTGCTCCTTCCTGCTGCCCGTGCGCTCGGTGCGGGGTGGGTAGGCAGATGCGCTGCCTGCACGGCAGCTCGCGGCATCGATCGGCGCCGTCAGCGTGCCGGATGGGGCCCCGCGCCGGAGCATTCAATTAGCAGGGAGAGTCATGTCCTCCCTGAACTATCGCTTTCTCTCCGGCAGGACAGAGCTGGGAAAGGGGATCGATAGGGCTGATGGCTGTCACCAAGGAGTTCTCGTTAGCGAGAGCCGCAAGATGAGTGGAGGGGACTGAGCTGCCGGCGGAGCCGGCCGGTGATGCTCTCCAGTCTGGCAGGTTCAGGACCTGGCAACCAGCTCGGTGTTTATTCAGAGGGGTCAAAGTGAGATTTGGTATCAGCTGGTCTCCTTTCCGTTCCACGCCTCTGCAGGTACCGCTTCTTCCTCCCGTGGTCCCCGGGACATCAGTTGATGGGGAAGCAAACAGGGGAAGGGGCTGGTTTCCCCAGCAGAGGTTAAAGAGGGAGAATCAGCTGGGAAAGCAGCAGCGAGGGAAAAAATAGCCTGTGCTTTGCGTGTAGCTGTCGGGGTCCATCAGTGTCGGGGTGTTGCAAGGACTCCCGTAGCCGGTGGCTATGAGCTGGCTGCTGTCAGCAGTCCTGCAAACATGATCCCCAAGGAGACACCCGGGGGGAGCGAAAGTGGGACTGTCTGTGGCCAGGGTGAGCCCCGACGGCATCAGTGGATTCAGCCCCCGGGGATCAGCTCTTTGAGGGCACCCTTGAGCGGAAAACCCCGGTCAGACACGGCGTTTGAAGGAGGATGGCGATGCAGGGCTTCCCCGGCAGCAGCAAGCATGCAGCCGGCTGCAGAGGAGCGTTTTGCACAGCGCGGAGCAACGCAGCCTTTCCCTGTGCTACGGGCGTGGGTTTGCACGAGCAAATTATCTGTGCCCGCAGCCAACGTGCCCGCAGCGAACGTGCCCACAGTGAACCAGCCGTGCTCCCTCGGGCAGCCCCTCGCAGGAGTTCCTTCTCCTCTTGTTAAAAAATAATATAAAATAAAGTCCCGTCCGCGAGGAGGGGGAAAACAAATGGGCAAAATCCCGGGGCCTTGGAGCTAAAAGGCACTGAACAAATGGAGCACGCCTGCGGCGCCTGGGAAGTTATGTGCCGGCGGTACCTGTGCGGCCGCCCCGCCGTAACTTAGTGCCTCTCGCAGCGCGGCTGAGTTATGGGGCACTTCGGTGCGGGGCCTGACTCCCATCACTCACAGCCCCTGCGGAAAACCCTCCAGCGAGCGCTACGGGAGCTGCTGAGCGTGGGCTGGGGGCGGCTGGTGCTGCGTTACAGGGAATTGGGTTTGTTGCACAGCCCGGGAAGGCAAAGCCCTGGCCTGGGAACTTGCAGCCCCCCGAAACTGGGCTCTGCGAACTGAGTTGCAGCTAGGGGAGACGGCGTGCTGGTCCTGCTCTGCCCCTCGGCTGCAGAGCCCCCTCCAGGGCCGGGAGCAGAGGTGAGGTCCTGCCTCCCAGCCGTCGCCGGGACCCAGGCGGGACCCTGCAAACCCCCGGAGGTGCAAAAAAGCCCGTGTGGGACCCAGATTTGCTGCGGATGGCTGAAATACAGCACCTCTTGGAAAGCGGAGCCAGGGTACCAGCAGAGGGGGAAATAGCATCCTGCGAGCCCTGGATAACCAGGCAGGGACGTGTCCTCATCCCCTCGTCCCCTCGGCTGGGCACCCCCCTGCCTGCGCGCCAGCCGAGGGCAGAAACCCAGCACAAAGCCGTCACCCTGGGCCACCCTCTCACTGCGCGGGAAGGTGCTCATGGCTCTTCTCATACCTGTCAGGACTAGAAGAAGACAACGAGTGTTGGGGAGAGCTGCGAGACTGGTCCTGCCCCCCCTGGATTACACCGCTAATGCATAATCCATCACTTTAACAACCTTGACTCCCATTAATGTGATAACACTTCGCAGAATTAAAGTCTGAAGTCAGGAGGGTAAGCAAATCCAACTCATATTAATGGGACTTAAACGGAAGGAGGGGAGAAATCCTCCAGTCACATTTATCAATTTCTGTGCAGAAACAAAGCCCACCTGCCGGGGGTCTCCTCCCTGCCGCTGCCGAGGGGACGCTCGAGCCGCCAGGAGCGGGATCTTCTGGAAGTGGAAGACAATTTGGGGAGAGGAGGAGCAACCCATGTCTGCCATCCACCGCCTCTCACCCCAGAGGTGCCCGGCCCCCGCTGAAGGCGGCAGAAAGCGGCGGAGCCACTGGCAGGGGCGCAGGCAGCCTGTGCCAGCCCAGCCGCTGTGTTTCTGTAATCGGCTTTGGCGATTAGCGTTGTCATTTCACAAAGGGGCTGAATTTGCCCAGCGCTGTGGCATAATAAAGTTGTTGGGTTTGTTGTGGTGGGGTTTGTTTTTTTTTTTCCCCTCCAAGCATAAATATTTGCAGGGTTGTATTGGCGCTCGCTCCTCGTCCCTGGCACGACGGTCCCTTGCAGGTCTCCCTTGGTCCCAAAGACCTCTGTCTCCCATCCTCCTCCCTCCGCGCCTCCCTTCTCCCTCCGACCGCGACCAGCAGCTCATCAATGGCCGCACAGCTTCGCTCCAGACAGAGCCCTCTTTGTGCTGCCAGGGCTGCGGAAGGGAAAGCCCCGCGCGTGCCCCCACAAAGCTGAAGGTGGTGGAAGAGCCGCCTCCGCCATCCCACCCATCTCCCCTTCTCCTAAAGGAGAGCGCAGCCTCCCCTTGCCCCCAGAGCACGGGCTGGCCGCGCGATGCTTCCTGCGCCGAGCCCCTGATTTAGGGAGCTGCCGGTGACACGGGCTATAAATTCCCCCGGAATAAATTCTAAATGAGAGGCCAAGTAGCTGGCTGCTCCTGATAACTCTGGAGCACGGATGCGCCACAATCAGTGTCTGCGGTGGGATTAACCCTGTGGGACACCGATGCTCGTGGCCGGTGTCACCCGGTCCCTCCGTCAGGTGGCTGCGGTGGCTGTGCTAATAAACCTGCTGCTTTCGCTCGGGTAATTAGAGGTGGGTGCATTCCCACTAGGTCCCACGGTCCCCCGGCACTGGCTGGGATGAGCTGTGGCTGGGGACAGGGACAGGGATGGGACATGCAGAGTTCTGGAGGGTTTGGGATGGGGTTGGCTGGACACCACCCGCGGGAGCAGGCGGGGGACCCGTCCCACAGGGCTCCTGCACCACCCAAAGCGGGCTGAGAAGCCCGAAGCGACCTCTGCTAAAAGCAGCCGCAGCCTCTGGGGCGGGGGGAGGCCCTGAGGGTCTCTGGTGGTCTCTGTGCACGTCGAGGAAACAAAACGCAGGGAAAACCCAGGCTTGAAGCTGCGCCTCTCCCTCCTGGGAGCTGCCGTGGGGACAAAAGTCCTCAGCTGTCCCCTCGATGGGGGCTGAGCGATCCTTCCCCGCCGCCGCAGCCCAGCCTTGAGCGCGGGAAGGCAGGAGAGGGAGAGAGCGGTGAGGCCGAAGAGCGGAGAGAAGAGAGGAGAGCAGTTCCCTCTTCTGGCCGAGGAAATCCTTTCCCTCTGCTCGGCTCCGACATGGCATTAAAGCGGGTATTAAAGCAGGGATTTGCCTTCCTGAGGAAGAGGCAGGAGTGCCCGGCCAGGGGCTGAAGCAGCTATTGCTGTTCCTGCTGCCGGGATCCCATCTCCGGCGCAGGCGGGGGATAAGCACAGGCACAAAGGGGAGAGAGAGGAACGGCGGCTTCTTTGCGTCAGGATTGGCACTTTTGGGTAATCTTACTGCAGGAAGACAAGTGTAACACCCAGTGCAACGAGCCGCTTCCAGACCTGACAAAATTAAAGCGATGCCGGGCAGCTAAGGACACCACTTTTCACTGCTGTCTCCATTTAGGCTCTGTGAAAGAACAGTAACATCCTGCTAAGTCAGAGTCTATGGGTTTTTTTTGTTTTTTGTTGGTGTTTTTAAAAAAAAAAAAAAAAGAAAGAAAGAGAAGGCAAGCCAGGGAGAGCAAAGAGCAGGAAAAGAATAGGACAGGGAAGGATGTTGTTGAATGGGAAGCCTCACTAACGCGTGTTGCTCTGATCCGATTGTTTGTCGTACCCCCCTTTCCCTCCGTCCGAATCTTAACTCAAAGAGCAGCGTGACCCTGCGTGCTGTTTGCCGAGGCGATGTGCCAGCCGGTCTCTGGAAGCCCCTTGCTCCAGAGACAAGGCTGTGTGAACAGGGGGAGGCTCGGCTCGGCGCGGCGCCCCCCAGACCCCAGGGTGCAGAGCACACGCTGCCTACGGGGCTGCGCAAAGAGGGGCTGCGCCCCCCGCTCCCCTCCTGCTCCCGGGGGCCCTTACTGCATTGAGGTGAAGGGAGCGGAGCATCCTCCCCCACGCTGCTCATGACCTTCACGGGTCTGGGGCCAGGAACCCCCCCCAATGCTGGCACTTGTAGGGTCCTGACCCCAAGTTGGGGACACAAAGAGGGGGTGAGAAGCTCCACCACGTCACGCATGGCTTGGGAGGAGGAGGAGAAGGAGGAGGAGGAGGAGAAGGAGGAGGCACCATGCCTCTGCAGCGAGGACCCTGCCTGCTCGCAAGGCCCTGGGGAGCAGCAGAGGGGTCGGGGCAGTGGTGACCCCCGTTCCCAGCGCTGGGTGGGGGGCAGTGGGGCTGGGTGCTGGGAAGGGCTGAGCAAGGTGCTGCTGCCCGCGAAGCCGAGCTGCCTGCCCAGCCTCAGCCGTGAATGAATAATCCCCCCGGCTGGGTGTGCGTGTGTGTGTGTGTGCGCACATGTACGTGTGTGTATGCGTGTGCAATTCCTCCCACCACCCCCCCCCCGGCAGCGGGGAGCGCAGATGAGCTGGTAGGTCCCCGTTTGGGTGGGCTCCCCTGCCTCCCCCACCCCGGAGCTGGGGGCATTTCACCCACGCGGGGACGAAGCACCCATGTCCCTGTGCCCCTGTGGCCCCATGGGTCCCCCTCTCCCACGGGTGGGAGCAGAGCAGGGGGAGGGTTAGGGGGGTGGGGGGGGGAGCGTTTG
>RSEF01000022.1:2628560-2645893 GCA_003993805.1 Himantopus leucocephalus
GGGGGCAGGTTATTTCAGGAGAGGGAAAACAGGAGCCCCGGGCAGAGGGGGGGGATCCAAGCGGCGATAAGGGAGGGGGTGGATTTTGGGGGGAGATACCCATGAAACACATGAGCTGCTGAGCACTTTCTCCCTCCAGCGTGGCGTGGCGAGGGGGTACATGGCGCTGGGTGGGAGAGCGGCTCCCAGCCTCGTGGGCGCGCGGTTGCGGTGGGAAGGGGGTCCCGCGCGGCGGGATGCTCAGCCGTTATCTTTTGCATCCCCAGATTACGTCCGGCCCACGCCCCCACCCCGCAGCGGGTACCACCGCTACCAGCTCCGCCTGTACCAGCAGCCGGCTGACGCGGCCATCGCCCTGAGCCCCGAGGAGCAGGTCTCGCTGGGTAAGGAGCAGCCGTGCCCTCGCTCCCCAACCCCACGCCGTGCCGCGAGGGGCTTTGCTGGGGGTACGGATAATGCCATGTGTTGGGGCACGCCAAAAGCGCCGGGCTGGGGATGCTCCTTTGGTGCAAAGGGACTTCAGGTCCTTCCACGGGACGTGGCTGGCGTGTAAGTCCTTGCGCGGCAAAATGGCTGGTAACGGCCTGGCTAGCGGGATCGGAAGCAGGGAGAGATCTCGGCGGCTGTGAAATCAGGCCGAATCCTTGCTGGCACGTCCATCCCCCCTCCCACCCCAAAAAGCCACGGGAGTTGCATCACCGCCACCTCGGAGCATGCAGATAGGGATCAGATGTGGAGATGGTTTAGCAAGGGATTGCTCAAACCGGGCTGACACAACGCCCGCCAACTCCCAGCTCCCCTCCGCCTCCCAAAACGCTGCCCGCCACGCATGGACGATGTCTCTCCCCCAAGAGACATCTCCGTCGCTTCATCCCGGATGGGCGCACCCTGAAGCACGGGGGTCACCCGCGGGACCCTCGGCATAGGCAAGGACCCGTCCTGCAAAACGCAAAGCCTGGGTTCCTTCCCTGGACGAGGCACGCAGCCCGCGCGGGAGCACGGGGCACTGCGGCTCACGTGGCCTCGGCAAAGGGAAATTTCAAAACTTTCCCAGCCGGGACCGCAGGAAGGAGCACAGCTCGATCGGCAGGTCAGGTCGGTGCGTCTCGTCTGCGCCGGCCTGACTCACCCCTGCGCCGCGTTAACCAACGCTGCACGTCCCAGGGGAAGGCGAGCAGCAGCGGGGTGGCTCCGGGGACCTCACTGTCCCCAGACCCCCATGCCGGGAAAGACCCCCGGTGCGGGGCCGTGATGTTTGTCCCGTGAGCGGAGCGGGCTGCTGCTGCTGCGAGTTTCTCTGCGGGTTATTTCTGCCCTTCGGTTTGCTTTCTGGCTCATTAACTCTGCTTTTTAATGACATGCATTGAAGCCACCCTCCTGCCAGCAGAGTGGGGCACTTTCCCGGCCCCTCGTCCCCAGCATGGTCAGAGGAGGGGGCTCCACTGCTGTGACCTGGGGCCACGCATCCGCGTTCCCATCGCAGCATCCCAGGGCTGGGAAGTGAGGCTGGGACACCTTTTTCCAGATAAATCCTCTTATTAGTGGGATGTGCGGCTCCAGCCCCCAAATTTCAACCCCAAAGGGGTTCAGCCGCCAGACCCATGTGTCCTGCGGATGATCCCCCCTCGGTCCCCCCATCCCCCGAGGCGCAGGGTGGCCGGCTGCTCCCCACCCTGCGCCCTCTCCATCCCATCCTTAAGTTTCTCAGCCTTTCCCCGGCTCCCTGGGAAAGACCCATTAAAACAGCAGCGGATATTTTCTCCGCAACATCTGATGCCTGAGCATCGCTGTTTGTCAGACAGCTGCGGCCGTCTCGGCGGAGGCTGTTATTTCAGTGGTCGGTTGAAGGTTATTTTTAACCATCTCACCGCCGCATCGCAGCCTTGGCCTGTCCAGCGGGCGCTGCTGGATTGAGTCCCTCCATCTCTTTAATTCCCAGGGCAGCCGGCGGGCAGGGCATGAGCCCTAAAAGCAGCCAAAGGATGCGATTTTGGTCTCTCAAGGGTTTTGAATAAACCCATCCCCAGGGACCGCAGTGGGACAAACACCGATCAAACCGCCGGCATATCCAGCCCTGCGTGGCGGAGGGATGGGATCTGGCCCCGGGGTGCGAAGGCAGCGCATGGGGGAGACGGGCAAACGCCTTCGGCAGCACATGGAAAGAAGGAGAGCCTGACCCTGAGCCCAGCGTACCACGAGAAACTCAGCCAGCTCCTTCGCGGCTCTGGCTTGGTCCTCTCCCGTGGTAGAGGAGATGCAAGTTCTCCCGGCGATGCTGCAGTCACAACTTGCAGCCTTGCTCGGGGTTTTCCATCTTGCTTGGCCTTAATCCAGCCCCTTCCTGTTGCTTTTATTTTGTCCTACATCTGGTGGCCGCGATATCTCCATCTCACCAAAGATGGTGGCAACCATCATCGCTAGGTGCTAACCCTGGAGAGGGAGAGATGTCCTGACCGGAGAGCCCGTCCCAGCCTCCGGATGCATCCCGCGCTGCATCCCTGCGCCGTGCATCACCAGCACCGTGCCATCCGTCCCTCCCTCTGGCAGCTTGTCCCCCGGGTAGAGCCCACTTGGGGCAAACACGGAGCCCCACGAGAGCGTTTCTCTCGCCGCTCAGCTCGCGGAGCAGCTCCCTCCTTCACCCTCTGCCCAGGCACAGCCATGGGCTGCGCTGCGCTGGTCGAACCGGGAAAGGTCCTGGGCCAAACGGGGCCGAACCGGAGAAGGTGGTGTGTGCCAGGCGGGATGGCAGGAGCTCGGCGGCGGAGCCGAGAGGCCAGAGCCTCCAGAAGAGGGCACTAAACCAGGTCCTGCCCGTCCCTGCTCCTCGGAATGTGCCAGTCCTGGTGCACATCCCAGGGAAATTAAAAAGCGAGGGGCAACGGCACGTATGGAAAATACATCTGTGCTTCTTCTCCCCCACACTTGGCTTAGCAGTGCTGGCAGCTCAAAGGGAGCGCGGGTGGCTCTGCGGTGGCGGTGGCCCCGGTGCCCACCCTGCCGTGGGGATGTCCCGGCTGGGATGGCACCGACGGGCAGCGGGTCGGGTGCCATGGCCAAGGGCGCACGGGCTGGCAGTGGCGGCGCAGGAGGAGGGCTGCAGCACCCCGCTCGCGTCCCCCCGCCGCTGCTCCCCGCGGCGAGCCCGGAGCTGGTGGCAATGGTGAAATCAGTTGTTTACAGCGGAGGTGTTTCTCCAGGGTGGCTCTTGAGCAAAAAGACTTGTTTCATCAGGAAAAAAAACCAGCCTGATCCTTCTCCGCGAGCATTTCTGATCAACCCCAGCACCAGCCGTCTCTCTCGCTGTGTGACCTCAGGCAAACAACTCTCTTGGAGCCTCAGTTTCTCCACTGGAGTCTGATTCACTCCACTTTTTGGCTGTGCTGCAGCTTTGCAACTGAATTGTTGCTGGGGTCCAGCTCTGTCCCCACTTGGGACTGAAGATGGAGACCCTTGGGGTGTCCCCGAGGCTGCAGGGGCACCGTCAGGCGGTGCAAAGCCCTTCCTCCCTGCTCGCCCCGCTTCCCTCCCAAGCCAGGAGGGTTACAAGCCGTGTTTGTACTTTGGCGAGATGCAAGATAATAGTTTGTGGTCTGCAAAATGTCAAAGCCACCCGTCGCATCCCGAGGCGTCGGCGCCCGCTGCGAGCTCTCCACCCGGCGGTCGGGCTCTGCTGCCCGCTGCAGCGAGCCGCGGGAAACTCCCTCGGCCGGGGGAATTCAGGGAACCCCGGCCACGGTGGGGTGCCACGGCGGCGCTGGGGACCTTTTTGCCCATCTGCAGCCTGCAGGAGGCTGGGGAACGTTTGTTTTCCACCTCCTTCCTTTCCTTTGGGGGGGAACTTTAATTAGCACAAGATCTTAATTGCACCTGCCGGGCAGTGCTGTATCTCCTTCTGCTTCCTCCCCACCGTGCCCCAGTGCCAGATGCCCACCAGCTCCGCTGAGCACGGGGAGATGCTCCCCAGCATCCTCAAACCTCCTCCTGCTCCGGAAAGGCACTTTACACCTGGGAATGGACTTTTGCCTCCCAGAAATGTTGCCTCTGGGAAGCGGGAAGTCCTTTGGGAACCAGGGACCAGGGATGAGCCCGGCTGGCCGCCCTCCCCGTGTCTCCATTCTCCATCCCTCTCCAGCTCCAGCTCCGCATCGGGGCCACAGCATTGACTCATCAGCCGATCTCGCGCGCCTCCGATCCACCCAGCTGGAAAATCGGGTCGGACCGGGCCCCGGCAGGGAGGGAAAGGCTGCGGCTGGGATGGGAGGCGGCAAAGGGCTGCGGGGAGCACGCGGTCCCGGCCGAAGTCCCCGGGTGTCAGTTAATGGTGACCAAAGCAGCCGGTGGCCTCCCGCCTACCTCTGCTGGGACATCATTAATCTTGGCAGAAAAGCATCAGGGCTCCTATCAGGGAGAGCGGCGCTGCTGATGAGGCTGATAAATTACAGCCGGCAACGTGCCCCCGGCACTGCGGGGCAAGGGGGGAGGCGGGAACGGGTCGTTTTGGGGGGGGCAGGGTGAAATGGCCCCGTGCGCCCATCGCCTGTGGGGCTGGAGGCTCCCCGAGCCCAGCGGCTGCCTCGTGCCTCAGTTTCCCCACCCGGCACTCCGCGATCAGGCGGCCGCCGCACGTGTGGGTGTCAGCCGGGCGCTCCTCTTCCTCTGGCAGGCGCTGGGATAAGGGTCAAGCGCGATGATATAATCCTCCGGGAAATGAGCTTGAAAGTGGACCAAGCCACGGATGAAACGTGGTATTGTTTCGGCAGGGAGAGGGGACGGCAGCAGCGCGACCTCAGCTCCCCGGCCGGCCCCCCGCTCTCCTCCCGGCTCCGTGGTCCCGGTGACTCATGGTGCAGCAGCACGATTTGGGATGGTTTGCAGAGGGACGTCACCCGGGGGGTGCAGGTGGTCGTGGGGACCCGGTTTGGGGCTGCACCCGAGGGGTTGGATTTGGCGTGGGGGACGTGGACCCCCAGACCCGATATCCACCCGGTGCATCATCCCCTTCGCCGCACCGGCGGCTGCAGCCGGGGCTTTCCCTGCGGCCGGTCCCGGTTCCCCCCGAGGGACGGGCACAACCGGTGCGACGGCAGGTAGGAAAGTAGGTCAGGAAAAACCCTCACCCCACGCGTGGCGGCGAGAGCCGGGGCTGGTGCCTGCGGTGGCTCTGCCTCCCCCCCGGCTCCTTTCATCCGCGCCCCTCCGGGGGCTTCGCCAACATCAATGGCAGCTCCCAGCACCCCTGGGAGTCGGGGGGCCGCCGCGTCTCGCTCTCACCCTGGTCCCGCGGGGCACCGGCCGCTCTCCCCCCGGGGGCTTTCCGAGCGCTTTGAAACCCTGCGGATGAAAGGCATCTGGCGAAGGGCTGTGGGCGCAGCGGGCGCATCCCCCCCCCCGAGACCCCTTCCCCTGGCACCACGCTCACCGGGACCCCCGGAGCTCGAAGCGGGGATGGATTGAGACCCCGAAGCGAGCGGCTGCCCCTCCTTGCCAGGGGTGTTATTTGGGGACGGAGGTGTTTGTGGCACGTGCCGGGGCTCGCAGCCGTTGCCTGGCTTGGCAGCGGTGCTGGCAACCCCGAAGCCCCCTCGGGCTCGCGCTGCGGTGATGAGCCAGAGCCGCTGCAAACGCGGCTGTGTACCCTGGCTGGCGGTGACCCCGGTGCGGCACGGCAGGACTGCCCTCGCCCTCGCCTTCGTTTGAGTCCTCAGGGGTGGCGGTGACAATGTGGGGACATCTGGGACCCCCCCCCAGCCACGCACATCATGATGAATTTCAACATCTCCTGGCAGCCGGGGTGCAGGGTCTGGCCCGAGCACCCTGCGACCTCCTTCCCAGGCACCGGAGCATCTCCCCGGCCGTGTCCTCCTGTAGCTCCGGGAGGTCGCAGGGTGCAGTGCTGGCATCTGCAGAGCCCCACGGGGGCTTTTTGGCCATGGGCTGAGTCACGGCAGGGCCTGACTCAGAGCCCGAGGTCGGGGGAAAGCCGGGGGGAGCCGGGCTCCATCGGCACCCCGACCCATCGCCGCACCGCACGGGTGATGCAGCAGCTCGGGTTTTGCTCAGCATTTTTGCAAGAGCAAAGGGGATGGTTTGCTCCAGTTGGGGCTGAGATGTGAAGGCAGATAAGGACTGCCAGTCTGCAGCGTGACATTAAAGAGCAGCGCCAGGAAGGGGAGAGGAGGGGAGGATGAGTTTCAGATAAACAACGGGCCCCTTTCCCCGCTGCGACACCACGGCCGCGTTCCGTCCGGTGTCCTGCCAAGCAAGGATGGAAGTGGCAGTGTGAGATGCTCAGGTGCTGGCATCGCCATCCCTGGGAAAGCCCCTCTAGCCAGGGAGGAAGATGCTCCACCAGCCACGAGCCGGACCCACGCTCGACACTGAACCCTGGCAGGGGGATTTCTGTCCCGCGGGGCCGGGCACAAGGGAATCCCTCCTGCCCACCGCCCCGGAGAGCGTTTCCCTGATGCCTCCAGCGTAGGAAAAACTGAGGCTGGCTGCAGCCACGGGCTGCCCCTGGACCTCTGGCACCCTCTGGTCCAGGCAGGTGGCAGAGGAGGGGGTCAGGAATGAAGACCCCCTCCTCAGCCCCAACAGTTTGTGGAGCAGCGGCTCAGTGCATGCGAGTGAGGGGGCCGGGGGATCTCCTGCCGTCTCCCCCACGCGCTGCGGGGGGATTTCCAGACACCCCGGGGTGGGCTCGTAGGAAGGCGTGGGAAGCTCTAAAGGTCGGCGGGGGTGGAGGGGAGGCACGAGAGGAGCCAACGCCATTTACCCCCCACCCCGGGGATGCTCAGGGCTGGGCTCCCCATGGCTCCCTGCCTTTCGGCCCCGTGGAGCAGAGCCCGGTGCCTCCCCGCCTGCCGCTGTTTGCAGGATGTGGTCTGCAGCGCCTCGGGCAGAGCAGCAGCCGGTGCATGGCATGCAGCGTGCAGCCCCCAGCCTGGATCCGGCCCCGGAGCATCCTCCCTGCTCCGGACGCCTCCCAACCCCGCTCACCCCCTCTCCCCCTCTCCCCAGGTGCCTGGGCGATGGAGAGCTTCGTGGAGCAGTTTCGGCTGGGCTCCCCGGTGGCCTCAACCCAGTTCCTCACCAAATACTACGAGGATTAGCGGCGCCCATCCTGTCCGTCCCCTGCGCAGCTGCAGCCCCGCACCGCAAAGCCACCTCCGCCCAGACCGAGAGGAGACCCCGGGACCCACGGAGGATGCACCCACCTTCTACCAGCCCAGCTTCACAGCAGAAACCCCAGCCCCCCCGCTTCCAAAACCTTGGGGGGGTTTCTCTTTCCCTCCAAGGGTAACATCCCGAGCCGTGTCCCGGCTCGCCCTGGGTGTCCCGGGAAGGATGGCATCACCCTCTTCTTCTCCCCTCACCCCATTTCTAGCCTGACCCCCAGCACGGCTCGCCTGCACCTCGGGGGTCTTGAGCTTTAATGCTTGCGGCTTTCAGAATAAAAAACGGATGGAGCGCACGGGGTGGCATGGGCTCCTTGCCGGCAGCGAGCGCGGGGTGATGCCAGGCCAGCGCCGGGCGAATCCGGTTGCTTTGGGGTCCGCGCCAGCTGCATGGGATGGAGCAGACCCCCTGCAGCTGGGCTGGGGGGGGATTGCCAGCAGGACCCTCGTGCAGGTGATGCCGGCCATGGCCCGATGTCACCCGGGGGGCTCCGGCGTGGGAGCGGGACCGTGGCGGCTGGCCGAGGGGTCCCTCGGAAGCACCGCGCAGCGTGGGAACCGGCCACTGCCTCGGCCTGACTCCGGCCCTGCCCTGCCTTTGCCCTCGCTGGCTGCCTCAGCCCGCTTCTCTTGGAAAGCAAAACCGAAATTAAAGCCGTAAATCAGAAGAGCTCTGCCTACTGGCCACTTAGCTGGACCTCCCCTTTAATTAGCTCTTTAATTAGGCTTTCATCTAAGACTTGGTTTTCTCTGAGGCTTGGATTCACCTGCCTGCAAGTCCTCCTTGCAGTGTGTGACAAAGCTGATTTTGTCCTGGGGGTGGCCAGGGCTGCGTCCAGGAGCCCCCTGAAGAAACCACGGGGAGCATGACCCCGGGAGGGCGTTTTGCAGGCAGGGGAAACTGAGGCACGAGGGAAGGACTTGCTGACGGCCGTGCAGGGAGCTCTAGCACCGTTCAGAGGGGATGGCGATGCTCCTGTTGCTGCATCTCACCCCTGCATCAGTCCCTGGGTCTGTCCCAGAGCGACCTGTTCCCGATGCAAGAGAGAAAACAGGTCTGTGCCATCTCCTTCGCGATCCCTGCGCCCGGCAGCGAGAGCGGCTTTCACTCCATGCCGGGCGGGGGGGGATTAAACGTGGCCGGGACTTTCCCTCCAGCAGGAAACGGCTGTTTACCTTGCAGGGGCTGAATCACCGCGCGAAGGCGCATCGCATGGGTCCTGCAAAGCTCTGCCGGCCTCGCGTCCCCGCCGGGAAGGGTCGGGGTGACGGGCTGCAAGGTGCCAAGGAGGATGCGGGAGCCGGGGGTCCCGGCTCGCCCCGGGCACACGCCGCTGGGTGAAGCTGCAGGACACGGCGGGAAGGAGAGCAACAAAAAAAGGAAGCTGGGTAACATACCGCAGCCCAGGGAAAAAAAATACAAAACACACTGCCCGGCTTGCCATGAGCGCTAAAATTAGCAGCAGAGGAAATGACAGTTAGAGATGTCATGGAAGTTTGCTAAAGTTGGATTTCTCCTTCTCTTTTTCTATACTTACCCTTCATTGAGGGTGTAATTGGCCCGTTAGGTTAATGCGGAGGGACCGGTGTAAATGAAAGGTCATGCTTTGTTGACATCCTGCAGTCAAACTATAGTCATCCTTTCCTCCCTGCCTTTAATTCCTTGTGGCTGGGGTGTTTATTTTTGGTGGAACGGGAGCGAAAAGGCAATCGGATGTTTATCCTTCTAGGAAATTATCACCATCATTCTTGGCTTTAATCTAAGCTGGAGATGAGAGGAGTGAGATGCACGCCGCCTCTCCCCGGTCCAAGCCAGGCGGGCTCTCGCGGGGCAAACTGCTCTTTCTCCCCTGTGTGTCGCTGATGGGGACAGGGATGAGGATGGGGAGGGTGTGGGGATGGGGATGGGGATGAGGATGAGGATGAAGATGAAGATCAGGATGGGGATGGGATGGAGATGGAGATGGGGATGGAATGGGGATGGAGATGGAGATGAGAATGGGGATGGGGATGGAGCAAGGATGGAGATGGAGATGGAGATGGAGATGGAGATGGAGATGGAGATGGAGATGGAGATGGAGATGGAGATGGAGATGGAGATGGAGATGGAGATGGAGATGGAGATGGAGATGGAGATGGAGATGGAGATGGAGATGGAGATGGAGATGGAGATGGAGATGGAGATGGAGATGGAGATGGAGATGGAGATGGAGATGGAGATGGAGATGGAGATGGAGATGGAGATGGAGATGGAGATGGAGATGGAGATGGAGATGGAGATGGAGATGGAGATGGAGATGGAGATGGAGATGGAGATGGAGATGGAGATGGAGATGGAGATGGAGATGGAGATGGAGATGGAGATGGAGATGGAGATGGAGATGGAGATGGAGATGGAGATGGAGATGGAGATGGAGATGGAGATGGAGATGGAGGTGGAGGTGGAGGTGGAGGTGGGGATGGGGATGGGGATGGAGGTGGAGGTGGAGGTGGAGATGGGGATGGAGACGAGGATGGGGATGGGGATGGGAGTGGAATGGTGATGGGGACGGAGATGAGGATGAGGATGGGGATGGGGATGGGAATGGGGATGGGAATGGGGATGGGGTGGGGATGGAGAGGAGATGGAAGAGGAGATGGAGATGGGAATGGGGATGGAGATGGAGATGGAGATGGGGATGGGATGGAGATGGAGATGGAGGCGGAGATGGAGATGGAGAGGGAGATGGGGATGGGATGGGGATGGGGATGGAGGTGAAAATGGGGATGGGGATGAGATGGGGACAGGGATAGGGATGGTCCAAAGCAGGACTCTGCCTGGGTAGCTGCAGCGGGCACTGTGGTGGGACGATGCCCTGCCAGGACACAGGCCGAGGCACCGCTGGCCTTGCTCCGGGCACCCGGGCACACGCAGGGCTGCGAACACACGGCGCGGCAGCAGCACCAGCCAGGCTGGAGCCACAAACTCTCACTTGGATGCGCACAAGACCTTCACAGCATGGAAAATATTAATTGTGGTTTTTTGGTTCGCTTTTTGATAATTTAGAAAGAAAGAAAGAAGGAAAAAAAAAAAAAAGGAGGAAGCCACGTACAGTCACTTTACGCTGGTCCCACCCCCTTTATCTCTCCTTCCATTCGCTCACCATCAGTGAGAGAGAGAAAAGAGAAGCTGAGTCTCTTGCTGCCTAAATGTAGAAAGTTTTGCTTCTAAATCAGTTTGTGATGGAAAGGAAATACGTCACGTCCCTGGGGAAGTGGCTGGTTTTCAGCAGCCACAACCCCAGCGCCGAGTGCTGCAATGGAACAGCCCAGCACTGAAATAGCTCCGCGCTCTGTTATTGTCACCGATATAATTTTTTTTCTCTGTCTACGTGTGTCATTTTTAGCATCCAGAGGAAGTTTTATTTGTATTTGTTAACTCGACTTTCCACTGTCGTGGCTTTTTTATTTTTTCATTTGAAGGTCCAGGAAGGGGGCAGGAGAAAATAGAGCGGGGTGAGCTCAGGTGTGATGGGCTCCATGGGGTGTAACGTGGTACCGCTGGCCTCGCCACCTGCATCTGCCGGGCATCCTGGCGTATGCGCATCACCTTGCAGAGCCCAAGAGAGTTGAAATGCCCACGGGAGAACACGGTCCCGGGGATTTGGGGGGGCTGCGGCAGCGAGCCGAGCCCCGGGCACGGCTGCGGGATGGAGCCGGCACCCCTCTGCTCTCCCCAGGGTGGGTTTGGAGGTGTCCAGTTCCTTCCCAGAGCAAACCCGACGCTGGACGAGACGGCCGAGGAAGAGGAAGACTCGGGGTTTAAAAAAATAATAGTGAGCTTGTGAAAATCAAATGCTCCTGGTGAGCAACAGCAGCTCCCAGCAGCACATGGTGGGGGTGTTTCTTTTCAAAACTGGGCTGGAGGCCAGAGGAAGCCCGCGCTAAATGCGATCCCTAAATCAACAGGGTAATAATTACCTGGTTTTAACGATTATTGAAAGAATTACTCTAATGAGAAAAAGTCTCAGCCCCTGGCTCAAGGGGAGGCAGCCCTGGTTCCCATCCCCTGATGGAGAGCGAGAGGCATCTCCCCTCCAGCAGGACCATCCCGGGAAAACGTGGATTTAGGGGCAGGGGGTATTAAGGAACAGGGACTGAGGGCCTCCCCTTGCACCCCCCCGGCCTCGGTGACACGTGGGGATGATACAGGGGCGGCCCAGCTCACCGGGAGCAAAGCGATGCCAGGCAGCAGCTCCCCCTCGCACAGGTACTTGCACAAGAAGGGATTAGCAGGATCAGCTGATGATGATCTAAGCGCATAACTATATCAACCTGTGAATTAATTAATGATATCTCGCACTTCATAATGGCTCTATCTGCAGATCTTATGCACTCCTCAAGCACTCAGTGAATTAAGCCCTGCTGCACCCCCCCGGGAAATAGGTCAGGACTGTTAATCCCCATGTGCCGGTGGGGACGCGGCGGCACGACGCGGGGATAAACAATGCTGCCCTTTTGGGGTGCCAACGCGGGAGATTTTCCGGGCGAGCTGAGCATCAGCATCCCCACGGCACCGCAAAGGGACCGGGATCTCCAGATCAGCCGCGGGGTGGGTGATGGGCAGTGCTGGTGGGATGCTCCCGTGCCCGACGCTGAGCTCCCAGCCTTCAGCCTCGCGTTGTGGGCACACGAAGACCCGATGTGGGGGTGTCCCACGTGCCACGGTGCGTGCACGGGGCTGGTGTTGGCGGTGGGCGCATGCACCGGGGAGCCGGCCGCTTGGCTTCGCCGGCGGCCACGCGGTGCCGGATGCGGCGGACGCCTCCCTGCCACTCGTGAGCGGTGACCCGGCGGCCGGGCGGGCCCTGGGAGAGGCAGCCTGGGCTGCGGCAGGAATTTAGGGCTCCTGAAGTAATAGGGGAAGGCAGGGAAGGCTGCGTCCCCACCTCTGTGTGCCGTGCCAGCACCCAGAGGGGGCCAGCAGGCAGCGAGGCCGCTCCCGGCGTGATGGTTTCATTAATTAGCAATAATCATGAATTCTTGTTGAGCCTCCAAAATGCTGCATGGCATCGGAGGAGCTTTGTGGAACCCAGTCCCCCTCACTGCCCCGTCAGGGCTTGCTTGGCTTGGGGGTCCCGACCCCCCATCCCGTTCAGCCGGGCTCTTGCGGTGCTCTGGGATGCAAACGCCGGTGTGTTATAGAGGGCAAGCGGCTGCGCCAGCCCGGCTCTGCCCAGAGACGCTGCCAGACATCCCGGGACACCGCGTTCAAGGGATGCTCGACAGAGAGAAACCGTGTTGGGGTTTTGTTTCCTCTTTCAGCTCGCTCTCTGAGTCGGCTTGGGCTGGGCTGTCCGTGCGGAGCCGTGGCAGTGGGAAGCTCGCAGCCTCACCCGCTCCGCCGGGAGCACGAGCACCTTCAGATGTGGTTTGCCCCAAATGCTCCTTGGTAGAAAAAAAAAAAAAAAAAAAAGAGGTTGTTGATACAGTGGTCCTGGCCCACCAGCTTTGCTCCTGCCCAGAAGCAGCCGTCGTCCTCGGTTCGTGCCTGGGTGCCATGTTTACTCCCGGCTGCCTGCGGGGTGAGGCAGATGCCTCTCGGGGTTCGCATCCAGAGGTGTGGTGGAAGGCGCTGGATGGCTGCGCGGCTCTGCCAGCCTCTCCTGCTGGCACCACGGGCAGAGGACGGTCTCACCCCGCAGCCCCCGGCCGGCTTGTCCTCACTTGTCGGTAGCGACTCGCTTCCCATTCCCTCCTCGCAGCCCTGCAGGTCCTCAGCTAACCTCATATTTCCTCATTGCTAGGAAATGGCTAATTCCCCCCGGGCTGGTTTCAATGGTTGTGCAGATCCCTCGCCTTTGGCCTCTCACCAGTTTCTCCTTCGGTGGTTAAAGCGAAGCCCTGCAGCCCTCGGGAGCAGCGCTTTCCCAGGCTGCGCAGCCTTTAGTTTTGGCTAGCCGGGAGGACATCCATCCCCTCGGCATCCTCGGATCCCCACGGCATCCTGAGACGCATACCCCGACCATGCCAAGCGCAGGATTCACCCCCTGCTCCGGCTCTGCAGCCTCTGTATCCCGTTCACACGGGGCTGAGCCCCTTCTCCGGCGCTGCCATCGGATACGGTGGATATGGAGAGCCCCTGTGGCGCTTTGGCGCTGGCTGTGCCACGAGCTCCTCTCCCGTTAGGGAACCGCTCACGTCTCCCGGGTTGTGTGTCATGGCACAGTTCTCGGAGCCGAAACGCAAGCATCCATTTCCTCTTTTATTTCTTGGTTTCAGGTTAAAAAAAGCCTTTACGGTATCTCTGCAAACCCCTCGCTGGGGCTGCAGCACTGCCGGGTCACTCCAGGGCTCCCGGCCAGGGCCATGATGTCGAGGTTCGCGCTTGTCCCATACCATCAGCCCTGGCTTCGCAGCCCCGTCTCTGCCACCCCTGTGCCTGATCTTTGCCGGTGATCCTCTGGCTGGAAACCCCCCTCGTTCCCAGCGGTGCTGCTCCCTCGGGACCGCTTTTCGCTCTGGACCTACTATTTAGTTTTCCTGCTAATCACACTGTCTCCTTATCTCCGGGTCACACTGCACCAGCCGCCACCGCTATTGTTCCCCTGCTGCGGGCTGGATAATAACAGGAAAGACCTCCGGGCTTGCAAACCAAAACCTGTCGAGGACTTAGATGACCCAGAGGTTGCCGGCTCCCCGGTGCATACGGCAGCGTACCCCCTCGCCACCGCAAGCCGGAGTCACCCACCGACCCCCCCAGTCCCTGAGAGCAGCGGAAAACGGTGGGATGCTCCTCGGGGTGGCACAGCGCAGGTCGGCGCGTCCTTGCTGCCGCGGCGCCAGGGTGATGCGGGGAAGGGGACGGCAGCGGTGTGGGGACCAGGGGGGGTGGAGGGGGTGCAGGCAAGGTGTTCCCTCCCCCCCCAAAAACACCCTCCACACCCGATGCTGCTGCGGGTGCTTCCCTGGCCTCCAGCCGGTTGCCAGTGCTGCCACCTTCAGGGACCGACCCCGGGCCACCCAGCACCCATTTCCCTGCGCAGGGTGCCCAGGGCTGCCCCAGGCTCGGCAGGGTGGGTTCACAGCTCCCCTCCACCCCGGAGGGCTTCCATCTTCCCCGTCTCCCCCGCTCCTTTTCATACTGCTGCTGCGCAGGGCGAGGCCAGGCTCATATCTCCCTCTTGCCACAGGGGAAACTGAGGCAGGAAAGCGCCTCCCGCAGCCACCCCCGGTGCTCCCGCAGGACCCCGCTGCCTGGCTCCCCCGCACCGGCCGCCCCGGGGTGCGGCACACGGGGATTTGCACTTTGGGACCGACCCAGCAAAGGAGGAGCGACGCCGCAGGGCAGCAAGTTCTGCCTGCGGGTCCCCTTCACCCCCCGAAAGAGGAGGGAGGAGGCAGCAGGGAGGCGGCCGTCTCCCTTGCCGTGCATATTTCGGTGCGAGTGTTTCTGAATATTTCCGGAGGAGGAGGGTGTGTAGTTTTCACAGGCAAATCAGGAAAACCTAGGTGAGGCGGGAGACGGCGTTGTGGAAGGACGCAGGCCATGGCGGGAGGGTGTTGGTCCGGGATGAGGAAGGCTGCCCGGCAGTTTCTCCTGGCTAAAGTTCTCCCAGCCAAAGTTTGGCCTGAAATGAGGATTTCCCACGCCCAACAGCAGCGGGGAAAGTTTCTCCTCCTCCAGAAATTACATATTACCCTGAATCCCATCCCTGCCGGTGCTGGGCATCTCTCACGTCCGGGTCCTGCCGTTGCCCAGAGATTAAATTGCCGGCGAGGCAGCATCTGGCACATCTGGGCCGCTGGTGTTTGCCGGAGGGAGCAGACACCCCCGAAGCACCGCATCCCGCCCGTGCAACCTCACCGCTTGCAAACAAAACACTCGCAGCCCTGAGAAACTACGGCGGCTTCATCAGATACCTCCGCGACACCCACCACCTCGTGGTTCGGGTGGCTGAAAGAGTTGGGGTTTATTTGTTGCCCTTCTCCAGGCTGCTCGAGAAGAGCTGGTGTTGTCGACCATCCAAGCAGCCGCCTACGCGTATGGCCCCGGCACAGTCAGCCCCGGGGGTAGGAGGTAGGTGACCTTTCAGGTCCCCACCAGCCACACTCTGTTTACGACTCTGTGACCTTACCAGCTCCAGATCTACATCTACAGCAAACCCAAGGGGCCGGGGAGGAAAGCCTCCACCTTCTGCTAATGTGAGTGCCTCAGGCTTCGTGTCTGAACGTCCTCTGTGATCCAGGAGCACCACCACGGCGGGTCCCCAGAGCCTGAAACCCACAGCCAAGCACCGTGCAGAGTCTCCCAGAGCTCCCGAGACACCGAACCACACGGTGGGAGGGTGATGAGCATCTCTTCGTGTCCCTCAGCCCCTGAGGCTTGGCTCTGGCCAAGCTCAGCTCAAGGCTCAAGACCACCAGCAAGGTTTAGGCGTGATTTCAATGGGAACGAGCATCCCACTTGCCTCGCCACGAGGCATGAAAACCAGGCTCGTGTTCTCCTCCCTCTAAGTACATTTATGCTGACATTAATTAGCTGAAAAAAACCTGAATAGTTCCCCTTTTAAAAGCCCCGGTGCTCCCTGGAGAGCCGGCGTGCAGCGTGGCCTCTCGGCCCGGCCGCGGCACAGCCCGGTGCACCTGCGGGGCTCACGGCACATGAATCACCCGGTGGGTGACGGGACCCGGTCACAAGACCGAGAGGAGCGGGGAGAAATCACCCATCACCTGACAGCACCCAGAGGGACATGGCCCCAGCTCCCCGCAGCGTGCCGGCGGGGTTCCAGCACGCCGTGCACGGGGATGGGTGCGCACCTCCGGCTCTCGGCATCGCACAGCCCCACAGGGGCTGGGGAGCAGCGGGAGCTGGGGGGTCTCGGCGCTCGCACGGGCGGCTGTGTTTGCTTTCCTGCTAAAGGGAAAGCTGCCAGCGTTTTCTTGGCGTGGGTAATATGGGGACTAAACCTGGCTGGGACACTCTTTCATAATGTCGGGGCTTGTCCCAACCTCTTGCACAGCCGAGGTGCAGGGGGACGGAGACGCGTCCCAGCCCACCCTGCCGGGGCATCACGGCATTATTCCTCCCGTTATCTCTGGGGTTAACGAGGCAGCCGGTCCAGGGGCCGAGCTGGAGGCTCGGCCAGCTCTGCCTTCCTCGCTTCATTAACGTGACGAGCTTTCGAAACGCAGGGGCAGTGGTGCAGGACACTCCCCGTCGGCTTTGAGGAAGGGGCCGCAGCATTTCATGCACGTGGATCCATGCTACGAAATCACTAACACCAGCAATGGTTATTTACGTTACTGAGACACCCCGATCAGGATGGGGCTCGCGTGGCCTAAGAGTGTGGGATGACCAAAATAAGTGAAAGCCCTCAGCTGCAGTCTCCATCCAGCCCGAGCCATAGTTTAAAACCATTCAGAGCATCCCAGGTGAGATTTTTTTTTTTTTTTTTGCTCCCTTTGGGTAAACTACTCCACTCGGGACGCTCCGACCCATTAAGCTGAGCTGTAACTAAGCCAGTCCAACCCCCACGCGCAGCCGTTTTCATGCCAGTCTAAGGCTGCCCTCGGTTTATTTTGGCTTAAGGCCGTTCCCCATCAATTGGCATCAAACCACTATTAGTAAGTGAGCCGGTGTCCGTGCGGGATGAGGCCGTTCTCACAGGCTGGGGTTAGCGGCACGCCTCCCTCCGAGCCCGGCTCCTTGGGTAAACCGGGCCCTTATGACTCAGGAGCTTTGAACCGGGCTTAAACCTCGCCGCCAGGGCTTGGGGCGTTATCGCTGCGCCCGCAGCCCCGGCTGCCCGGATTCGGCGGGGGACGGCAGGGAGCAGATGCCACGCGGGTGAGGAAAGGGTACGGGTGCACGGTTATACTCCCACGACACCGTCACCCCTCTGCCCGCGGCGCGGGGGGCGGACAGCCACCCGGGTGGGTACGAGCCAAACGCGGGGCTGGGACACCTGGCACCCACTGGGATGCCGGGATGCTCCGTCGCAGGGTGAGGAGCCGGGCCGGTGCCTGCTTGCCCCGGTGCAGCAATTCCCCACGCAAGCCTCACCCGTGCCCAGCAATAAAGTCAGGAGGCCACTGGGAAGTCTGGAGGAACTGGAGAGGAGCGGTGGTGGTGTTGCCGGACACGCTTGGCGGTCGAGGAGGGGTGGCTCGATT
>RSEF01000022.1:2661588-2674407 GCA_003993805.1 Himantopus leucocephalus
AAAAAAAAAAAAAAAGCAAGCATTTGTTAGGATCTAACTTATTTGGCTCGCCATGAGGTGTGTAACTCGAGCGCAGGAGAGGGGAGAATCGCTTTGCCGAGAGAGGCTTTGCTCGCCAGCAAGCCTTTTTTCTTTTCTTGATGAAATGATGCTGGGGCTGGTGTCAAATCTAGGCCGGCAGTAGTACTGAAAAGCAATTTGCCTAGGCTGCAGAGGGAATTAGTCATGACTCCCTATGCCCACTCGCTTCTGATCCTTTGAAGAAGGGCATGGTGTCAGCCACAGTTTAGCTCTTCAGGTAGAAGGAAACCCCCGTAGAAAATATCGGCTGGTGAACTGAAGTGATCTCCCGCCCCCCAGACATGCCTCTGCTTTGTTTCCACCTTAACCTGGGCAAATCCAATTCCAGACGGCGTAATCTCTCCCCTCCTCTCCCCTGAAAAGAGCAGCTGTCACCGGGCTTGCCGAGAGGCCGGGAGCCGGGTGGGAGGATCTAATGCGCAGAGAAGGACCTGCTGTCAGCGGAGCCGCAGAGGACACAGTAACACAGCCCAATTAAACTAATGCCCAGTGATAGGAGTTAAACCTGTTAGAATTATATCTCTCTGCAGAATGTTTATTGCTCAAATCCGATGCAGCGATGAAGCCTCTTACGGCAGAGATGTTCTTCCCTCCCCCAGGACAACTTCGGTCCGAGCAGAGGTTACGCTGGAACCAGAGCTGCGGTTGTCTTCCGAGCTCTCTTGCAGCTCCAGCTCGCTGAAGTTCATCTGCGTCACCCCGAGGTTGTACCCTGCTCTTCACCGGGGCTTGGGTTATCCGAGCCGGCAGGTAGCCGGGAAGAAGAGCCGGCCGCACGTCCCCACGGGGTGCGGAGCCGGGTCGGAGGCTGGAGGAGCCCGCCAGCTCTCATTCCCTCTTGGGACAAGGCAACGCAGTGCACAAGCCCCTTCACGTCACCCAGGTTTTACCCCTTCCTCCCTCCCTGCCTCGGCAGCGCTGTGGCCTGGGCTGACTCAGATGGATCGCCTTCCTCCTCCTCGCTGGCTAACCTTGGGTGAGTCAGCTTGGCAGGGAGCGGAGACCCGAGCTGTGGGCCCGCACGCCTGCCAAACCTCCCTTCCTTGACTCATCCCAGCAGCTCTGCCTTCCCCAGGGATGTCGGACGGAGGAGCTCCATGAGCAGGAGGATTCCACTGCAGCTGCCGGCCGTCAGTGCCTTTCCATCGGGCTCCACCAGCGAGCTGGAAATCCCAAAATAATGGAGTAAATGTCGCAGAAATGGTGGGGTGAAATCAAGTGTTGCCAGTTAAAGAATTTTACTCGTTTTCACTCTCTTCCTTCTATCTTCAGCGGGACTTAACCAGTCTCTGTGGTTCAGAGGTGCATCCTTTTTCCCATTTAGGCTGCCACCTAAGCAGCCTTTCTTGAAACTTTCTTGCTAGGCGGGCGGTTGGAGAGCTTGCTGGGTGGTGAAGCCCATGAAGCCCCGGGTACACCTGCACTCTGCAGCCTTGCTTCGGCTCAGGGCTCCGCTCTCGGATGCAGAGCAAATGTTCACCCACGTTACTTGCCTTGGATCTCCTCTTGCTTGACGGGATGGCAAAAGCTCAGCAGAAGTTCCAGGTTATAGCAGAATTTCTGGCCTAATTATAAGGGTTTCTTTTTTTTGGAGAGGAGGGAGGAGGAAGCATATGCTTCCCTCTTTTTTTCCAAGACCCACAAAGAGGCTGAGACCACTGGAACATGTAGAAATCAGCTAGTCCTCCTCCTCCAGGAAAAGAAATTAACCTCAGGGGAATAAGAAGGTTCATCACAGTCCCTTATTTCCATCTCTTTGTAGTGTTGGCTTTGGTCTTGCTTCGTTGCCTTGTAACCATGGTGTCGATTATGATATTGCCCTTAAAGCGGGAGGGATGTTATCGCAGGTGGAAGGCCCAGTGTTTGCAAACAAAAAAAAACTGGGTGAAAAAGAAGAATGTTGTTTTATTTCAATGCTTTTAAGAACTCATCGTTCTTTATGTAGATTTAACTAAAAACCCAGAGACGTGCGATCTTGCATTAACTAGCCCGTATGCCTAGAAGAAAAAGCGTTCAATACAGAAACACGTTTTGATTTTGAGTTTTCAGAGAGGCTGCAGAGAAGTGGGATTATTTTAATATTATGGAAACTTCCCTTCGGGATATTGTAATTTTCTTGCCTGTACTTCTTGTTCTCGTTACTCTTAACGTGATAATCCTATCCATAGCCTTTTGCCGTAAGTGTCGGGTACGTGTGGCCATTGATGATCGCTACTGGGAGCGGGAATTACTGTGTACTCTGCAAAACGCGCTTGGCTTGCTCTCAGCTTGTCCTCCTTGCACGCCTCTGATCTGCCACTCGCCGCTGCCTGTAAATCTGCACGGTGGGAGCACGTGAGAGCGGGATCTTCTCTGCCTACTGCACGGGGGGCCCTGCTCCTCGCAGGTCCTTGTGTCGTGGATCTGGGCTCCCACGATGCAAACGAGAGCGGCGATGACTGGGAGGGCTACACCAGCCTGCAGACTGCGATGACTGGTAGCCAGTTGCTACTGTGGGCGTGAAAAATAAGAGCAATCCTTGGGCAGCTGTCGCTGCATAGATGGCACTGGAGATGTGAGTCAGGCTGAAGTGCCGCCTCGTAGGTTCACCTCGATCATAACGTAGAAGGCGCACAGGCTAAGCGGGGTTGGGTGTTTCGGGGAAGCTTGGAAGCCCTGGAAGATTTGGGGGTTCGCATCACCTGGAGAGTCGCGGGGTGGGGGAGTTTCGCCTTAGGTGACGATGCCTTTTGCTCATCTCCGCTCATTGCACAGCAATGGGGGAATCGAACAGCAAAAGGGAAGGGGCAGATACTGCGGATCTTTGCAGGTAGTTTAATTTCAAGGCCAAACCCTCCAGTTCTTGGAGGAACTGGTTGCTGAGCAGACACAAGGAAGAGCCTCCTGAACGTGGAGAGGGCTGGAGCTCCATGCCGGGGCACGGATGCCACCAGCCTTCAAAGGACATATTTCTGAGTCGTGCCCGACCCTCTTTGGTTTTGCAACCAAAACAATTCACACATAAGGCATATAAATAGAGTGCAATACTCCCTGGTTATTTTAGCAGCCGGAACAGCCATAGAAACGGAGGGTGATTTTTTACTATGTGCTGGTTACCTGACCTCCAGGCACCAGCTGCTGCGGATTTCTGCAGAACTGTGAACCAGGCACAAGTCGTGTGAGCTGCCCCCACACTGCTCCGTGCCCGTTCTCCAGCGCCCATTTTTAGCAGCGCGAAAGGGAGTTGGAGTTGGGCGGAGGTTTTTCGTCGGCAGGGAGAGCCAGCACGCATCCCCCGGATGGTGGGAGCTGATGGTGTGGACAGCTGTCCGCCGGGGATGGGGATGAAATTCGGCACGCTCGCTGCGCCGGGCACCGGCTGCCTTCGGATCGGGCTGCTCACGTCGCTGCGGGGTTCAAGCGTGTCTGAAAAGGCAGACCAAAAAAGATATTTAGAAAAGGAGGTTTCAAGAAAACTGGGATTACTGGGCTCCATCTTAAAATACTGGTATTTCAATCGCAATTTTGATTGAAGAGCAAATGTCCCTGTTAAGCGTTCTGGTTTCACGTAATGCTGTTACATCGAGCCTGGGTTTGAAGTCCCGAGGACAGCACGAAGGTTTGGAACAAACCTTTGGATCCTTCTAGTCCTGGCTGCTTGCAACACTTAGCATTTCCTTAATAGCATGGTAGCTTGACAACACAAATGAACCCAGTTTTGATCCCATGACAACAAAAGCGCATGTATTTACTCTTGGCTGGTCAATTGAAATCCATTTGCTTATTTGGTCGCCGAGGTGTGGAATGAATGTTTAAGTGTGTGTTAAAACAGTCAGCATGGAAGGAAAGTTCCTTAAAATATCTTGTATCACTGGAGATTTGCTGCCAGATAGCAAGTAGGAGGAAGCAGTCATTGATGTAGCATCAGGAGAAGGCTGTTCTTTAGCTCTGCGCTCTTCGCCAGCGCAGGTTGTTTCTCCTCCCTTTGCGAGGTGCCGCAGTCCGCTTGGACCGCTGCTGCGGGCAAAGTACTCCATCGAAGGGAGCTATTGCAGGAATAAGGGGAGTACCGAGGGGGTGAATAAGACAGGGACCGGAGAGCTCAGTAATGGCTTGAGGGGCTTGCGGGGAGAAGACCCCATCCTGTTGAGGATGGGGAAGGAGAGAGCGGCTGGGTGGGGGTCTGGCAGCCAGGCACGGGCAGAGCCACCGCAGGGCTCCTTTGCAGCACGCTGCTGGAGGAGAAGCCTCTGGAAGAGGCTCTGGAAGAGAAAGCGGGCTCGTCCCCCGCCGGCACCGAGCTGAGCTGTGGGCGCCTGTGTCGGTGCGTGCTAAGTTGCGATCTCTCTGCTTTTAAGGCATTCCCATTTACTCCGTCAGCTTCCAATTCATGTGCTGGAGCACATCCTTGGAATGAGCTGACGCAGTTGGTGGCAGTGTCTTTTGCTCTGAGAGAGTCTGGAGGAAAAAAAAACCCAAGACTTAATTTACTTTTGAAGCGTAACTCCCATTATAGCTGCAGCTTGCGCTTCCCTGGGTTCACGTAGGCATTTCCTGAGGACAGGTTTCCCTGCAGAGGTAGTTGCCACTCCAGGCTCTGCCGCAGTGGCTTTGAACTGATTTCCATCTCTTCTTTCCACAGGTGGAGAGAGACTTTGAAAGGGAATATGGAAAGCTTCAGCAGTAAGTATCAACCACACTGGTAGAACAGGAACAGTAGCATACTTCTCTGTTGTGCCCTCTTATTGCGTCTTCCCAGGAAATTTTAGCCAGTTATGTTCTTCCCAGCAAATCACTCGCTGCCCTGTAATTTCTAATTCTTCAGAGTTTCTCTGGCGGCTGGGCGTTCAAAGGTGTCCTAAGAAATATTTGCAGTGGGGTTGAGGTTTGCAGATTATGGCAGCTCTAAAGTAAAGAGCGTAAAATTGCCAGAAAACTGTGGGGTCACCCAACAGCTCAACACCTCTGAGGACCAATATTGGTTTTACCATACTGACTGTGTGACATAAGCTCACACTTATCATCTGGAAGCATTTGGCTTTGCCATTTGTGGTGAGTGTGAGGACTTAAGAAAATATGTGACTTTGAAGAAGAGATTACCAACCTGAAAAGGTTGAAAACCATCTGAAAACAACTAGAAAAGGTTGGGCAGCACTGAACTTCATAGAGCCTTGCCTGGATATTTTTAACTCACAACAGAAGCCAGCATATTCAGCCCATAAATGATTTGTTGCATGTATGATACACTTCGGTTTGTTTCTTTCCAAGATTCAGACTTTGCCTTGTTCTTCCATCTTTCAGATTGGAAGATCAGACCAAAAAACTTCAGAAGGATATGAAGAAAAGCACAGATGCAGACTTGGGTATGTGACTGTAGGATACATAGACTGTGAACTTGGCCACAAAGAGATGAAGTGACTTTCTCAAGATCACATGAGTAATCTGTGACAAGTCTGGAAAACAAATCTAGATCTCAGTCCCACTCAGTTTGCTTAGTTACAAGGCCATCTGCATGAGGGCTGCCGAGCAGTATCTCAACCAAGGGAACAGAAAGTATGTTACGGGCTTAGTCCCTATCTCCTGAGCTGCGGCTCACTGTGTGGCCTTGGACAAGTCACTTTCTTTTCTTCCCCTCAGTTTCTGCAACCGAAAAAGAGGAGTAATTATTCCAGTTCTCACGTTAGACAGGCAGGAGCAGTCTCCAGCTGAGCCTATTGTGTTGAGCAATGCGTATTCACCTACTTCAGTCGAGGGAGTCTTATGCTATCTGAAGCCAAAGGAGGGTGGGACGAGGCTTGGGGGGGGTCTGCAGAGCCCCACGTAGGACTCGCTGTACGTGTTTCACGTATAAACTGCTGACCTAGCAGCTCTCATTCAGGAATAACCCCACTCGTTCCCTCGGTGGCTGCTTGCTTTGGCTTGACCTCATGGCAGTGGGCGATGTAGGAAGCAATAAACAAGTCATCTCTGCGTGTACCGCCGCAGCTGCCTGCGCCGGGTGACATCTGCCCTTCAGGTGTCCCCTCCCAAGGCAGGGCAGCCCCTGCCCGCTCCATTCATAGCTTCTCTAGTAGGAAACCGGTGTGACCGCACCACGTAGCGCAGGCTTTAAACGAACATGGGAGAGTGGGGAAGACGGAGCGATCCGGAGAAGTGGGTTCGGTGGATGCCGGTTATTGAACCGAGCAGGGCAGCCTGCAGAAACATGCAGCAAGGAGCTGTTTTAAACACAGATGGTTTTTCTCAGCATGTGGTTTGTAGTCCCTATTTGTACCGGGCCCCCACAGCTCCGGAGCCAAGGCAGATGCACCAGCGCAAACAGGTGTGGGCTGCACTGGTCCAACACTCATCTCGTGGGAGTTCGGTTCACGGAGGGGCAGAGGGAGTGGGAAGGAGCCCCACCGGGCGCTTTGCCAGCGGGAGGGCTGGCAAATTTGGGGCTTCCCATCGTACAGGCGCTCTCACCTGTGCGTATGTGTGTGTGCACGCTTGGGTATTGCCAGACATAAACACAGATCCCGGCTCTTGCCTGCGCTCTCCCACCCTTCCCAGAACCCTGCTGGCCCGTGCGTGTGCTTGCACAGGGAGGGCGGTGGGAAAGGCACCAGTAACCGGCGCTGCCAGGACTCCTTTCCAGGGTGAAAACTGCCCTTTCTGGGGACTTTGGTCATTGTCAGGGATCCTTGGTAAGTTTTTCCTCGTTAAGGATTCCCCTCCCCTCCCTTGCAGTGGGCGTTGTTTATATGGAGCATTTCAAGTCCCAGAGGAGCTGTGGGAGGACTTTCTTTTTCCGTTCTGCTACATGGCAGAGTCACAAATGAGCCTTGGCCAGATCCAGTAAGATCTGATTTCTCATTTAAAGGCACGAAATCATGAGTGTAAGGGAAGATTTTGAATGTGGTCTGGTGAGGGATGGCTGAAGGAAAAGGAGGTAGATCTGGTCGAGCACTGAGGACTCCTTTCCTCACCTGGCAGTGCCCATTCCCAAGAGGAGATAGCTGTGCTTGCTCAGCCAACATCCAGCCCCCATATCCGACAAGGATGGCAGTGTGTCAGCGTTGTTGTGTCCTCCTGAACGTCTTATTTCTTCCACTGTACTTCTGTGCCGAGGGGTTGATTATTCACTGCCTGCAAACACTCCCAAGCAAACTGGACCTGGTGGCTGGAGTCTCCAACTTCTGCCAAAAAAAAGACTCAGCTCAAAACGAGACTGATTCCTCCGTCTGCACGAAAATGTTCCTGCGAGGCTCGGCCGCTGCCCTGCCAGCTGTGGCAGCGTGGCTGGGAACAGGGCACGGGTTATTAGCAGCACTCTCTGTGCTGTGCCTAAAGATCACTAACCCCTTTCCCCATGCTCTTTCCAAACAAAATATGATCTTAAGGAGCAGGAGGATGTTCTTTAATTGGAGACAAAAGCTCTCCTTTTGAAATGAGATGCAGGTGATGCACTGGATCACCGTGGCTCAGTTTTGCTCTCTGGAGCGTGCCTGGGTGTTCTCCACTGCTTTTATCATGATGCAAACAAGCAGCAACTCTCTAAAGTCACCTCCTTTAACTGGAGTCATGTCCCGCATGCTTTTTGTGCAGTACAGACCCTCCTGAAGCCCACCCCAAGGGGCAGGCGATGCTCACCTCTTCCTCTGCTCCCTCCCTTCTCCCTTCTCCCTTCTCCCTTCTCCCTTCTCCCACGTTAGCCATGTCCCTGTTGAGTTTGAAGACGGGGCTCACCACTGAGCACGTGGAGTTGGGACGGGGGAATGCTGTCCCCAGGTCCCGGCTCTCTGCGCGCCAACAGGGACGCAGCGTTTGCAAAGCTGCCTTTGGAACTGCAGAGCCCACCACGGTTGCTTTTTCAGAGCCGTACAGGTGAGGGGAAGTGCCTTGCCCAAAATCTGGCTGAACATGCCTGAAAAGCCTCAGTTTTTGGCCTCTTGGCATGACCCCGCTGCTCGCCGCAGCTCCCCTCGCTACAGTACACTTTCAATCCTCTCCTTATGAAGGGAAACTAATTTTTCTTCCAGCTGAAGGAGTTCTGCCATTCTTAACTCCGTCCCATTTTGGCACAAATCCTTCCTCAGATGTGGTCACACATATGGATTATATCCCATCTGTTTAAAGGTTTAAGTGCCTAAACCCTTAATGTTTGGATAATAGACGGATACGGTAGCTTTGTTATTCCATAGTTAGTGTCTCGTTCTGCATTGAGCTTCCCAGCTATTTAGCTTCTGAGCTCTCTGTATAATTGTGTGTAACCTTTAAATCAGAATGTTTAACCCCTTGATTTATGATCTTAAGCCCCATTATTCAGATGACTTTAACTTTTAATATCTGAGTGAGTACAGTAGGAGTCTTTCCAAAGCTCATCTGTAGCACGGCTAAAGCATCTGGCTTTCTGATCTTAAACTGGAATAACTTCCAGCAACAGTGCTGACGAAAAAGAACTCTTTTTTTTTTTTGTACCCGGGACTTTTCTTTTTTCTTCTTTATTCCCATTTATATCGATGCTTGCCTCTTCATTCATCTTTTTTTTCCATTCTGTACCTTAGCTATTTTCTTGCTTTTTTGTAGTGATCCTGCCATAGGGATTTAATTTTCCCTTTAAAGGCCAAGTATGTGGATAAGAAGAGAGATGTGTCTGACGGAAAACAAGCAAAAGTGCTCGGCGAGGCAGGAACTGAAGCCCGTCAGCGTCTGACCTGGTGTTTCTGGATTTCGTGGTGACAGTCGCAGGGTCTGAAGAGACTTCAACCTTTGCCTTTTCCCCTGGCTTGGGGGGTTGGTCTCCACAGGCAGAAAATTTAGGCTCATTGAGGGAAAGCGCTTAGCCAGCTTGTGTCTCTGCTGCCTGCGTAGTGCCTATTTTGAGAGTAAAAGAGAAAAACTCGTCTTCCAGTCCTGTCAGTCTGGTCCTTTTCCACCAGCACTAAATCCACTTCAAATATATATTTTTGTAAAGCCATTTGAAAGACTTAATGGACTGTGATTTTTCTCATTGTGGAAGAGCTGTAGTGAGACTGAGAGTGACACTTAATAGTCTGTCGAGAAAAGACGTGTAAAAAAATCCCATCTACATTTTTTTTTAAGAGAACAGTGCTTTTGTTAGTCTGGTATTATTTCTGGCAACATCACAAGCCGTACATCGGAGTGGTTCAGACTTAACTTATATAAAAACAGTTCTCCGGGTGTTTATGTGAATGAATTGGTGGCTCTTCCTTTCTTTTCTCTCAACCAGTGTTGAATATCTTCCTGGAAAGTTCCTCGGTGGCTGAAGTCCCTGATTTTGGCCCGCGGTCACCCTTTGCAGATGCAGGAGCCAGCCCTGGCGATGAGTGGCTGTCCCACCAGGCGGCCACTGGGATGTGACCCTCTCTGCTTTCCTTTGCATGTTCTCCGCTCCCGTTGCCCGCAGCCATGTCCAAGTCGGCTGTGAAAATCTCTTCGGACCTGCTGTCCAACCCCCTGTGCGAACAGGAGCCCAGCTTTCTGGAGATGGTCACAGCCTTCGACACAGCCATGAAGAGGATGGACTCTTTCAACCAGGAGAAGGTGAATGTGGGTTTGGCTGAAGAAGGGGACACCGGGGTGTGCTGGGGCCCTGGTGGTGTCTCACCCTTCCAGACAGATCCTCCTTCCCTTTTTGTCATCATCCCCAAGATGCTTCCCATATGAGTTTCTCTATAATCTTACTCTTCTGACTGGTTGTACTGGGGATTGCAGCTCATCCCGAGCACATGGGAGAAGTTTGCTCTTTTTTGGTTAAAGGGCATTGTGGTTGTGCTCAGAAGCCCACATCATCCTATGGTAGGCACTGTGCAAACATGTATCGTTGTGCAAACAGGCTTTTTCAACAAGCCTGACATATAATCATCCCTTTTGCTTTCAACAGGTGAATCAGATCCAAAAGACAGTCATAGAGCCTTTGAAAAAGTAAGTACCAACGTTGTCTTATGAGCCATATCGAGTGTTTGTCATAACCGTGTACTTTAGGGATGTGTATCATCGAGAGAGATGTTGTCAGGTTAGAAATCAGCCCTTCCTAAGGAGGAAATAGTTCACATCCCTGTGCCAAAATTCCTCGCTTTACAGCTGGGGCACGGAGAGGTGGGATGGTTTAGCTGAGTCCGTACTCTGTGGCAAGGGTGAAGACCTCTTGTGTCTTACCCTGCCAGATGTCTTTATCTGTACTTTAAAGAACACCTGAGATGAGTGATGCTGCATGCATTAAAGCATCCAGCTTCTCTCCCTTTACATGTTGGTTAGTACCAACACTTTGCTCCATCCAAAGGGGAAAAATCGACTGGGGAGCTCCCCTGTGGGCAGCAGGCACGGACAGTGCCGGCCGGCCCAGGGTGGTGAGTATTTAGGTGTTTGAACAAAAGTTTATTTCCTTTAAAAGTTTTCTAGATTAAAAAAAAATAGAAGCTTGCTTTTAGGGAAAGTTCTTTCATATTTATAAATAATATATCCATGCAGGAAAGAAAGAGACGTTACAGAGCCGCCGTAGCTAGACAGTGAGCAGGTGGGAAGTACGGACAGACAAACGCCGGCATCTCCTGTTCTGGGCTGGTAACGGGATGTCTCAGACCCCGGAGAAAGTCTTGCCAAACCTCTGCAGGAAAAGCCTGGTCTGAAGGGCCAGCGCAGGGTGCGCGTGGAAGGTACCCCACTGCAGAGTGATGCCGAGAGCCACCCTGTCACCGGGAGGAGAGGTGGCAGGGAGCGTGCCGGAGCCGGACCTGGACCTCGCTCCGCACCGTGCCCGGCGTGGAAAGAAAGTCTTATCAGAGAGCGAGAGCCGGAGCTGTTGACAGTATTGTTCTGGTAGCAGATTTCCATATTTCCCCCCAATTCTTGCTAACTGGTGCCGTACAGTGCATCAGGACTCAGTCATGCCTTGGCACCGCGGCAATTTTGTCACCTCGGTCTCATCTGGTGCAATTCCCCTCTGTCTGCACAATTTCCACCGGCGTTAGCAGCCATTACCAGTGTCACAGGCTGTACCCCCTAAACATTTAAGGAGTGCTTTGGTTGCTACACCAAATGTCTTCTGAAATCCTGAGATTTGCTATTTTGTTACAAGAACGGAGCAAGCGAGCGAAAATAAAATAAAATGACTTTAATATGACAGTAAGTGTTGCAAATTGCTGAATAACAATTTTAGTTTAGGTTTGACACAGGGTGGTTTGGGTTTTTTTAAGTTGTTGTTTCTGCCCAAATCTGAAAGTAAAATCTCGTATACCACTTAGCGCATGAGGTTACACTGTGTTTCTATCCGGGGGATGTTTGGTGACTCAAGTTTTACCTTGGTCGTCTATCCACGACCAGAAATTCTTGATTATTTAGAAAAGAAAAAAAAAAAAAGAAGAAAGAAAGAAAGATAGAAAAAAATCCCAGGCTTGTGCTGTGGAATTGTGTTGCTTATTATCTAGATTGTCCTCATGAAAGATACATTAACTTTTTCTTCCAGCATTCTGTTAAAATTGGAAGAAGGGCTTGTGTCTCTGAAATCTTCATGGATTTTTTTTTTTTTCTCCCCCAACTTGTGTTAGCTGATGAAATGAAAGATAATCCCTTTCCCTGCAAACCTTGCCTTGTGTTTTAAACCCTGGGCAGTGTATGGGGCTCTTAATCCAAGACAATAAAGCCATTTCCACGTTGCCAACGTCGTATTCTGCGTTTGTGCAGCGTTTGGCTCGGGATGCGGTAGACGCTGCCGTAGCACAAATGGTACAGAAGGGGAAAGACGCCGTTCGTCTCGCTTTGGGTTTGAGGCAGCTGCGCGAGATCACGGCAGGGAAGTACTGGGGAAATGGTGGAGTTTTGCAGGACTCTGGGGCAGGCGCGTTGCCCCTCCTTGGCGCCAGCGCGGTGCCCGGGAGGGTGTTCGCCGGGAGGTTTCGTCTCACAAGGTGTAACGCTCAGCTCGCCCGTTATCGGTCCGGGCTGTAGTTAAGCGTTAGAGTGTTTACTTCGGCATCCCNCTCTCGAGCTTCCTAAATTTCCATTGGACTTAGATATGATATTTTTTTCCCCTTCCTGCCCTTTGGCACCTGCGAACAGCCGCTGCGTGCTCTTAAACAGCTTATGTTTCATGCTCGCCGAGGCCGCACCTCCACGCCGAGCGAAAAATGTTCCTTTCCTTCCCTCTTTCTGTCTCTCCGCGAGCGTAGGTACGTGCATGGCCGAGTCGTGCAGCCAGGAACATTTCTGAGGAGCCCAAGGGTCCATTTTGAGGCTAATGAGATGCAGGAGAGAAATGCAGAGCTTGCACCTCCCCTTGTCCTGCTGGCAGATAAACCGCGGCAACGTTTCTAGGATAAAAGTTTCAGATTAATGAAAGCTGCCTTGAGGAGCTCTTCTTATTTCCAGTTAGGTATTGCTTCCCCTCGCAGAGACAGCCTTCCCCAGCCTCTCCCAAACTTGCTTTGACCTAGAAAAAGGCTTTTGCTGCAACAGCTGCACTTTATTACATCTTCACTGGTGGTCTTTTATAGTTTATTAGCCAAGGAAAGAGATAAGTATAATCCAGGCAATTATCATTAGTGGCAATATATTGTAATCAGAGGCACATGTGCAGTAAAATCTCCATTCAGTTGTCCAGGGATCGTAGGTTTCAGACAAATACTGGAGAATTTGTTAAACCATGTAGAAGAAAGCGGTAGTAGATTTAGAGGGGGGGTGGTGGCTCGTATTGTTTAAATCCTTCTGCTTCTGGGGACGTAGGGTTATTCAGCGTTTTTGCTTTTTGGGCCCCGAGAA
>RSEF01000022.1:2690910-2705753 GCA_003993805.1 Himantopus leucocephalus
CTGTCCTCCCAGCAGAGGGGCTCCAGCCCTCGCAGCATTTCTGTGGCCTCCTCTGGACTCATGGTCCCATACCAAACTAACGATCACTGATCCAGAGAGAATAGTTTACAACTTAGGAAAAAAAGTATCTATTTTTAAGAGTTCTACACCACCCTGCATTAATTCTTCAAGAAGTTCAGGAATGGGGTTTCCCTACAGTCAGTTTCTTCACGCCTCTGAGAAACGCTAATTCCCTGCGACTGTTTGGGACTCGGCAGCAATAACCATGGCTCCTTTTGTGCGACGCTCGCCATGACAAAACACCCTTGTTTGTGCACAGTGCGTGATCCGTGCCAGCCTTCTTGCAGATCACAGTTAGTTAACTCCCTCGGAGCCGGAGGAGACACACGGCCTCCGGGACTCAAACAAAACAACTCCAAAAAGCCAACGGCACCAACCGAATAACCCGTCTGCTGCCCAAGAGATATGGCGCACAGGGGCACCATTAAATGTCCCATTAATGACATTGCAGTCATTAAAGCACAGTTTTCCTGTGGAAAAAAAACCCAGAAACACGCAGATGGAAAAGCTAGTCCAAATTATCCAGAAGTGTGAATCCAGCAACTCAATGGGGAATAAAAGCGCACTCTATTCATGTTAGATACAGCCAGGCATCCACACCAGGTTTTAAACATATTTTTAATATCACATCTCTTATTGCGCAGTGTCAGCTATGCCAAGGGTCCATGTCCAGACAATCCTCAAGTTAAAGTTCACTCAAGACTTCTTCCTCATGGTATCTCCAGATATGCAGCTGCAGAGGGGGCTGTGGGAGAGTATTTTCGGGCACAAGCAGATGTACCAAAGCCTACGAGGGCAAGTCAGAGGGAAAGCTGATGTCCAAACTTGTGAGTTTTCATCCATTGTTTCAAGTTTGTGAATCGTCATTTCATTTTTTAATTTGGTGTGCTCAAATATCCAAAAAAACATTCATGATAAGCTGTAATCCAACCAAATTTCTCAGATGAAAAACCTTTACACATAATTTTTAGGGCTGTCTCACCAATAAACTCCTTTTCTCCCCTTGTGCCCTTACTCGATTATCTGTCACAGAGACAGGCAGAGCAGTTGAGCTGCCCTGATACTGCATTTCAGGTTTGCAACGTTAAGTTTTCAGCACGTTTTAATGTTGCCACGATGAGGGCAGCGGAGTTGCCCGCCTCTCTGCTGACAGGGTAGAAATCAGGCTAGCCTTACTCCAGCTCCTGGCTTCCAAAGCCAGAGATGTCCGGGCATTAGGGGTTGCAGTTAGGTGGGGATTATTTCACTACAGAGACCAGGCAATACCCACTCTTTCAACGAAGATAAAAATACCATATAGTATAACGATTATGCAGGGCAAGAGCTCTGCATAGTCTAGATAAGGACTAAGGCATGAGACAGCAGAGTATTTGAAACAGGGAGACACTCTGCCATCCCGCTAGTGCTGCAGGCGTGGGCTGTGTTACACGATGGAAAGGTACGTGGCCAGTGAAGGAAAACAGCATTAAAAGCACAATTACAACTAAGCAAAACTTGTGTTCATCGCTCCTTTGAGAACTAACGGCTCCAAAAACTCTTTGTAGAAAGAAGAAACCAGTCGTTTGCACCTAGGGAAGGCAAGGAGGCGTCGATGAGGGCTCAGGGCATGACGGGAACCCTGCGGCCGTGCGACAGCAGTCGGGATGGCATTTTAGGAGAACTGCTGAGTCACGGGAGACAGTCCCAAGGGTCTTATCTGCTCCTCGCACGACGGCACTGAAATCCCAGGATTTTTCTGCAGTTGCACAATCCATATTATATTAACACATACTAGTGCACCCAAAGTACTTTATGCATCAGCAAAAAAAAAAAAAACAAACAAACCACATGGTCCAATTTCTCTCATACTTTGCAGTACAAAGGCTAAATGACAACCTGAAACACCAGTCATCTCCCAGCTTGGAGTATGTTTCTTAAATGCATACTGAAAAGCCTGAACTGCCAGTGCCAATTTCTCACATAACCACCTCTCGACTCCAAGCTCTGCACAGACAACGATTGCTTCACTTTTCCTCCTATGCGCACACACATTTTTTCCCCAACCGAAGACCCCAACCAAAGCCTACGCTTTTCCCTCCAATAAAGTGTGGCAATTAATTCCTATGAACGGAAACCTGCATCCTATCTCCCTGTTCTTCTAAGTCCAGCTTCCATGCTTGATGTCTCATTATGTCACTGTCTACAAGCCTTAGACTATTCTTTTTGCAGACAGAAGTTGAATAAGTTTGTGTCCCAAAAAAAACCAAAAACCACACAACCCCAAAACAATCTCATATTTTTGATCCAGTTCCCCAAACTGAAGTTCAGCCCTGCACTGCAAAGCACCAGAGGATAACGCAACACACTCTACCACTGATTCCAACGCCACTGTTTTGTATGCAGTAGAAGTGTTTTTCAACAAGGGAAAGTATATTTATCAGAAACCAGCAAACTTGACAAATGATTAGCAAAACTTCCACTCCCCTTTTCCCCAACAGCAACAAGCTTGGAGGGAGGTTTTGCTACAGACCAACGTCCTACAGAGAGCGGGGGGCTCCTTTCCACTGGAGCCCTGCAGGCAGTGAAGCTCTCTCCACCGCGGGGTGCACAGTCCTGAGTGGGAATTGCCAATCCATCAGCCTCATATGAACTTTGCATTGTGTTATTGCTTATTTCTTTAACAACATCAAACACCGAGAAGAAATGAGTTTTCTTCCATGTATGGCACCCCCTTTGTATGATGCTGGCCTCAGATGTTTGTCCACTGAGAGCAGCTGTGAAGCTCAAAATGTGGAAAGAAACCCCAACCTATCAGTCTCATTTATACTACAAGCTACAAATAAAACTCGCCACTGTTCAGCATTTTCCCCATGGTGAAGATAAACAATGTGTGATCATCTTTAAAATGATAAATACTACAAGGAAAGTAACAGCTACCTAAAAGGAGTCCCCGGGGGATGGCTGTGGAATTGATCCTATATTACACGGTTGCTTAAGCAACGCTCTTTACATCCAAGGGCTGCAATAAGCTTTAGGCAGGTTTAGTTCAATAGAGTTTGACTTCACCACGCTGACAGTTCCCATTTCAGAAAATTGAGGAAACGCACGCTGTGCTCGGCGCACTCAAGATGGCAGAGCCAGAAAGTAAGCAGGAGCCTACACAGCCAACCCCGACCGCTCGGGGGGAGCGGGCAAGCAATAACCCCACAGATTCAGACATCTAAAATGGAGTATTTGGCTTAACAAGCTCAATCCAAACTTTTCTCCTGCCTGGTGGTTCTTATCCTGAAGGATGTGCGTTGCTGTAAATCCTCCAGGCACACATTGTTTCCAAGACATTCCTTCCTCCTGCCTTATGGTTACTGACTCCCTGAGCCAGAGATCCTGCAACATGTTTAATACAGTTATTTTCGTCCCAAGCACATTCATCCATTTTAATATCCCCCAACCAATTCCCCCATATGTTATAATCAAAGTCAGACTTCACAACCGCCGGGCAACTGCAGGGCAGGCAATGAGATGTTTATGTCCTTGCTCGCTAGGAGCATGCAGCAGGCTCCAGAAGAAGAGTTACCCGTGTACCTCCAGGACGTGACATCTCAGCGGTGGGAAGAGACCATCACCTATTTTTCCTTTCCCTCAAACATTTTACATCTAAGGAATATAGATTTCTATATTTGTCCATAAAGACGCACACCCCTAGCGCACATGTGCTGTTGAAGCAAGTAACGGGAGCTGCAGCGTCCCAAGCCTTGCCTTCAGTCCTACGCTGGCACCGGGCATCAGAGCTGCACTGTGTGCGTCAGCTTCTGCTCTTCAAAGCTGTAGACACTAGCTAGCTTTCCTCAATCGCTTGCCGATCTTACAGCAAAACAGGGAGGAAGAAGATGCGGCACACAGTCAGGGCTCCAAAACACTGTATTTTGAGCAAATGCAACTGTGCAATGAAGATGCATCGCAGCGGTCAGAGGGCCCTGGTGTTTTAAGCGACTAAGGCTCAGAGAATGCCTCAGGTTACTTGATGAATGTCAGGTATTTCAACCAAAAATAAAAAAAAGCTTTTAAGCGGAGTGATGCAACTATTAACTGCCAAGGACCAGGATGATGCATTTCGTAAGCACTCATAGCTGTAAAAATCAAGGTCTCATGGCTCATCAGCCTCATTTGTTAAGAGAATCTGAACAACAAATTGCCCATTTCCATTTACCCGACAATAACAGAGAAAGCAAACCTACCTACACCCTTCCAGCGCATCTCAAAATTATTTATTGCAGTAGTATTTTCAGGCATCTCCCTGCATCTCTTGGGGAATCAATAAAGAGCTCTCATTTCTTTCTCTGAGACGAATGGTCTTCAAGCCCAGATGGAACAGGGCTGCCTTCAGGATTCAGCCCTGCCATTTTACTGCCTAACGCTTTAGAGCGACTCCACACACCTCCCCACAGAAACACTTCAAATTAACACTAACGCTTTCCGTAACTTAGTACTGACAACATATAACCTTGAATGTTACACAGGGCATTTTCTATCCCAAAGAGCTTAAAGAGGAGGAAGATGATGCCCTTAGTGGGTGGTGAAACCATTGAGAAACTATTCAATGTTCTAGTTGGGTGCAAATAAATACTTGTGCATTATTTTATCAAGGCTTAGCTCTATCAGCCATTTGTTTAGCTCTCTGCTAAGAAATGAGAGAAAAGACAAGGCGATGTTTGGCTTTCTAATACAGGGCATGAGTTAAGTGAACAGTTCTGAAGCTAATTACACCTCGGAGGCCAGCAGCACTGAGAACAGATCAAGGGCTAAAATCTCTGAAAGAAACCTCTACATTTCTGCATCATCAGGACTTCCAGATGCTAGCAGAACCTGTGTGCATATACCAACAGCCACAAAATAAATTAAAGAGAGGTTTGACAATGCATCAGATTTATTTTCTTTTTTTTAAATAACAAAACAGATGTAGTGAAAATGGGAATCACCCCTGCTTTCAGTGCCAGCCAGCTGGAAGCGTTTACTTCACCTCGACCATGTTCTGGGTTTGCACTTCTTTCATGCAGTCCCAAATCTGACAGAACACACAACTCGAACTGCTAATTGGAAGGTTTGACTCCTACAGAAAAATGGCCACATATCTATTACCTTCTCTGAACACTCCGTGGAATTGTGCAGCATTACGCACCTGAATGCATAATTCAATTAAAAGAGGAGATTTGTTATAGAACAAATGGGAAATGTAAAACAACAACAGAGATACGATGGCCCAAGGCANGTGGAATTGTGCAGCATTACGCACCTGAATGCATAATTCAATTACAAGAGGAGATTCGTTACAGAACAAATGGGAAATGTAAAACAACAACAGAGATATGATGGCCCAAGGCACCCAGCTTCTGGAGTCAACAGGGATGAGACCATCCGTGGAGGAAGAAGTGGGCAGGCTGGGAAGATGCACGTGGCTGTAAACTATGGCAACTCTTTCTTGCATGGGAAGTCTGCCAGCCATACTTGAGGAAAGGCAAAGTTGAAAAAAATCCACTTGTCTTATTTTAAAAAAAATCTTTAGAAGTCAGCTAGTTTCTGGAACAACAAATCACATCATGTTTTGAAGAAACTGCCTCTATACCATGACAGATTTCTACTAAACTTAAGGCAACCATTCCTGCATTCAATCCCCACTGATGCTGTTGAAGTAGTAATGAGAGACCCCTGGTGATGTAATACCTAGGAATGGATGAATTACTGAATTTTACCCCAAGAAAGGCCCCTCTCCCGGTGGGAGGACCCAGCAGGGCCCTAAGCAAGGACAGCAGCACAATCGGCCTGGTAACTGCAGCAAGCAGGTGCTCCTCCACTTCTGAGAATAAAAAAGGAGAGGCTGGAGCAGCACCAACACCTTTGCTGCAACAATGGCAGAATGAGTCACTCCTGTTTCTCTTTACCTTTTTATTTATATGCCACAGCTAATATACTGCTTCAGCAATCGCACCCCTCTAACCTCTCTTTTTCAGAACTGAATGTTCCTTGTGCATCTGAGGGCTTTTCATGTGGCAAAGGTTGGCCATTTCCTAACGAGCAGCCACCAGGAAATTCGGAAACTGCAAGCACAAGACACAGATGGGACCAGCACAGTGCTGGATACACGGAGTCGGGAAATCTGCAATCACTTGCATGAGCCAAACCTCTCAAAATCTCTTCTACCTGTTGATAACATATTATAAAGAGAAAGGAGTCCTGCCCTGCAAACCATCACTCCCCGTTTCAGTAACATGGGCACAAAGTCCGGGTAGGTACCAAGGTCGCCGCAATTCCCACTGTGGACAGAAATGGTTTTCATATTATTAGGATTAACAGTACAACCCAGATACCTCTAGGTGTGAATACAGTTCTAGAGAACAAAAAGAATCGGACTGCGGGTATTTAGCCTGAAAGACACCTCTGATACCTTAGATGATCATTTTGGAAGGAGACAGCCCATGTTTTGTGACTGAAAACTACAAAATCGAGCAACAGTTCTTTGCCTGTGCAGGTCTGTAAGGTAGGGACAGATTGAAAGCACAGCCACCACATGATGTGAGCAGGAGCTGGAGCTACAGAACAACGCTCTTCTCTAAACAGTACTGTTAGCATTGTGGGGGATTATTTTTGATTTGTTTAGATAGCAGGATAACCCCTGCGGGGCGCCACTTCGGAGAACCATACAAAAACCAGTAACACACCTTCTATTCTTCTGATAGTTTTAACCAAGTAATATTTTTTCTTTGAACTCTAGGAAAAGCTCATTTACAAAATTATCTGAATGAACTGAAAATTGCTTTTGAGGTCACAGATGCCCCTGGCTTGCTTTGCATTCGGTTACAGAGGAGGAAAAAAGAAGTCTTCAGCATTGCCTCATCCCACCACGTTCAGGACACAGAACAGAAGGTAGGGAGGTTCATGGCACATACCAGAGCCTAGGGAGAAAAACTAAGGCAACTGCACTACTGGGCAAGCTAGCTGCAGTGAAGCAAGCTGGCTTTCAGATTTCTGGGTCTCATCTTCTCTAACAGAGCTAACAGATAATTTCCAGGGCACAAGCTTTGCAGAACAAGCCACCTTCAGGTGCAAGAATCAATACCACACATCAAGGCACCAAGAGCAATGAGTGTTTCACTCAAATAGGAATCAACTACCAAAAAGCCCCAACAATTCAAAACCAAGCCGCACACACTGACAGGTCTGCACTAGGCGTACAGCAGGTGAATTGGTTTGGGACACAAAGCTGTGCTCCGAGATAATGGTTCAGGCAAAACCAGGAGCTTTCCAAATACCCTGAACACTCTGGAGGCATCTCTGATCATATAAAATACTAAAGCTACTACAGGACTGCTCAAACTCACCATCCAGAAACAGTAAAATAATCCAAGCACTGCAAATCACCTTCAACTTAGTGGTTAAACTAGTGTCGGCTATGGACATTATCAAGTGCTAGAAGAGAAACAACAGAATTAGTATTTTCCAGTACAATGTCCTTGGACTATAACTCCTGTAATCACTGTGTTCACAAACACTCTGAACTGGTGATACAAGGGCACAGAACTTTCAAACGGGAATTCAACCAAAACACTTGGATGATACAGCAATAACACCCCTGTTGCTACCAACCCTGCCCTCACTGCCTGCTGTGTGGCTCTACCAATATATGCACGTGCTAGATTTTCCTTCTGACCCGTCAAAGCGGGAGAGGAATCTTCAAAGCATTCCCATTTGGAAAAAAAGAAAAAAAAAAAATCTCCTTTTACAGAATTCATCCAGTAACCAGAAGTTCCCCATTACAAGAAATCAAATTAAGATACTATGCAAGCTAGCAAAGCAGTCAGCTGAAACAGGCAGGTAAGGACACAATTTGCCTGTCTGATTCTTGCAAATACGGTCTTGTTTGATTTTTCTTGTTCTTGTGTTATTAATAAATTATACAAGAATACTGAACAATATGTTAAAAGGAGAACTGTAAACTTCAATTTTAAAAGTTCAGCTAGAAACCCACAATTACACTTTAAACTACCAAAACGCTGCGAGCAGAAAGAAGTGCTTTTACACTATATACACCATTTGACTGATCTCAAACATGGGAAAAGGGGAGAAGGCAGTCAGTTAAAAGATGAAATGTGTTTTTCTCTTCTAGTGCTAAAATACAAGTTTTTTTGCTCTCAAGCTGGGTGTTGATTCATATGCAAGGCTCATAGCAGGTAAGTCCTGGTAAGGCAGACGGCGCCGCAAGCACACAGTGTAACATTTAACCAGCGCTCTGGGTACCGCAGCACGATACCGGGCTCTCCTCTGCCCCGTGCCCACCTGAAGCATGGGCAAAAATCACAGGAGATGCAGCTCAGAGCAGGTANCATTTAACCAGTGCTCTGGGTACCGCAGCACAATACCGGGCTCTCCTCTGCCCCGTGCCCACCTGAAGCATGGGCAAAAATCACAGGAGATGCAGCCCAGAGCAGCTATAAACAACAGAAGAACACATTACACAGTGCAATCACTGGCCAACTGCACCAAAAAAATAGTTTAAATTGTCAAAGGGCTGCTAGAAAATACTTCTTGTTCACAGCTTTTAACTGTGGCATGTTTTTTTTCTGAAGCACAGCACGTTTTTCAGCTNCTGAAGCACAGCACGTTTTTCAGCCTGGAGAATTACTTCTGATTTCCAGAGCAGGACAACAGGCAAGGGCAGAAGGAAGAGAAGGATCAGACTATCAAAGCACATTTATCATGGAGCTCTTACATCACCCAATATTCAAAGTATGCCACCAGTAAGATGTCAAGCACCAGAGTGTAAAGCTAATGTTTTATCCTGACCACACCACGGCAACGAGCTTCCCACTGGCAAACCCTTACTGGAGTTAGCAGGGACCATGAATAAATGTCACATTTTGTCCTTAATGAGAAACAAAAGCAAAAATGTCAAGCTTCTGCTGAGATATTTTCTGGGTGGGTTAACAACTATCCTCCAACAGTACCTTTAGTACCTTTTGTTTGTTTGTTACAACTAACGCATACCAAAAATAATCAACAAGAAAACCACCATCGTCAACAACTGCATGCATGAGGCCACACCAACCATCAATTCAGGGAGTGACAGATCCTTACAGATCTATTTAATTAAAATGCTTCCATCTAAGGTCTAAGTCCTTGCACAACCACAGGGAGAACCCAAAGCAAGCCAGAAAGGACCTACCCCCACTAATTGTCCAATCAGTGGGTTCTGACTTAAGGCTCTTGGAGATAGGAAGGCTGTGAGCAGCACCGTGGCACGTTAACACCTCGGTGTGTTTGACTCCTACAGTTCCAGAGGTTACACCAACCAGGCTTGACTGGAAAACTAAACAGTTTTTTCAGCTGGTCTTCTCCAAGACTGCAAACCCACTATCGAGAAAAAAACAGCTGTGCCAAAGCTAGATGAGTAAAGAAAATAACAAACCCCTTCTTGCAAATCAAAGCTGAAGATGCGCAGAGAGCTTCACAGGGGACCGGTGGTACCAGCATTGCTCTCGCACAAAAGGTCAAAGATGCACCAGCACCAATTACGGTGAGAAAAATGAGAGTGACCTCAGACACAGATGACGCTGGTTACTTACAAAAAAAGCACTAGATTCTTGCATCTAAGCCACACAACAGTATCACCGGAAAAGTATCACAAACGCTTCTTGAAACCACAGCTTAGAAGCAGGAAGACAAAACTACATTTTTGCCGGCAATTTTAAGTAGTAAAAATGTAACTTGTTGAACTTTGCTTTAGCAGGCCTGAGCCCTATAGACTCATAAAACACAACCCCGCTGCCCAAAACCAAGGGCAACAAGACACTATTAACAGTAATAAAGTTCTTGAGCTACAGAGTGTCCAGTGTTCTCTTAAAATGATTAAAATGAACAAATCCCCCTTAATTGTATTAGCGCTGGCTACCCGAGGGAACACAGCTCAGTCGCTAAAGCAGGGAGAGGAGACCAGCCATCTGACAGCAGGCTCAAGGCCCCAACCTGGCCGCTCCACTCCTCTCCACCCGTCTTTTACCATCGTAGCAGGCACCCAGCTCACGCTGAACTCAGCTTTGCCTTCCCCCTTGGTGACGGAGAAGTTTTGAGATCTTCAGGTGAACAGAATTATAACTTAAACGCGGAGTAGCTTCAGCTCACCAAATTCAGCGACAAAATCTCCCACAGGCTTCAACGAGGCCAGGATTTCATCCCAAGCCCATCTCTCGGCCCACAACAAAGCCACCACATTCTCCTTTCCCATCTGGGCTGCTTCAAAACACCATCCTCTGGAGGAGAGGCACAGCGGGCTGGGTCTGCTGCCAGGAGCTATGTATTGGACACCTCACCTGCTACCTAAGTGACCTCCAAAGTACGACCCAATGTCGGTTGGAGGACCAGGAATAAACTGCTGCCGGTGGAGTCCCTGGAGCTGAAAAGGAGCATCCACTTTTTTTTTACGTCAAAGTTTGGCTGCAGAGATCTTGAGATACTGAACTGCAACTCCATACCTCCACCTTTCAGCTGAAACCCAATTCTGAACACCTTCTGCAACCCTGGTGCTGAGCATCTGAACAGCGCAGTTTAAAAAAAGCGCATAACTTTAAAAAAAAAAAAAGCAGCCTAATTTGCAAAAGAAACATTGCCAGCTCTATTTTTAGTCGAACCAGTGTTTCCCCCTCCCCAGGTCCAGAGCACTCCCTTGGGCTATTCTGAGATAAACCCAAGTCCTTAATTAGAGCTTTCAGCAAGTCCAATGACACACGGAAGGTAAAAGCTTGAACTAAAACAAACGAAAAAGTATTCTAAGCAATTTGTAGTTAGGCAGCAGGCTACATCGTGACTCTTTTACCAAGCAAGTGCAAGGTTACCGAGATATCAAATGGGAAACACGCATCTCAGTCTCCAGGGTTTCCTCTGGAGCAAGCTGAATGTTATAGATTTCTAGAGCCAAATTAGATTTTTGTGTTTGAGCCAAAACAACGTCCTTTATAATACAGAAACACACAAGAAAAAAAAAAATATGGGGTCCTATTACGGACGGAGAAGGAATTGCCCTAGGAAACAGTCTCGAAAAAACAAGTTGCGTCCCCCTCAGCATGGCACAAAGGAGCCTGCAGCACTGGTGCGAAAATCACCGTGTCCTTCCTCCCGCTCATACAGTGCGCCCCATTTCTGTGAATTACCAACACAAAGTGGATGTGACACCAGTGTCACCCAAAAACATTTTTATATGGTTTTTGTTTTTGCCACTGAGCTTCCTCCCCGACTGTATTGTGATGAAAGAAGTCACTTCTGTCTGCAGCCCGCCCAGTGCATCTGCAGGCCCCAGCAGAAATCCTGAACCCGCACTAACGCACAACTGCTCCAAACAAGGAAGTTTTCCAGCTCAGAGCAAAGCAGTGTCAGCTCATTAAACAGTTAAAAAGATGGAAAACTCTGTGCCAACCTCTGGGATTTGAAAAACCCAGCCCTGAACCTAAAATCAGATAGCTTGGAAGCAAAAAAAAAANAAAAAAAAAAAAAAAAAAAAAAGGGATGCAGTTCATTTTTAGATGCCAGATTTCTTATTTTTCTATTACCAGTAGCCACTTCAGCACCTGTCTTGTTGCTCTCATGGGCCCAAATTTCATTCATTTCAACTTGGAGTCAGGGTGCTGAGAACAGACAATAGTAAGTCACATAGAAGTGACAACAATTTCTAATCAGTGCAATGGTTTTTTAAAATTCAAGACAAATGAAACATTCAGTACACAAAGTCATAGAATTCATCATCATCCTGCAACAAACGTTCTCCCACAGGAATATTCACACTCAGTAAGTGCATCCCATTTTAGGGTAGCAGCACGGAAAACATCTAAGGGGCAAGGAAACTGGAAGAAAAACAAAGATGACATAAATCTGCTTCCAAGAGGGGGAAAAAGGGGGGGAAGGGGATTCATATTTGTCCACAAATCCAATTGTGATGACATCCTCACTGCTTTCCTCCATCTCAGGTGTGAGCAAGTTTAAGTGATGCTTACAAGACCTGGAACAGCCAGAAATATTCATTCAAAACAAGATCGTATGAGCTTTTTGAGAAGTGGAAAAGTTGGCGTACAGCAATTTGCTTTAAGACTGCAGGACTTCTTTTCAGCCACACAAAATCATTTGATTCTCTCTGCTCCTGTATCAGTATCACTGCATCCTTTGTTTCCAGACGCCGAACAGTCCCCCCTTGATGAGCTGCTCAACAGGAAAGCACCACAGCTAGCTTTGACTATACAATTCCCACCAATAAAACTGGGATTTTGCTCACAATTTGCATAATGTCTATTTTTTAAAGAAGAGAACACGATATTCTCTTTCATCACAGCCTTAGAAGTTTGTCTTTATCCTTACTGTTGCTCCATATGGCAAAGTAAATAACTTCAGCACAGATGCAGTCTATAAATAATGTTTTTGTGCTCAATCATGTATTAGTACACCAGGTACAACTCCAGGAAGTTCCACTGTGAACATGTAACACCCAACCTGAAGCTCTCCTGAAGCAGCAGCAAGACTTTACTAACCCGCTAAACTCTCACAGCTTTTGACAGTCAGTATTTATTTGCAAATCCCCATTCCCTTTAAAACAGGACCAACTCCCACAGCATATGCCATAAAAACAACTCTCTCAATTATTCACACTGATAATCAACATCTCCCCGCGATGGTGGATAACTCAATAACCGCTCTCTTAAATGAACATGACGTTTGATAGGGGAGTCTGTGCAACTCAAATCATGTCCAAAAGACTGGTGTTTTGGGCTATGGAAAGACGTCTCACCAAAAATTTAATCTATTAATAAAAACCACTACTTCCTCCCGCCACAAAAATCCACAATCTGTTTTGCAGGGAACCTTACACTCTGCTTTGTGCAGGAAAGCTCCTCAGAGCTACCACTTTTGCCTGGACCGGAGAGAAGAAAAGAGACGATAAAAAGCAAGCAAACCCCATCCAGTTACGGCACGTAACAATTTTGTAAGCTATATTTGTCCCGTGCAGGAACTGCAGCAAGCTGCAGGTGCCTTAACCGTATTTGCAAATCAGTCTTCCTCCAAGTGGAACATCTTCCAAGCCTTCAACGTTAAACTTTAACTAACCAACTCGAACACAGCAATTGCAACCCTGTTCTTACGGCTCAAACTTCCATTTGCTCAATTCAATATTTAACAAAGAAAAGCAGGGCACGAAGCACAGTTTTAAAGTAACAAGAGCGGCTCTTTCAGCCGCCTTCACTGTCAAACTGCAGGCTCGCCAGCTAAGTTTGAAAGGTAGGGCTCGAGTCAGGGCAAACGAATTCAGAGTTTCTTCAGTAAATTTAGAGCCTGTGAATTGTTTAATAATGCAGTAATTCCTCTCCTCCCCTGAGATTACCCAAGAGACATTTGCCAGCAACCTTGCCAGACAACCTGAGCGCTGCACGGCTCTGTTCTGAGTTAATAAACTGCTCACCCTTGTGGTCCACAAGGGTATCATGTGAAGAATATATTTATTTAAAAGTTGCATAGATAATATGTAACTACCAGTGTCATTACAGTTTAGCCAGTCTTTTGGACACCATGCAAATCCTGTGCAACTTCAACTAAAATATTATGCAAAAAAAACCCCAAAACCCTCACCGTTTCCCCCAGCTGTGCCTATTTTTACTTTTTGTGTCGGTGACAGCGCCGACTCTTCAGAGGGTTTTCCAGCCTACCACGCAACACCTGACTCGGTTACAGCCACCGCCACCTTTGATTTGCCTCTCAGCTCCTGCCCACGACAGCAACACGCGTATCCACGCAAGGGTTTTGTTTTTAACACCAACCAAAACCAGTTTACCTACAGGCCAAGCCTCGCTGGAAAATAAAACAAACTCGGTTGGGAAAAGCAAGGATGAAAAAAAAAAACAAAAAACCCCAAAGCTGGGGCGAGGGACGGCGGCTGCAGGGCCCGGCTCCCCCAGAGGGACGGTGGAGAGGTTCCTTCCCCCGGGTGTTCGCTAGAAAACTCCCCAGCGGCGGCGGGAGGAGGCAAAGGCCGGTAAACACCGGCGCTTTCCCCCGGTGAAGTCGCCCTCCCGGCGGCCCTTCGCCCCCGGGGAGGCCGGGCCGGGCCCGGCGGTGACACAGGCCCGGGGTGGGGGTGGAGGCCGCGCCGCCGGCCCAGCAAGGCCGCTTCGCCCCCGCGCCCGCCATGGCAGTGCCCGCACCCCCCCCCCGCCCCTCCGCCGCCCGGCCCACAGTCGGCGGAGCGCCGGGGCCGCGCTGCCCGACGGGGATCCACCGCGGGGCCTGCTGCCGCCCCCGCCGCGCCGGGCCTCACCGGGCCCGGCCTACCCGCGCCGGGCCTCGCCGGGCCTACCCGCGCCCACCCGCCGAGGCCGGGCCCCGCGGCGGGCCTGCCGGCCGGTCGCAGCGGAGAGCGGAGTCTCGTCCCGCCCGGCCCCACGGGCGGCCCGGCGGGGCGGTCCCTCTCCCCCCCCTCCCCTCACCTGCACATGATCCGCCATTTTGCTCCATTCATGCTCCGCTCCCTCCGCCTCCGCCGGGCACGGCANCCCCCCCCCCCGCCACCGCTGCCGCCGCCGCCTCACTGCGCACGCGCGACGGCCCCCGCCGCCCCGCCGCGCCTGCGCCGACCGCCCGGCCCCGCCCCGCCCACCCCCGCCCCGCCGCGCGCCCGCTGCGGCGCAGGTGACGTCACGACGGCGGCGACGCAGCGGAGGGAGGGGCGGGCTTTGTTGACATGGCGCTTAAAGGGGCCGCGTACCCGGCGGGCTCCTGCGCCC
>RSEF01000022.1:2732222-2749258 GCA_003993805.1 Himantopus leucocephalus
GCCCCCGCCAAAAGCAGACAAAGGCTGTGCCAACCCCGCCACAAAATCAATTTGGCAGCGCCGCTCCCGCAGCAGCACGGGGCCAAACACGGCGCGAGTACCCGCGGCCATCCTCGTCACCCCCTTTTTCGGTCGGGGTTTGCAGCGGGAGGGCTGGCTGATGGAGGATGCACAGGGCAGCACCAGCCAAACCCCCCCAACCCCTTCATCCTCCACGCTTTGCACAAGGGGAAAGGCAAGAAAAAGCCTGCGATTTGGTTTCGCGTTTGCTTTTAGCCTTTTTTTTTGGGGGGAGGAATATCAAGTAGGATTTCAGCCGTGATGAAAATGTGAAGTGTTTGGTAGGGCTGTCTATAAACCCGGTGATGATGGATTGATTTCACTCCCAAACTTTTACATCCCGAGTCCTGCGCCGCGCCGGCGGTGAGCACAGCCGCACGGGGAAGGTTTTATAGAGCATAAAGGCACAGGCGCCATAAAACGAGGGGAGATGGGCTGGATTAAAGCGAGGCCCGCTCAGGAGGAGATGTGGGCATGAACGTGTGTATGTGAGAGCAGTCGCCAGGGGAGATTTGCTGCCACAAACCCAGGCACCGTCACTGTCACCCTTTGGTCCCTTCCTGCCAGGCAGCTTTACACCCCCCCAAGACTCGGCGCATCCCTGAAGTGGGGTGGGAAAGGGAAGGATCCCAGCAGATTAACCCGTAGCAAGCACGATAGCAATGGTGCCACAAGGATTTTTCATTTATTTATTTTTTTATTCTAGATAGCCAAAAGACTTGATCCCAATTCCCCTTTAAATGGGCAAACCATAATATTGATAGTTTGCAACAGATACAAGATGAATTGAACTCCTCCGTCAGCCAGCAGAACCTCTTTTAACAGGGGATATATCGAAGCCATAAATTCTTGAAGGCGGGATTGCTATGCAATAGCATAACATATCTTCTATTCAATCTTTTATACATTATGTTTTGTCCTGCATTTTGGTAGAAATATTTATGGGTTGGGAGATGCTCCTTGAAGAAGTATCGGCCCGAAGGGTCTCTCCCGCTCGCCGTGCTTGGTGGCCTCGGATCGTTTGCAGGGATGCTGCAGGGATGCGCATCTGCGGGGCGGGCGGAGGGGCTGGGGGCAGGCGCTGGGGGTAGGCGCTGGGGCAGCTGGTGTTTTCTGAGGCTTCTTTGCACTCTCTGCAGGTTCAGTATTTGACCTCAAGGACGCCTGGAGCTCCTGTTTCAACAATAAAAATTAGCTGTATGGCGTGAGACAGCCTGGGACACCAGCAAGTCCCTGCCGCTTCTCTGCGCAAGCACAGTAGGAGACTTTAAAACTCATTTTGCTGTGGGTTTCTTTCTCCGCCTTGAATGGGAAAAGCACCAAGGAAATGCACTTTAAATAGGTAAACAAAAAGAGGAATTCTCCCGAATCATAATTTCCTTTCATGTGGCTCTGCCTCAAGGCTTCTGGCTGGTAAAATTAAAGAAATACAATTAAACTGTAGCTGGCTCCCCAGTGCCTCTGTGCAAACTGAGGCAAAATACTACTGGCATGCACAGAAAAAGCACCCAGGCCTCCATAACTTCGCTGCTTTAATTTAAGCTTCTATTCACATCCCTGTCAGCAACCAGGAACCGGTCCCATCTGCTGCTACTCTGTAGTCTTGCGTGAAGCGCGCTGGCAAGGCTCACCTTCGTTCCTCATGGGCAGGTGCCAGCGCGCTAAAAATACAGCTAGAAATGACCCTTTTCTTGGCAGCCTGCAGGAAGCCTGAAAGCTGCGGCAAGACAAGCCCTGGCGCGGAGCGGCGTTCGCTTTGTCACTGGGAAAGGTGATTTTTTTTCCACCGGAGCCACCTGGGCACCCGGTAGGCTTTTTGTCCCGTGCTGGCGCTCAATCACGGCCCAGTCTGTCACTTAAAAGAAATGTCCCACCGCTCCGGGGGAGTCACGGGCTTGGCAGAGGGGATGATGGGTTTGAATGGTCGGAGCCGTGCGGGAGCTCGAGATGGGACGGGGCTGGGACAAGCGGAGCAGAAAAGAGCATCTCCACCCTGCGGGAATTTCTGAGCTATTACTTTATGCCTTTTTTTCTCATTAAAAAAAGGTCCCCTTTTTCCAGACATAAAAGGAGCTGATGTACTGCCCATCCTTGCCGTCAGGACCCTCATCACCCAAAGCAGCAGAGGGTTTTAGCGCTCCCTGATTTTAGGTCCCAGCCCAACCAGGCGCTGGATGCACTTTGTGTCCATGCATCGGGGCGAAACCAGATAAATCAGAGCGCAACCGGCACGGCCGGTCCCTGGGTGTCCCGGCAAACGGGAGCGAGGGAAGTCAGAGACAGGCAAAGAGCTTTGCAGCCCGTCGCCCTGACTTCTGGAGAGGGGTTTATCTCATTAAAACAAACGAACAGATGCCTGTTGCCTGTGTCGACAGGGGGACTGCGCTTCCCGATTACACTTTATAAACCCCAAGCTGTTTGCTGCCGCGGCAGATAAGTGGAGCTTTTAAGAGGAGGCGATACAGTCTGGGGTTTGGGCATTTAATAGACTTTGTGTATGTGTGTGTGTGTGTGTGCGCGTGCGTGTGTGATAACACAACGAGCCCAAACTGCATGCGAGGCTGTGGCTTCTGCATCACAGAAAGGAGGCAGCAGCCCCTCATCACCCCCCCGGAGGGGTCCGGGTGTGGAGCATCCCCCCCCAGCACCCATCCTGCCCGGGCAGCCCCAGCTGAGCCGTCGCCGGCAGAGCGAGGGGGGGGTCCCCTCTGTAAAGGACCCGAGAGGTTTGGGGGGGTTCCGCAGTCTCTTCGGCCACATCCAGCCTTTTTCTGAAGCTGGTTTCAGGGCTCTAGATGTAATGGATGCACATAACATAAAGCACATCTTAATCAATGTGAGAGATTCTGCTTAAAACCCAATGATTTTGATCTGGAGCCTGACAACGTGGTAATTTATATGCAGTGCAGCATAACCAAAGAGCTTGTTATGCAAACACAGACCACTGATTTGACAAATCTCCTGGAAACAGAATTAATGTCTGTATTCTGTGAAAAGACGTAATTTATTTTAATATTTTAAAGAGGGGAAATTATATATGCATGTATATGTGTATATAAATAGAGCTAAACAGAAATAAACACATATGCACATGCAGATATACATATTTACAAACACTGATACAGCTATGTGAATATACATGAAATGCAGGGACAAGGATGGATGGATGGATGGATGGATAGATGGACGGATGGATGGATGGATAGATGGATGGATAGATGGATGGATGGATGGATGGATGGATGGATGGATGGAGGGAGGGACAAACACTTAGTGGATGTAGATCATCTTATTTCAACTCGTGTCAATGGGACTATGTTGATTCACATCAGTTTCAGACGTGGCCAAAAGCAGATAGTTAATTAGATCCACGCTGATAATCCAGCTCTTCTGAAATGACAGAGAAGTGCTGCTATCACCCAGGCAGAGCCTGGCCCGCTAACACGGGTGCTGCAGACTTTGCTCCGCTGCGTTAAACAATAAGATGCTGAATTGGAAATGACCTCCTGATTACCGGTGGCATCTCTCACTGTGTTTATTTATGGGCTGCAGTAATATTAGTATAATATTATTGTTGTCTTTTTTGCAAACTATGCTTTATTTATGGCGATGAGGTAGGAAGCACAGTCTGCATAATTGAGGTTTTGATGGAATGAAACATATGTGAGAAATTTCTTAATTTGATTTCAGAGACACACAACGTTCGCTACCCGGTCTCCTTATCTTCCTGTCTATTTGTCTTTCTCCATATGGACACATCCATTTATCTATCGCTCTGTTACTTCTGAGACTCCTGCTTCTCCGGGATCCATTTTTTTTTTCTGTTTCCGGAGGAGGCAGAAAAGCTGATGAGAGGACCGAGGGGCAGGGGAGAGAGGAGGAGGCTGGGCACGGGAGCGGCGAGGGGAGGAAGCTTGGAAGATGTGGGGAAGAGAGGGACACCACCAGGGGAAAAAGGGGAAAGGGAGCAGAGAAAAAGGACCGTGGAAACTTTAAAATAATCTTCCAGCAGCCCAGGACTCGCGTGTCAATACAGATGCTTGTGACACCTCTCTGTCAACTGTTTACCGCCCGTCCCTCCCGCAGCAGAAGTTAACCAAGCAGCACCCATCGCCACCTAAAAGTTTTATATCTTTCGTTAATGTGGTTTGATTATCGTTAGCTGTATATGAGCCGTCTTGGCAGGATTCAGTCAATACTGCGGTCCCTCCCCGGCCCGTGGGCTCTGGGGCCGTGGCACCGGCACAGCCGCGGCCGCAGCTCACCGTAAAGCCCGTCGATACGGGAGCGCTTCCCTTTCCCAGCCGGTGGACGGGAATTGATGGCCCGGCATTGATCGCACCCCTCGTGGCCTGAGCCCCGGCTCTCCTTTCTGCCCGCTCCTCCGGCCCCATCATTATTAATTACACAAGCATCCCCCCTGCTCCCGCGCCCCCCCTCCTTGCAAGGCGATGCACTGCCCGCGGTGGAGCCAGGACAACCCTATGCACGGGCAACGAGCTATAGGCACCGCCATCTACACATTGTGCGAGCAGGAGAGGCTGTAGGAAACTAATTAAGCATTCTGTCCTCCTTTTGCCTCAAAGATGCTATGCAAAACCAAAGCCTATTGAATGTTCAAGCGGAATTCTTATTAATTTTACGTGGGAGATAGGAGAATAATTGCCTGGAAACCCGGTTTAAAGAATGGAAACAGACTGTCTCTTCTTTCTTTCTTAATTTGTATTGACTTTTTTTTTTATTTTTATTTTTTTGGGAGCTGAAAAACGTGGAGTGTGATTTTCAGTGCTCTAAAACGTGTATTATGTCCCCACTTAAGGACTGGCTGTGAAGTGGGTTAGCCCAGGGAAAACGCACTGCCCTGAATACAAGCAAAATAGTGCCAATAATAATAATAATGCAAATGTCAGGGCTGTCACTGTGCCGTGCAAAAACGTGGCTTTGTTGCCTTCAGACACTCGTGCTGGTGGGAATCACCTTTACCAGCCCTTTATAAGCGTGCGGAGCCGGCGTGTCGCACAAGCACGGGTGCACCCGGCATCGCAGCGCCGAGCCCTCTCCCCTGGGAGAACTGGCCATAAATCTCCCAGAACAGCACTTTCCTTGCCGGGGAATGAAAAAATCATTAGCTGGGGAGAGAGGCAGGGCAGGGAGAAGGAAAGGCACAGCATGAAACAGGAGGAGGAGGGCAAGAGGGATGGGGAGGGAGGGAGCCAGCTCAGCATCCTCGCTCAGCACCCCTGGTCCCACCATGGCATCACGCAAACGCTCTCGCCCTCTCCATGTTCTCCATGCAGGAAGATTGGCGGTGACCTTTAAATGTCACTTCCAAATGCCAGCCCTAGCTAAGTGGCTACAAAACGCAGTGTTTATGCGCGATTATGGGGAGTGATGGGCCTGAACCGCTCACCTCCCCATGGGAGCGGACAGGGATGCTGGAAAAGCAAAGGGCCCCTTGGGCGGTCCGTGACCACCTCCTCCTCCACACATCCTTAGACAAATGCAGCCAGAGCACCTCATCCCCTCCTCCCCGCCACGGGAGACATCCTGCGTGCACCCAGGCAGGGGGGAGGTTTCTTTTCCTCCCCTTCGCACTCGCAGAGGGTGCGTTAGCAAACACTCAAGCGACACCGTAATGAGTTTCCGCGTGGGAGATCATGTGTGGCTGAGACGGGGCGGCTGGCAGGGCTCCGCGCTGGCACGGCGTGGCTGGTATGGGCAGCCCCAGCTGAGGACCTGGGGCCGGTGCTGCTGCTCGCCGGGCTTGGAAGCATCAGCAGGTGGGGTGACCTCCCCAGCGCAGAAATCGGGGCTCCCCCAGCACTGGGGGGGGGCTGTCGGGGCCGCGTTTCCACCCTGCCGGGGATTGCTGACCTGTGGCATGCAGCGAGTCAAACAGCAGCATGATTTTTCCCTGCTTCCTGGTCACTTTTAATTAATTAAAATGAATTAGCAAGTCACACCAGGAAAAAAAAAAATAAAAATAAACCCGATATTGTATTTCAAATGCATCGCAGTGCTCTTTCCCTGTTCCTGAGCGTACGTCTCCAATTAGACCCGGCCAGTTACTGGGGGAGAAAAATCATTCAAGACTTTGTTTCCAATTGATTTGAAGTTTGGGTGAACAAGCTGTTCCCGCACGGTTTCCATCTGATCCCCATTAAATCCCGTGCCCCCCCCGTCCGCTCCCGCAGCGCACCCCAGGCCGGTCAGCCGGGCCAGCATAAACCTGACACGTGGTACTTTTATGATGAAATAAAATAAAAGCACCAGAGTCACTGCTGCAACCGCTGTCACGCTGGAACCATCAGCGTTACCCGGAGTGAGATAGCTATCCAGAGGAAAGCGAGAGGCTTTGGCTACACAAATTGTATTTCCCTAGGCAGCGGATTAATTAAAACTATCAAGTGTTCCCAGCTTTTTGAAATTAACTTTGAAAGTGTTCGGATAAAAAAAAGTGGGAAATAAGAAAAAAAAAAAAGCCTGAACAATTTTTTTTTGTTCCTTTTCTTCTCCCTCGAGTGCAGGGAAAAAAGGAGGAAAAGGCAGTATTTTCCCCCAGAGCATTTGCAGTGCAGCGGGCACAGCCGGCCCGCGGGGAGCCGAGCCTTAATTGCGATGCTAAACTCAGGTTTCCCACCGACCTTGGGCCAAACACCCCTTCTGTTAAATTTCTCTTTGGGGGGCGCTGCTTGGCTTTCTTGAGATGGTTCCTCTGTTTTTTTTTGTCCGCCTCTGAGGAGACGGGTCCCCTCTCCATCCCAGCCCTGTGGTGGGGACCTGTGGTCCAAGGCGCTGTGTTTAGGCTGTGATGGAAATCCCAGGAAAACCACGGGGATGCAGCAGACGACACCTGATACAAACAAGAAGAGATGGGGGGAAAAAAAAAAGGGAGTGAGGGGGAAAAAACCCACCTGGCAGCCGGCGTACAAGACGTTGGGGACTATCACGGGGAATCGCCCTCGGCGTGGGATGAAGAGGCTGCACCAAATATACGGGAGCTGGCTGCCGGCGGGGATGGCGCCGTGATCTAAGAGAGCAATCGGGAAGACGGTGCCTCGTTCCCGCAGGACGGAGGTTTATTTCTCAGCAGGTTCAGCTGCGTGGTTGGTAAATTATGCTCAGCCATACTTCCTCGGGTCTTATTTCATGGCCCAGCGATGATTGTGCTGCTGATCTTCCAAAGGGGGTTGTTCTGGGCTGGAGAGGCCTTATAAATAAGGACGTGGAAACCTTCCAGAAGAGACAATAGCTAAACACATGGTATAGGCATCCTGTCTTATGACATATGGGGTAAAATACAGCCAAAAGGCCCTGGAATAGGAACATTTCACTGTGCACCGGTTCCTCGGCATTGGCAAAGAGGAGCAGGGGATGCTAACCCAGGCAGGCAGAGCAGCGCGCCCGATAAAGGCGGGGTATTTGCAGGAACAAGCCCCGCCAGGTTCAAAGCAAACGTTCATGGCAGTGCTGGACTCTTCTTTCTGCCGATGCCAATCCGGGTTAGCATCAGGGGCTCGCTGGGGCTGCCCCGGTCTCAGCCAGGCTCCTGCCTTCCTGCCCAGTCCCCGTCCCACAGCGGAGCTGGCCGGCAGCGGAGGATGCATGGCTCCTGCCGCTGCAACGCAGCACGGCTGCTGCCCCCGCGCCTCTCCCTCCCGGCGAGGCTGGAAGGGGCAGCGCCGTGCTTGCCGGAGTCATGGCAGCTCCTTCATGAGCAGTGCTGCGAGCTCCCCGGCACTGCTTGCCAGCCAGGCAGCGGCTCCCACTGCTCCACTCCATGGCCCTCTCTTTTCCCCAAATCTCACCATTTCTGCCTCTCGGGACAGGCCAGCCACCCCCGCACGCGCGTGTCCCGCACCGATGTCCCCGGCTGTGCCTCCTGCAGAGCTGCCCGCGCTCCCTGCCCACACCGTCACACGCGTGCTGAGACTTCCCTGGTTTTGACATGCACCATTTCACGATCTTCAGTGCAACGTGCTGGGAGCGGCAGAAGCAGACCTGGGATCCCAAAGGGTCCCGGATCACACCTAATTACTCTTCAAATGACTTCTAATCATCTCTCCCGCTCTGCTCCCCGCAGCATCCCTTGCTCTGGCAGCCGGTGGAGCTGAAAAGAGAAAACAAAAATGCAAACCAAACCGTTAGGAAACGGCAAACCCCAAATCTGCCCAACCCACGCAGAGCAAGAGCAGCTCGGGGGTTGTGCAGGACGGCTTGGCCTGCCTTCCGCGTCTCAGCGGGGCTCTCGGCAGGTCTTGGCTGCCCGGGGAGAGGTTTCCTCTTCCCCTCGCTGCCTCTGCACCTTATCTGCAGGCTCAGATGAGCTGCCTTGGCTGCGAAGGCTGCGGAGTCGCTGATCCTGGCTCATCCAGGGATGGTGGGAGAGAAGGCAGCGGCTCGGAGGTTTCATCCTGACTTGTCCCCTGTCCTCAGCCCCCACCGTCCCCCTCCCAGGCTTCCCCTTCATGCCATCCATGTGCCACGGGATTTTGGGGGACACCAGCACCCTCCGTCTGAAGCCCCAGAGGAACGGTTTTCCCTGGCCCAGGTTTGGCATCACTCTACTTGTACAAGCTGCCCCCCCAGTTTTCCCAGTTTGACTACTGGAGAAGGGACCGCCCAGGTCCCAGGGGAAACCTGTCCTCCAGCTCGGTGACCGCAGTCCCCACGGTCCCTTAGGAAGCTCCGGCACACAGACTGGAGACTGGCCGCAAATGTCTCCTGTTCCCAAGCACTCCCCTTCCATTAGTTAAAAAGAAATAAAATATAAAAATCAATCAGATGCTTTTTATTTGCCATTTCCCCCCTCCCTGCTGCGGCGAGCCCTTGCCAAGCACAAACATCCCATCCTGGCTGCCGGCAGCGAGGCTGCTTTCGCCATCGCAGGTGGCCGGAGGGGTGGGATGGATGTGGCGAGAAAGGCTGTGGCATGGGGCTGGGGTGGCATGGGACTGGGGTGGCACGGGACCAGGGTGGCATGGGACTGGGGTGGCATGGGGCTGGGGTGGCACAGGACCGGGGTGGCACGGGACCGGGGTGGCACGGGACCAGGGTGGCACAGGACTGGGGTGGCACGGGACTGGGGTGGCACAGGACTGGGGTAGTACAGGAACAGGGTGGCACTGGACTGGGGTGGCACGGGACTGGGGTGGCACGGGGCTAGGGAGAACCCACAACGGGGCAGTGGGGACCGTGCTGATTAACACCGCAACGCGAGATGTAAAACACAACATTAGCACAAAACCTGCTCCGGCGCGTTCTCCCGATTACCTCGGAATTATAATTACACTGGCCCTTAATATCCCCACATCCCAGTAATTACAGCCGGCTTACCAGCCTCCAGCCGCGATCTGATATTAACTTTTAATCACCTCGCCTTCGTGCCGGGGAAGGGATGGCTGCGGCGAGCTGTCCTTGTTAGGGACAGTTCGTCAGCATCCCAAACACAGCGAGGGACAGGGATGCAGGGAAGGGGCCGGACTCCGCATCCCTTCCTGGGGAGCCTTCGGTGGCCAAGGGCCGCGGTGTCCTGCTTTAAGCAAGGTCCCCACCAGTCCCTTGGGCTCCACCACCGCAGCGTTTGCATCCCGGGCATCGCCACCGCATCTCTCCCAACCCCAAAGCCCCCGTGCCAGTCCCAGGGGAGCGGAGAGGCAAAGCTCCGTGGGCGCTGCCTGATGTGCACCGGGGGGAAGCGCTCGCGTCCCAGGAGGCGAGCGGAGGTTACAGCCAAGCCCCCGTGATGCCCACCCACTGGAATACGGGCACCCAAGCCGCAAACAGCACCAGGATTACCGGGAAAAGATAAAATTAACAGCAGGGTCAAACAGAGAAAAGAGGGAATAAAAGAAAAAAAAAATTCAAACCCCTCAGATAGTGTAAAATATTCTCCCTAGAGGACCGATTTCAAAGACATTTTTAATTAACTGTGCATTTCACTGGAGCTTAGCAGCAGAATTGTTGTACATTAAATAAATACCAGTTGATTATTAAGAACATATTTACTGAGCCTTAAGTACCGCAGGTCACAGACGTAAGCCGCTGTTCGGTACAGTTGGTTCAGAGTAATCGGTTATTTGCTTTGCACGCTCTGTTGCTGCAGGGAAGGGGAGCAAACCTGGGGGGGGGTGGGCAGAGGCATCCCCAAACCTGGGAAATCTGCTCCCCAAGGGGGGATGACCGTAAGGCACAGAGGTCCGGGATGGAAAAGGTTTTTCTTTCTCCATTTCCCCTTCCACCTCGGCCGTAAGGAAAAACCGCCTTTACTGTGCATATTTACCAGAGCTGTAATAAATGAGGGTCCGAGCCTTTTCCCCCGATGATTGATGGACACGGGGATTAGTTTAAGCACGAGGGGAAGCTAAGTGGTCTGGCTCGGACCACAGCACATTCATCAAGTCGACAGGCAGAGCATGGGTCTTACTCCTGCCTTTGCTGGGAACCTTTTCTTTTTTTAAACAAAAAAAAAGAATACTTTGGATTTTATTGGAGCAAATATACATATGTGAACCAGTGCTCATCTTTATCCAAGCTAACGGCAAACAGTCGTAAGCTGGGCTCGGTTCGCATCACAAGAGAGAGTGTGTAAACAGTTAACAGCAGCAATTCCTGCCCAAAATGAGCCTCCTGCCCACCTTCTCTAGACATCCCTATCCCGCCAAAGCCTTCGGCACAGGAATGGGGCCAAACCTGCCCTCTTTGCCCCAGAAAGGGGCTGCAGAGGTGGCCCCGAGCGCAGATGCAGGCATCCAGATGTGGCTCCTTCGGAGGTAGACCTGTTGTCCCAGCGGGGCCGGACCGCCGGGGGCAAAACCCACGAGAGCCCCCGGGCGACGGTGGAAAACAAACTCCAGATCTGGTGGCTCTCAGCCATGTCCTCTTAAAAATAAATTCATGGCTCCTGTCTGCCTGGGCCATCATTTTGCAAGGTTTATGCACAAACCACATACAAGTAGACTGGAAACATAAAATTATATAGGGCAGTTAATTGAAAAACTGCCTGCGCCGCATGCAATAATTGACATTAAGTGTTGTTTGGAGCAGGAAATCACTCGATATTAAACAGGCTCGGTGGTACCGTAACAGCGCTGAGCAGCTCCGGGGCCGATCCAGCGCCCGCAGAAACCAGGAGGAGCCGCCCCGCTGCTGGGATTCCGATGGAAAATAAAGTTTCCATGAAGCAGGAGTTTCCGTGGAGGTTGTTGATGCTACGCAGGTCCCGCGGCGTGTACCGGGCAGGATAACCAGGCGGGCTCCATGGCCGGGAAGAGAGTCATAACTTCAAGTGGTGGTTTAAATCAGCGCAAGGAAAGACAGCTAATGAGATTTTTATTTATCTTTTTTTTTTTTAAGTAATGAGAGGAAAATTGTGCAGTCCTCTGTATTTCATATAGGATTTTAACCATTCGCTGAGGTCAGCTGAGTTATTTCCCTTCCAATAACTACCCCGTGATGGGCCCCACGGCCCCCGTCAGGCGGGGGCTGTACGTGCACTGCAGATGATGGCTATCGTTGCAAGTCGTTTAAATAGACGAGGAAAAAATTAGGAGGGGGAAGACGGAGCAAAGGGCCTGTGGTTGCTTGGCCAAAGACACCCAGCAGGGCAGAAAAGCCCCCGTTGAAGTCCTGCCCAGTTACCTCCAGGGTATCGACGTGGTAGGAGTAACCCTGTCCCCCTGCTAAACCCCGCTGGGGGGGTCACCAGGGACCCCAAATCCCCCTCCCTCGCTCTGGTGAGAAGGCAGCGTTTGCTCCTGGGTTCGGGTTGTGCTTTCCCTCAGCTGGGATGAAGAAACAAGGAGATTTGGAAGTCTCTGACTCAGGAGCCAGGGTTTAATGCGCTGGTCGCATCGCCCGCTGCCTTATTAGCAGCATCAAGCAACCGTAATTTATAGACACTTTTCCAAAGGCGAATTATCAATATATTTATTTTGCTGCTGATGGATAGCTGAGCTGTGCATAAGGGTTTACCAAGCCTTGCCAATTTCCTATCATCTCTGTGATCTATAGGTTTTTCCCATACAAATACATCTAAGAATAGATTTTTTTACTACCAAGCCCCCTTTCAGCTCCCCGAGGACACGGGTGCTTTCCCTGCTCCAGCCAGGCTCTTTCAATCCGCCGGTCAGGGGTGACCGGCTTGTTCAGGAGGCGTTGCAATATGAGCAAAAAAAAAAAAAATACTAGCTTAATACCTTCCAGCACCGGATTGAACGTGGTGAGGCACACTTCATAATTCATAAGATGACACCTTCGCTGTCATCTTTCAAAAGGGGAAACGGAAGCGGCACCGCAGGGTGCCAGGAAAGGGCAGGGGAACCGCAGGAGCTCTGCTAACCCCGGCTCTCCAGCAACTTTTGGCTGCCTCCTCCAGCCCAGGGTGTTCACCAGCATCCCAGAGCCGGAGCGAGCCAGAGCTCAGCCCGCCCCGGTCCCCAGCATCTCTGAGCGCACCCCGCTCCGGCTGCGCCCGCCGGGAGAGAAGGAGCCCGTCTGTGTGCCAAAAGCTTCAAATCAAAGCAGCATCCCACTGATTTCTCCTTTTGGGGGGCCCCGAGGGCTTGGTTGAAGGAAGGCGAGGAGGAGGAGGAGTGCGCAAACCGAGAGCCGCCGGAGCATGCTCATTTATTTGGGCAATGATAGTTTAGCTTTAAATATTTATAGTGCTTCCTAATGTAGTAGTAAATGTACTGTAGTATATTCCGCAAAGACGATGAGCCTCTGTGAGCTCACTGCAAACATCATTGTCTCTTCGCTGCTAAATCTTTGATGAGAATCGGGGGAGAAGGTGGATTTGTGCGCGTGTGTGTGTGCTGAGAAGTGATCGGAGTCCAGGAGGCAACATCCTAAAAAGCAGACCTGCTCCTTAGGGTTTGGGAGCGGGGGGCTCTGCCCCCCCCCAGTCCCCCTCCTGCACAGCCGCCCTTCGCCTGTGATTGATGATGAGCCCGGCCGGAGCTCGGGGGAGGAAGAGTCTGTCACACAGCCACCAACTCCATTAATAACCACCGGAGGAGAGCAGTGGGAGGCAGCCAGCCTCCTTGTCACCTCCTTGATACCTGCCTTGTCACCGTGGCTCCTCGCCACACTGACCAGGCTGGAGCCCCTGGGGAGACGGAGCCACGTCCCCCCCCGTCCCCTGGCTTTGATTCACCGGCTTCTTCCCCCTGAGACCCAGCGCTCTCGTTTCACTTGTGAATCAAGGCCAGGATTTATTTGGGGAAGGCCCTGATTTGCCTCTATTTAAAGGGTTTCTTATACCGATGGGCGCGAGCTGCCAGACAGACATCCTCAGCCTCTCTTCAGAGCAGCTGAAAGGGGAAATTATTTAATCAGGGACTATTTAAACTACAGGGCGGACTTCATTTACCATTACAGCATGACATAAAAGTTTAACAGCTTTCACACGCACAAAAAACCCACCCTATGATCCACTTTTCCACCCCTTCAAGTTCTCATAATAAATCTGCAAATAGGGAATTTATCATCTGTCGGTAAACGTGTCCCTTCCCCGCCAGCTCCGGGGAAATCCCTCGCTCCGGGTGCAGCTCACACCACGCAGCCGTGCTGCCGGGGACCGAGGTGTCCCTGCTGCCTGGGGGACACCCTGCCAGCCCCAGCCCTGCTCGGGGCAGAGGGAAGCATCTTCCCCATCGTGTGATGGGGAACATCCTCGCCCTGCCGACGGAACGACTCGCCATCGATTGCCGACGCTCCTTGGATGCTCTCCAAAGCGCGGGGAGCGCAGCCTAAACCTTCAGCCCGGCCTAAGCGATTGTTAATAATGAATCAATAACGATAATATAACCCTGCAGGGCAGCTTTGCTATCGGAGGCATCTTATTAATAGGAACGGAAGAATTAGACCCTGACATCCCGAGGAGAGGGAGGCTTTGAAGTGCAAAGAGCTGCTGCGGGGTGAGGCGATGCGGGACCGGAGCATCCTTTGGGGATGCTGCTCCTCGTGGGTGCTTGGAGCCGAGACCCACCGGGGGGGGTCCCTGCAGCCCCCCCCAGCCGCTCCAGCACCCTCTCTGCAAAGCAGCTATAATCCCCGCGGCGAACACTCTGCCCTCACGCAGCGAAAGCCGGGGCTGGAGAAGAGTGAGGCATTGCCGAGACCGGGAAATAATTCAGAGATCATCACGCAGGTGGGTGCAAAGCTCAGCAGGGATCCGAGCCCACAGCCCCCCCAGCAAGCAGCCTGTAAGACGGGGTGACGAAGGGTCCCCTCGCTCCCCGCCGCCGCTCCGCTCGGCTCCGAGCCCGTCCTCATCCCTCTCCCACCGCTTGGCGCCTGATGCGGCTGCATAATCAACCCAGCGAAGAACACGGGCAATTTTGCAGGGGAAATAAAAATGTATCTATAATTAATGATCCTCCAAGAACACACGGCCCCTTATTAATGTAGCAATTTGGTGAAACATAATTTATGAGACACTGAGCTTAATCATCGACAAGATCCCGAGTCAGACGCCCGGGAAGGGAGGGAAAGGGGAGTCGCCTGCTGTGATTGCACATTCAAAGGACACTTGTAACATCCAGCGCTCTTGGCAGGAACAAACCCCCTCATGATACGGCTGGAGATAACCTGAGACGGGCCTGATGCATGGGAAGGGGGAAGAAAGCGAACCCGAGCTGGCAGACGGTCCCTTTACAGACCTCCTTTCCACAGGCACTGTGCTAATTATTAAATCAATAGACCCAAATCCGCTCTGCCAAACTGCTCTCCTCCACCCTGGGCCACGGAGGGAGGCAGGACCTTCCCGGGGTGGCCCAGGAGGTTCACACATCCCCTGGAAGTGGCTCTTCTTCTCCACCCACTATAGCGGGACAGGTCCGGAGCGACGGGTTAGACCTTTTATGGAAGGTACCCACGTGAATCTGGAGCACGAAGCCCCCCACGCTGTGGGGCTTGTGGCCGGGCACGGCAGTGGGAAATTCAGCAATCCCAGTTAAATTGGGTTTCCACATGGAGGCTTCTAGTAGGAGAGTGTTTCCACAGGTGTCTGTGGGAAATACCTATTACCAGGGAAAAGAGAAAAACTGAAGTACCGACTCGGTTCTGGTTGCCCGAGCCTGAAAACACAATCATTCAGATTTTGATTTTCAGGTTCCCAGTGAAAACCCGTGGCATATGTCGAGCAGCATATGCAACGCGGAGCGGGGGCGGGCAGCAGGCGAGAAGATATTCCCAGTCAGCACTGGAAAGGGCCCAATGCAAAACCATTCGGAAACATCAGTAGCTTTTGCAAAATCATGTTCTCATTTCCCGTTCCTTCACCAGCCCCGGCTTTGGCTGCTCAGCACTTCTGAGCAGCGATCCAAGCTGTGATGCCACATGCTCTCTCCAGAGCTGCCAGAGTCCCTCTTCCCCGTGTAAACGGCATCTTTTATCTGGGAGCTATTAACAATTAAACAAACGATGCTCCGTTATTTATTTTCTGCCTTGCAAAAGCTCTAAGAGACCTCAGGCGTAAGCCAGGGCCCATGGCTCGGAGACGCGGCTTTAAGGTGATGCTGTCTGCATTTAGCACATGCGGCATAGCAAGATATCTGATGGAAACACATGTTTCTCTTGCGACAGCCCCCTCTGCGCAGCATCTCTCTGCTTGCTCTGTGGTTTAAATTAATTTTAACAGGGATAAAAAAAAAAAACAACCCTCATGCGCACATGGGAAACTGCATGCAAAGTGTTTTTTACTGGATATTTCCCAGAATATGAATGATCGCAGCAGAGCAGGGCTGGCAGCTCTGGGAGGTCTCCCCCGGGTGTGTTCCTCTCGGGCGGTGCGGGGCTGAGAGCCGCGCTCGGCTTCATCCTCATCGTCATTTCCCAAGGAGTCGGTCGTGAAATCCTCGAGCAGCCTTGGATTTGTCCCAGCCTTTTGCCCGTGGATTTGCAAGCTCATTACACGGGGTAAGCAGCGAGGCCTGACAGCCTTTCGGGGAGGAGGAGAGCAGGCGAGAGCAGGATAATCCCACCGCCACGATCCCCACAAGCCAGCCCGGCGGCTTCACGCACAGGAGGACAGCCGAGCCACGAGCTGGGGGGACGCTCACGCCTGCCCACCTCCGCGGCAGAGCCCCCGCTCGGGCTAAAGCCCCCGCAGGCTCCAGCTCAACCGCTTCTTTAAATCATGCTCCAGTCTGATAAGCATTTGAGAGCCTTTAAAATGATAATTGCACAGCACGGGATAAAGCGCAGCAGCCGCCGCGTGAATATTCATGAGCGGGGGACCAGGGATGCTGCCGCTTTCAAAGGGATGCGGGTGGTACACCTCTGCCAGCAGCCCCAGCAAAGCCCCGCTGCCCCTCCACAGCACCTCGGGGAATAATATTCCCACTCAACCATTAATTTGTCTATCTGATCTCCATTAACCCACCCCCCCGACACACACACACCCCTCGCAAAACTCTTCGTTAGCACCCGGGCTCCCAGCTTGTACGGAGCAAGAGGCAGGATCCCAGAGAAACAGCGCCGAGGCTGGCGATGCTCGGAAAACCCAGGCGGGTCCTGCTGTTTGCTGCCGAGTGCAGCCTATAAACACCTGTATGCGCCGGCCGTCGCCGGAGCCGCTAATTAAACCCATCCTCGCTACCACTGACCCCGCTGCCGCTGCTCCGAGGGCTTTGACATCCATAAAGAAAAGGGGCCATGAAATCAATTATCCCAAAGTCTGTGACGAGGGGCCTCCGGGAGCCGGCAGTCAGCGCTTGGATTGCCAAGGGGCCACGCGCACACCGCAGCCGGCCCCCGAAGGCTGCGGAACGGGCTTTCGGGATAGTTTAATTAGTGTGATTTATGTCGCCTTCAATTGATTGGGTCCCCAGAGCTTCAAGAATCTATCAGAGGGAACGGGCAGCATCGACCCTTCGTTTCGAACCTGCACTGGAATCACAGCAACTCAGGTGATGGTTAATAAGCAAATATCTTGCTCGGAAATTTAAGGAGGTGATTCTGCCCCTCTACTC
>RSEF01000022.1:2764705-2775398 GCA_003993805.1 Himantopus leucocephalus
CTGTTATTACTGCAGATTTACAAGCGCGTTCAGGAGCCGGAGCTCGGCGAGATGCGTGTTCTGCTGCGCTGCTAAAGGTGGTGGGAAATGGTGTGTGTGGCCGGAGGGGAACCGGCAGATGCCGGCGCGGGGCTTTGCCGAGGAGCAGCACCAGCGCCGGCACTTCAGGCTGGAGTGTGAAAGCTGAGATTTAGTTTTTTTTCCCAGCTGAAAACACACCAAGCAAGAAACAATGGAAGAGTTTCACTGATGCCGTTTTGTAGGTCAGGAGTTGTTTTGAAACTGAGTGGGGATTCTTTCAAAAGAAGAAACCTTTAGCCCCTTCCAGGTTTTTGTTTGGTGTTTTTTGTTTGGTTTTTTTTTTTTGCAAGATGCTGCAGAACCTTTGCATCCCCTCCCATCGCTTTCTTTGCAGCAGCGAGGTTTGTTTCCAGGTTTGCTCGACCTTCGGGCTTGCCAAGGCGTCTGTGTGGGCAGCCTGCTGCCGTTTTGGGAGCTGAGCGTCACCGCGCTGCCCTTGAGCTTGGGGCTGATGGGCAAAGCTCAGCAGGAGGACCGAGGCTCACTCGAGCCTTCTCCTCTCTGGAGGGTTTTCCAGGGCCAGAAGCAGCCCGGGGGGGGGCCAGGCTGCTCGCCACCCCTGGGCACCATCCTGCCGGCACAAAATCCCACAGACCGCGATGGGAGGGAAGACAAATCTGGGTTTAGCTGATCNTTCTGGCAATTTCCCCATTATTTTTTGCATCTTCCCCCAGTAACCTGTGCGGCAGCAGAGTGAGGCCAGGCAGCCCCGTGGGTGGCAGTGTGCCGGCAGGGGATGGAGCAGCGCAGCGGCAGCCTGACCGGTCTCTAAATGACACCAGTGGGCAGTCAATGCAGTCGATAGAGTGTCACTCCTGGAAATCACCCTCTCACAAGGCAATTTTCTCCACCAAAGGTCCTTGTTAATAGGGCCGGCTGTCTCTGACCTTTCGAGGGGAGAAAAATGATGCAGGATTCAAAAGTTGATATTACAACCATCACCTTTTCCCCTCCACCCTCCTCCTCCTCCTCTTGGACTTCTCTCCCATCCGCTCGTGGGTCCTGACGATTGCACAGCAGAAACGAAGGGGACCTGTTTGTGCACCAGCCCGCGGGGTCCCGGCATCACCTTTGCACGTCTCGTTACCCGGCTGCTGACGTACCAGCCAGCGCTGGCTTTGTCTCCTCTCACTCTCCGAAAGCCATTCCCCTTCCTCCCAGGCTGCGGAGGAAGCCAGCGATAAATTGCTGACTCCTCCGACATGAATATTGTTCAATTATTCACAGATGTGTTTTGGCCCGGGTTTGACAAAAGCCTCTGCTTCAGCATATTTCTGTCTGCTAACCGAAGGCGGTCATGCTAATGCAAAATCAGCCGTCATTAGCGCAGGCTCGCACCGGCTCCCAGCCGCTCCGCGCTTGCTGCTTTTATCCACGCTAGCTGCTTTTATCCACGTTATCATTTCCTCTTATGATTTAATTAACGCAAGAGAAGCCTGTTTCTCCCGCAGCTCCAGAAAGCCCAAGAAATTTGGTTAAGATGCCTGGTCCTGCCTGGAGCGCTGCCGACCCGTCTCCCTTGCAGGGATGCCGCTGCTGGAGCAGAACGGGAGGTTTATGTTGGCTTTGTCCCTGGGACATCGGTGCGAGCACCCTTGAGCCCAGCTCTAGCAGCTCGGTGCCTGGTTTTGAGCCTCCTTTCTGCAGCTCAGCCCCGTGTGGGACAGATGGCCAAATCTGGGTTATTTTTGGGAGGATTTGGCTTTGCTGAAAATCCCCCTGGAAATGTCAGAAAGTCCAGATTAAAGTTTGTGGAAAATCCTTTGAGCATCCCAGGTGGATGCTGGTGCTTTAACAGCTCTGGCTCCAAATTTCCACCTCTGCCATGAGATCTGGTGGATCTCGAGGGATCCTTTGGCACCGAATCTCTCCCCAGTGCTGCTCTTCTCCCAGACAGCCCGGTGAACTGGCAAAACCAGGAGACCCCAGGCTTTTAAACCCATAGCAGCCTCCTTCGCGCTCCTCCTGTACACACGTTGGTGGTTGGTAGCGCATCTTCGTGCTTTGTCGGGATACAGCCAGCCAGCAGAAGGCAATTTGAAAAGCTAATATGATCTCTGAGCTTTATACTGCTCCATCATGAAAAAGAGCCAAACAGCCCCTCCTTCCCGTGGAGATATTCTCCCCTGATTTTGGCTTTTTGGGTGCTGGGTCCATTCCTTGGGGCAGGAGTGAATCTGGGTGCTCTCTGGGCACGCGTCGCCCCACGGCAGAGGTGATGCTCCAGCTGCCCATCACCGTGGGTGCGGGGCAGAGCTGGCTCAGCCCTGTCCATCTCCCCGAGTCACTCCACGACACCCCTTTTATTTTTCCCAGTGGCTTTGCGTATACAACACACTTGCCTGGTTGTGACAGACAGACCTAGTCAGGAATATCCCTGTTCCATCTGTTCTGAAATGAAATATTCCTTCTTTTTGTCATATTTCTAGGGAAAAGAAAGGGTTGGGAGTGGAGCTCGGGATTGCAAAGGGACTGCAAAGCCCCTGAGTCAGGCAAAACTGTTCCAGCTCTGCCCTTCCTTTTCCCTAGCGATGGTGTATGTGCAAGCCTCAGAGCTCCTCAATTTGGGAAAATATTCCCAGCTCGAGGGGCAACCCCTGGGCACGCGGGGGCGGCTGCGGCCCTGAATGTTGGGGGCTTTTAATTGGATTTCGGCAATGTGGGCTGTCGGTGCAGGGGAGGGATGTGGGAGCAGCGAGGGCAAGGAAGAAATCTTCAGATTTTTTTCTTTTTNTTTTTTTTTTTTTTTGGCAATGCTGAACTTTTCGCCAAGTGTGGGCTGAGAAATTGCTGAGTGCCTCTTGGAGATCTTCCCCTGGGCAGGCGGCGGGGGCGGGCGGTGCTGTGTGTCCCCGCCGGCGCGGGGACGTGCTCAGCCGCAGGCTTGGGGCGCTTTGTGCTTGTACCGAGGCTGCGGGGTGATGGGTCCTCTTTCTCCATGTGACCCCAGAACTAACTAGCTCTGTGCTTTCTGGGGTTTTTTACCTGTTTTTTTTTCCTTTTTCCCCCCTCTTTTTCTCATGTATAAGAATACTTTGCCCCTTGCCCTGGCTCTCCGCGGCGCCACGTGCCTGTGCTCGCATGGGAAATCCCAACGGCTGTTCACCCCGAGAGTCCACACGGGCACTGAGCTGCTTCCCACAGCGAAGGGCAGCGAGCTGTCCCACCCCCGGGGACATTAAGCCTGTGACAACAGCCGGAGTCCGACTTTAGAAACGTAAGACCGAGGCGCAAAGAAAAAGTGAGGAGTTTGTGGCAGCGCAGAGATGCTGAGCTGTCGTCCTGCTCTCCTCCCAGAGTGTTTTGGGTACCACTTCAGGGTCAGTTATCCTCCAGACTGGAATACGTGATGCTAAAAGCTCTAGCCCATCTCCCCGGCTGTTGCCTCGCCTGCCCCTTCTCCAGCTGACGGTCCTCACGTGTCAGCCCCTTGGGCAGCGCTTTCCTGCCGGTTTATCACCCCGCTATCCTTGTCTCGCTTGTCAAGGGGGTTACGCCGAAAGCTTTAAATCGCTCAGGTTAACCTTGGGTGCTGGCAGAGCCTGCCTCTCGCTGCCCTTGCGATAAGCACTTGAAGAATCCTATCTTTAATTAAAAACTGCCTGGACTCTCTTCTCCATCAGCTCCTCTCGGTGATAAGTTTGCAGACGCAGCGACGTCAGTGCTTTATCCCGCGCGCCGGGGGCTCGTGTGGGTGGGAGATGCCTTTTCCCGGCGTTGATCTCCACTTTCCCGAGCAGGGATGAGCCGGTGTCTGCCCACCTCGCTGCCGGAGGGGGTGCCACGGGGGCGGGGGGCTGCAAGAGCTCCAAATATCCTCATTTTTGAGACTTGCGGCGTGAGGTTGTAGAGAGCCGTCTCGCGTGCTCGCGAGGAGTTTGAGGTTTCTCAAAGGCTCGGCTTCTGGCTCGTGTGAAGATAGGAGCATCTCAGATTTCTTTCTATTTGATGCTTCTAAAGAAACGTAATTGGAAGCTTCAAAAGGCAGAGAGTACAGAGCACTAACGAAAATTATTTTAAACCCTGGCTTCTGGACATTGGGATAAGGCAGACAAGCTTTCTAGCCGATGTCCTGCCCTGCTGCGGATGCTCCCCCAGTTTATCCTGGGAGAAATTCTGCTGATTTCTGGGCAGTGATACACAGACGGAGGGGACAGCGAGCCTTTTACCGGGAGCCTGGTGTTCCTCCCAGCTCCTGCACCGCGATACTCGCGGGGAAAGCCGGCGAACGTCCCGCTGTCGGCAGGGCTGTTGTGCTCGACAATAAATAGCGAAGGAGCCCGGGGCAGAGAGAGGAGAGAGGCCAGAACCGGAGCGACAGCTCAACAGAAGGAGGTTGTTCATGAGCCACGAATAGAGGAGAGGGGGAAAAAGATGGGGGGAAAAATAGCCTCGCTCGGAGGAAGCAAAGGCTGGAAAATTAAGCATTTTTCCTGCTCCTTTATCCCTAAATGAAAAGGTCCAGAACAAAGCCCCCCGTCAAACCCTTCTGCAGCAACCAGGCTGGCTGGAGCCACGCTGGGACCCCTGGGCTGGCTGCCCTGCGTCAGGCGGGCGTCGCGGGGACGCTGGCCGGTGTCCCTGTGTCCCCACGAGCCCCGCTGCCCCTGCCCTCGGTCTCTCCCCCTGCCCTCAGGTGCTGTGGGAGTTAAGGACGTTCAAAGGTCTCCTCCATCAGGCCGACAACCAATTACCACCGGCAGGAACAGGCTTAACATTTTAACTCATTTCCAGGTTTCAATTAAGCACCCGGGTGCCCCAGCCTGGCGCTCTCCCGAGGAGCCGTAATTCTCTCTCTCCCTAAACCCTCCCAGCCCCAAATCAAGCGATAACTAACCCAAGCCCAACTTCTGCGTGGGCAGGCAGAAATTGAAATTCCTTTTGTACCTAAGAGCAGCTCGGCTGCCAGCCTTTCCCGGCATTTATGGGACTATCCATATATATATATATACGTAGTTTCCTTATGGCTGTTGCCTTCAAGGGACGTCTGTATTAGCAGGGAGCTGATCACCCAGCATCCCAACCCAAGGCGAGCAGTGTGATGGTCCCTTCTCCCACCTCCAGAGGTTTTACGGATGCTCTGGGGAGGTCTCGGCGAGGAAACCGCCCCAAATCCAAGGGCGATGTCTAAATAAGCAGGAACGGCGCTGGGAGAGATGCCGAGTGGTTCGGTGCTGGCGCGGAGGCTCGGCGAGGCTGCCTTGCGACAAGGCAACCTGGACTGAAGAGATGCTAATTTATGTGTATTTACAGACAACTAACTCAAGCGTTCCGTAAGCCGGGATACCTGGTGGGTTCAAAGTTAACCTTGCCAAAACAGGGGAGGAATGTTAATGGAGAGAACCTGCTGCAGCTGCCGGGGGAGAGGAAGGATGCTTCCTCCCTTTCGCAGAGGAGCTAGCGGTAGTACCTTGGTTATTGTAGCAGATTCTTATTTAAGACTCTTCCTTTTTTTTAATAAAGGGAATATTCTTTGCCTTTGCAGTGTTTTTCAATGAGCCAAGGAGGGTGTTTTTTTTTCTGTATATCGTAATTGATTTATTTTGTAATGCAATATTGTCTAACATTCACAGACTCATTTGACTAAATTATTCATCAGCAAATTTTTCAATAATGCAACAACTTTCCTCTTTTGCAAATTCTACTCCTATTTCTTGCTGCTTAGGCCAGGGCTGGAAACTAATATGCACTAGCGGGGTCTTCACTGCAACTCGTGCCAAGTTAAGCTGTTGAGAACTAATGACTGGAAGGCCGAAGACTAATTAAAATAAAGCCATTATCCAGAGGCCAGATTTACTCTCTGCTCCAGTATCTATTGATGTGAGCAGAGGAGCTCCTATTGATCTGGGTGGATGCTGGATAAAGCTATGGAGGTAGCAGAGGAGTCTCCAGGCAGGCTCTGGATGGGATCCGACCTGAGGATGAGGTGGTGGTGACCCACAGAAGAGAGGAAAAAAAAACTGTACAGGGCGATGCATGAATTGCTGAGTCCTTGACAGTGGTCATCATCCCCAATTACCTTCAATTATCCCCTAAGGAGCGGTGGGAGAAGGGGCATTTCCAGGCAGAAATGCGAGGACCGGTTTCTTTCAGCGCTGTCAAATTTACATAGCATTAGAGATCCCAGTGGCAGGAAAAGCAGAGTAATAAGCATTTTGCCTTTGAATCAGGGAGCCAGATCTGATTTGCTTTCATTTTAAATTGCATTTCATCAAATATTCCCCACCCTGCCCCAATAAGAGGAGTATAAAGGAGTGAGATTTGATGGTGAATTTGTTTAGTTAAGGAAAGGAGAGGAGCCCGGCTCAGGCTGCAGGATGACACCTTGTCTCCTTCGTTTCCCAATTAGGGGCTGACGAGAGCCTCGTGCCTTGTAGAGTCCAGGCAGGCAGCAGAGCCCCTTCTGCCGGCAGCTGGGGCACTGGTGCTGCCTGCACGGGGGCAGGCAGGGATGCAGGATCAGTCAGGGATGCAGGATCAGGCAGGGCTGCGGGGGCAGGCAGGGATGCGGGAGCAGGCAGGGCTGCAGGATCAGGCAGGGATGCAGGATCAGGCAGGGCTGCGGGGTCAGGCAGGGCTGCGGGGGCAGGCAGGGCTGCCACCTCATCTGCATTCCTCTGTGCCTCCTACTGTTTTCAAGTCCCAGGATGTGATGCTGATGAAAGACAGTTAATTCAATTTCAACAGAGAAATTGATTAATGGACTGGATTAAAATAAATCCCCGATGTCCCCAAGTCTCTGCGAAGCATACCAATTCCCCCTTATCTCCCCTTCCCGCTCCGGCGAGAGGAGAGGGGAAAGGGGGCAAAGTCGAAGGGCAGTTACAGAGATGCAGCAGCAGATGAGTGGGGGGAAGCACATCCATATGTAATTAGCTCAATAGCTTTAAATAATGTCCTCCCCAAATAAGTTTACCCAAAGGTATTTCTCTTCTGTGTGTGTGTTGCGGTGTGTTGTGGGGAGGAGGATTCGGCGGGGTTTGGGGATGGGGAACGCTGGCAGAGCCGGGGCTGTGACGGGGCAGGGATGCAGGGACCCCGTGCATCCTCCTCCTGCCCTACTTTCCCTTCCCAGGCGCCCGCATGCCGCGGCAGGAGCCGTGAGGGGAACCGGGACGCCGGCGGTGCGGGGCTGACCTGGTTTGGTTCCCCAGGACCCCGCCGGGGCTCGTCCCCTAAAGCAGCTCGGTGGTGCCAGGCAGACGGTATGTGGGTCAGGGCGGCTCTCCCCCCGCCGGGAGGGCAGCAAGGAAAACCCTGACCAAACTCATCGGCTGAAGTAGTGCTGGAAACCCCTCCAGTCCGTTCCTCCCTGGGAGACCACAAGGGTTAAACCTTGCAGGGAAAAGGCGGGCAGGGAAGTACCAGTGTTTCCATTATAACCCTAATGGGCTGCCCATGGGGTTGGAGCTCAGTGCGTTGGCTCGGACCCGGAGAGAAGTTATTCCCTCCCTCCTTCTCTTCTCCATTCCCTCTCTAAGCAGTGTCCGCACGGGCTGGCTCGGAGCCTCTGCCCTGCGCCCAGAAAACCACCGGCAGGAGCGATGCTTCGGCAGAAAGCGGGGCCGGAAGGGAGCGCGGTGCGTACATCCCCTGCCCTGCGCCTCTCCTGGTCCAGCCTTGAGCGGGTGATGCAAGAGCATCCCGGCAGGCTGGCGATTTACCCCTGCGGGCGGCTGCGGCCATGCGGCGGGCACGGCCAAGGCAAGCAGCCCCTTGCCCAGCCCCTGGAGATGCGCTAAATATTTAGCGCTGTCTCATCAGCATCGGGGAAGAGCCGTGGAAGGGAAAGCGGAAAGAAATGGGAGCTTTTGGAGGCTTTACCGAGTCACGGAGAAGAGAGGATTTGGGGATTTTGTGATTAGTTATATGCCTGAGGACTTGAAACTTCCAGCCCGGCAATACCCGCAGCCTCCCTTACAGTCCTTGAGTTCAAAGGCAATTTGTCTGCATAAAATTGGAGCAACCATTAAATAAGGACCTTTGATACTACGGTGAGCGGCAAAGCACAAAAATGAGATGCACTGAGCCTCGGCCTGGTAGGACTTTCCTGAGCAAGGAACCTGAATAATGTGGAGTCGAGATTAATCCCATGTTGTGGTTTATTGTGCTTCGGATAGCAAACACAGGCGTGCGAGCGCGGCCCCGAGGGCTCAGGGGCCTCATTTTCCATTGCTCCGCAGTCATTTATACCCGTGCAAAGTGAATATAAAGTGCCACTATTCCGGCTCTGCCGGCGTTTGACATCCACTTAGCTCTGCCGCTGCACGGGGAAATGACAGCGTGAGGATGAGGAGGACCCGTCCTGCCCTCTGACCGCCCCGTGCTCGGCCCCGCTCACTCCAGGCAGCTTTTCCCGAACAATTTTCCCCTTATGGAAAGTTTGCAAGGAGCCACTTGGCATTTTCCTTCCTTTTTTCCGTGCTTCCAGCTGCGTGGTTCGTGGTGGTTAAACGCACTTCGTTGCAAAAACCCGTGTTTAAGGTCAGATGGTGAATCTGGAGTTGAAATATTGTCCGAAAAAGTGGAGCAGAAAAGTTGCCACCACGAAAAAAGCCCAAATGGCCTCATCCTCCCTCCCCGGGGAGAAATGGCTGGAAACACAGGGAATGTATTTCCAATCTCCGCTTGCAGGGAAGCTCCCCTCTCCGGCTCCCTGCCGCAAGCTGAAAGCAGATCAGGTTTTAAGACCCCATCGCTGGGAACGCGAGCATCGCTGCCGACCCCCCCGGGATGGCAGAGCCCGACTGGTAACGGCACTGACGCCAACCCAGAGGGCAGCCTGGGAATTAAAAAGCAGAAAGTGCAGGAGATTTGGATTCTTTTTGTTGTTTTGCCACCTTCTCTCCATGGCTCCGACGTGGGACGGTACCTCGACCCTGGGGTGCGCCTCTCCCTCTCTGTCCCCCAGCCCTGGCGAGAGGGGCCGCAGCACCCCATGGTCTGGGAACGGCTGTTGCGCAGTCAGCTTCTCCCTTATGAATCAAAGCAAACAGCTGAAATCTGGAAACTTTCCTATGACGATGATTTTTCTATTTTTTTTTCTCTATTTTTTTTTTTTAATAAGCACAATCTGATCAAGAAACTGTTGAAACATTTCCGTAATGTTGGATCATTTCATTTCAATACTGTCAAAACAATCATGGCACTGAACGAAAGCTATTTCATTTTGATAATGTCAAGATGTTAGAATCCAGGGTAATAACAGGGAGTGGAGATGCAGATCTGCAGACGGGATGCAGCTCCGCATCCGCAGCGCTTGTGGCCCCATCCGATGCCATACCCACACGATCGTTCATCGTGTAAACCTTTTACGCCGTGCCTGCGATGCTGTCCCCAGCTGCCATCGGCTTTTTCGCCGCTCTTTGTGTTATTTTCAAGCCATTTAGCAAATTTTTTTGTCCTTGGGTTCCCAAAGCAAGCCATGCCCGGGCAGGGCTGTGCCTGTGATGGGCTGTCAGGCAACTCGCGCCTTGATTTTAATCCGGGATGGGGCAGGTGGTAGGATTTGACTGGAAATGCGATTGAGGTGATAGCGGCTAAAGTGCTTTTTTATTGAAGCTTTCGGGAAACGTAAATGTCATCGGTCATGTCAAAAAGAGATACAGCAGAAAAATAACAGGGGCAAACGTGAGCGGGTCCGTGCGCAGGGGCTGCAGGGGTTGGGAACGAGCTGCGCTCTTGGGCTGCCGCTGTAAAAGGCCAAATCCCAAACCCGCGGCTCTGTCCTCACACCTCAGAGGAGTTTTCTTGCTGGAAAACGGGTGTAAGACCCCGGTTGGACGCTCCGCGGAGGCTGGTGGGTGCGCAGCCAAGCCCCGCTGCCCGGCGCGCAGCCTCAAGAAACGCTTCAGGGCAGGGTCTGAGCCCACCCCAAAGCAGCCCCGGGGTGACACCCGCGTCCCCCGCAGCGCCTCGGCCAGGGCAGGACTGGAGAGCGGTGGCACGGGGCAGCCCTGGAGCTTGCCCCCCNCCTGGAGCTTGGCCCCGGTGTCCCCCCTCCCAGGGACTCGGCAGCCACGTACCATTCCATTCCAGCGCCCTTCATCCTGCGCGCGCCCCGGCGTGCTCGGCTGCTTCCCCCAAACCCGCCAGCTGAACCGCAGATGCGGAGAAGGGGTAGTTTAAGTGTTTCAGTAATGATTTCACCTGAACAGGAACAATTTCGTTCATAACACGGATTTCTGGGTGGCTTCACTTTAAAAGAAGCGTAACATGGGCGGCATTGCTGCACAAAGCAAGCCCAATAAGCATGTAATTAACTACCTCGGAGATTAATGTCATCGCTGTCTAAATACAGGAGCGCTTTTTATCCCTGGAGGTCACCAGGTGATTAGATTTGGAGTTACCAAAGCGTTCAGAGATCAGTCACCGCAGAGGGGGAAGGTGCTAAATCTCCCCTTGGGTGCTGGGTTGAAGACAGGAATAGCACCAGAATTGCCCTCCCCCCCGGCTGCAGTGTACCCCCACCAAAAAGACGAAGATGAATGGAATCACAAAGTGAGCGCCCACGGGAAAGCAATAAAAGAGAGCGTGGCTGCTCCTGGGTGCCTGCTTTCACCCATGCAGGTTGCATCCCTGTCCTGAGGGTTCCTCGTACGGAACCACAGAA
>RSEF01000022.1:2775408-2795991 GCA_003993805.1 Himantopus leucocephalus
CGCTGCTGGGGACGCAGCTGAGTTGCATTTGGTACCCCCTTGGCAGCAACACAAGCGCCCGGGCAAGGGCGGCGGGGAAGCGATGCAGCGCGCATTAATATACGTGTACGTGGCATCTCTGCGAGCCCCAAGCTCAGCCCCGCTGCACCCACCTCAAGCCACCCCCGGCCCTGCTGTGGCCGAGCAGTTGTCCCCAGGGACTGGTGGCTGCAGGAGAACGGCAAAAAGCAAATCCTGACAGGATGGAGAATGCAGAAGGAACGTGAAGGCCAAAACTCATCCCAAGACACAGAGGCTTGGAGCCGAGCCGTCACGAGCATGGGGCTGATGTATGATGCAAAAGCTTTTCCACCAAGGAAATAATAATAATAATAATTGAAAAAAAAATCCCTCTGAGTGAAATGGCAGCCACTCGTGGAGCAATCGCTGCCGTATGTATCCCCAGCAGGGGCAGCCGGCGGGTCCCATCCTGCTCTCCCTTTTGCCGGCTGCGAGGCGGCGTAGCCGCACCGTGCCTGCGGGAGCATCTCCTAATTTACACCCAAAAGGTGCAGCGTTGGGACCGGCACATTTTCCCAGCTGCCCTGCCCATCTACGGCTTACTTGTTTATGCATCTGCTATTGCACTGCAAAATTAACATAAAGCATCATACAGCAGAGACATGTTTAATTTTGATGATTATACTACTATACAACACAATTTTAAGTGCTACAAGCTCCTGAGAGAACAAACAAACCAAAAATCCCCTCAAAAATCATACAGTGCCTGAGAAATCCTGTAACAAAACCGCAATGCACAGCATAATAAATAGTGTAGTTAAAAGTACTTAATGCCGCTAAATACCTGATTTCATTCTGATCAGGGACACAGTTTAGTTCGAGCAGAAGAGAGATGATTTGGAACTTTGCAAGACTATTACTGCCGACCGGCTGGGTTGCCTTTTTTTGGGAACACGGTGGAAAGATATGAATTTCAGAAGAGCTGGGGAAAAAATCAGATCAGATTGTTATTTTAAATTTTTTTCAAAGGCAGAGATGACCACGCTGAGGGCTGAGTCTCGCACAGGACAGCCTGGAAAGTGCAGAGGACTTGAGCAAAGCCTCGAGGTGTTTTACCGTGCAGAGGGCAGGAAACGTTCAGGAGCCGTGGCCATACTGTGCCGTGACAGTAATTAGACATTAATCATGCCAACGCGTGTCTGCTAATGCTGCAGAGAGGCAGCAAAGTGCCGGCTGAGGTGTTGGAGGGGCAAATCATAAGCAGGAGAAGGGGGTGGCAGAGAGGAGCTTTCTCCATCGTGCTGCTCTGGTGACTATTTCATAGAATCACAGACTGGTTTGGGTTGGAAGGGACCTTAAAGATCATCTCATTCCACTCCCCTGCCCTGGGCAGGGACACCTCCCACCAGCCCAGGTTGCTCCAAGCCCCGTCCAACCTGGCCTTGAACACCTCCAGGGATGGGGCAGCCACAGCTTCTCGGGGCAACCTGCCCCAGGGGCTCACCGCGCTCTGCTCCCTCGGAGAGTGCAGCCAGGGAGGGGTTTGGCAGCTCTGCCTTCCCCCGCATGTCCATAAACGCTCTCCAGCATCCGAACCAGATGTGCTGCTGCCGCAGGCTGCTCCGCCACCCTCCACCACAGCTGGACCTGCATCCGCTGGTCCCCACGGGGCTGCCACCGCTTCGGCAGCTCCATCAAGCAAAGGGCAGGTACAGCATCTGATGTTTTATTAATAAATAGTATTATTTGTGTTCAAGGGCTGCTTGCTGTAATTGCGATATTGTCTTAGACATTTTCCTTATAACTCTTACCTGACACTGCTCACCCGAAGATCTCAAGAAGGGATGATAACGAAAGATTTGTAAAACCTTCTGAGCCAAATATTCTTTGCTCTCCTCTATCCACGAGCTCAAGACTGAGAGCGGAGAGGTCCTGAATGCTAAGAGCACCGGGGGAAGGAAAGCCATTTTCAGTATGCAAGAACTCTCTGCATTTCATTGATTTTTCCAGCCCGGGACTGAGCCTGCACCATTGCGCATTCCCCACCAGCCCCTCTCGCGTTAACCAGCACACGCACCGCTCGCACGAGCTCGCGCAGCCCGTGCAGCATCCCCTGCCCAGCACGAACAGCAGCCGAGGGAGGAACCAACCCGTTAACGCTTCTCCGTGATTAACTGCCGCGCTGGTAATTAGCTGAAGGAGGTCAGAGCCTGAACCGTAGCTGGAACCATTTCTGATGAGCCGGATGGTTCACGTACTCGTAAAACCTTGACAGGGTACAAGTGCGGTGCGGATGAGTTGACTTATCCCCCCGCAGGTTTCCCAGGCAAAGGCAGCATCAGACTGGTCAGAATTGATTATTCCAGCCAATATTTTCCCCCTCTCTGTTAATTATGATGATTAGAGTTAATTACTGCTGATTAGAATTAGATTTATGAGCGGGCGCATCGTGAGAAGCCGATCGGGGGTCACCTGCGCCGAGGCACAAGGAGCTGCCCCCACCCCGGGGCTGCGGCTCGGCGGCCGCTTGTGGAGCTTTTCTGTCCCTTCCCTGTGTCACCTTGGGCAAATCCTTCCCCCCCAGCGCCGCTCTCCCTGCCCGTGCCCAGCTCTTTGGGCAGCCGAACCAGCGGGAGCCGTGCCTGCGGGTGCCCGACGGAGGGTGCGCCCCCTCCCTTTACACCTCTGGAAGATGCCGTCGCGGAAGGAAGAGCGAGAGCTGAGCTGGAAGGACAGCAAAGCGCAAAATGGCGCAGAGCAGTTGAAAACACCTAACGGCGAATCCCTGCTTGGCGGCTACACGGCGCAATGCGTGGATGGAGAGGAGAGTTTGGAGCAGGCGCCGGCGTTTCTGTGCTTGGGGGCTGCACTGCCCACCACCAAGCACCACAAATTGATCTAATCCTGAATTTCCCTCATTTACGTTGCCGCCTCGATTCCCTACCTGTGGCAGGGACACCGCTATTAGGTGCTGGAGGCGGCCACAGACACGTCCCCTATCCAGCCGTGGCGTGACAGGTAAAGCAGAATGGGGATAAAGCGCCATAATACTAAAGGGAGCGTGGCTGTGATGCCATGGAGCTGAGGATGCTCTTCCCGCGGCACACACCCCGCCTCTCACGCAGATTTAGGGGCTCTTAGAGGACAGAGGCACGACAGTGTCATCTGCAGGGACAAAGGACATATGCTGCTAAATAAAGTTGCTATTATCCCCGCGCAGAAAGAGGGAGGGATGGGTGCCCGGGGAGAGGCAAAGGAGAGGAAGAGAGATCGAACAGGTAGTAAATTTTCAGAATTGCCCCCAAAAAGCATATCTGCTAAGTAAATCCAATAGAGTGGGCTGTCTGTCTACATATAATGTATTCCTTATTAATAATGTAGCCATGATAGAGCCTTTTATTGATCTTCAATATATAAATCTAACCTCCCTATGAATAAAAAATGTAATAAGATCTTGGAAATAGACTAAATAATAGCACATGAACCCTAAATGACAGGGATAAATTGCAGCGCTGGGGAAATTGCTAATGGATGGCAGCCTGTGCCACTTGCCCGGCATCCTGCTAGTGACAGCCACGAGCCGGGCGACGATGCCAGCATGAAACACCTTGTCTGTCCCCCAGCACTGGGTGACAGCGGTATGGGGACAGGGCTTCGAGGCTGGTCCCTGCTGCTCAGCGTGTGGGAAACCAGAGAGGATCCTTTAAAAAAAAAAAAAAAAAAACAACACAAAAAGGATCTTGTCAGGTAACCCCTTCCCTGCTCTTTTCTGTTCCATCCTTCGCACGGCAGTCACCCAAGTCCAGCACAGTCCCTCTAGGTGGCCATTAGGGATGCTCAGGAGCTCGCGAGTGGAGGTGCAGGCTTTGATGCGTGCTCTGTGCTTGCTCCGCTCCATCTGGCTCTTTCCCCATCCCACTATTTTAACACCTAATAGAAAATCCAGCCCAAGCCACCACATCTCTCCCGGTTTTATGTTAAAGCCATAAAGGGGCTGAAGCCATACATTGGTCTGTGTGTGCTTAGAACTCTGTCTATACCGGGAAAATAATCCGTTTGTGTTTCTCAGCCCTGTAGCATAAGAAACTCCTCGAATAGAAATGTCATTTCTCCCCCTGTTTGTCCTGAACACCTGGGAAGTTTCACCCAGTTTACCCTTTGCAGCTGCAGAATTGGGATAACGGGTTTTGCCATGTCTGTAAAGAACACGGAGGGATCTCGTAATAGGTCTATCTCCAGATAATGTACAACATGATTACTATTCACATGTCACGGACAAACTTTTTCACAGCTTTCGCTTTTACTTCGTGAAATAACCCCTTTTAGTGTTTAACTTTGCTCAGAAAGAATTATATCCCCAGAAACACTGGCTGTGCAACTTTCTTAATAGCAGCTGTCAGCATGGTCAGGCATCCTTTGCGGCGGAGACGAGAGATGCAATAATAACAACATCAATAATATCTACCTCTGACAGAGTGCTTTTTTTGTCAGTAGATTTCAAAATATTTTCAAAGACGGTCCCGTTTACAGGATGGAAAGAGCAAGACTCGTCAGAAGATGAGGGGCCGGGGGGAGCTCTGTCCTCGGAACCCCCCGGGTCGCAGCGTGCGTGGGGATCCCCGCTTTTGCCCTGAGCACCCACAGCTGGGGTGCAGAGAGGACCACGCAGATCCTGGCCCAGAGTGTTAACACTAACGGATTATTCCCGTTAATACAAAGACAATTAAGGCGGATAATGCAAGGAGCACCGCTCATTAGCTGGCTGGCAGGGTTGCCGCGCTCGCTGGGGACCCGGGTGCATTAACAGGGATATTTCCAGCGTGTTACCGTATAACGTGCCCGATCACGTTAACCGTGGGCCAGCCCAGGCTGCAAGAGGCACGCGGTGCTTTTCCCCCCTTTCCCCCTTCCGTCCAGCCTAAGTCCCCCAGCGGGGGTGACAAGGGACACGGCACAGCCCCGGCCATCCCTGAGCAGGGAGAGGACTGGAGACGGGCATCAAACAGCCCGGGGATCTGGGAGAGAAATGGGGGATGACGACAGCGTTTTGGGANGGGTGGGGGGGGGGGGGGGGGGGGGGGGGGGGGGGGGGGGGGGGGGCGGTGACACATCCAGACCTCCAGCTGGTGTCAGAGGACACCAATCTTCCTCCTGTCTCACCCCAAACATTCACGCAGAAGAGCAACGTGCGTGGGGGAACCTCGAGAATATTTATCATCTCTTTGCAAAGTAAGTGAATCTCGCCTGCGCCGTGACACGCGCTGCGGTTATAAAGTGACTCGCACGGCTGCTGTTAAATCTGTTCATTAACAGCGTTGTCATGGCAGGCAACTTTGGGCTATGGCCATGTCAAACCCCATCGATCAGCCTATCTGCTTCAGACGGGAGAAATCCAGAAGCTGCAGGAAAATACAGTATTTTTTTGTTTATGGCAGGTGGAGATGTACCTGCGGCACCAGCTACGGCGGGGCTGAGTGTGCCAGAGCGGAGCCGGGGGCTGAAGGACCAGCGAGAGCTGCGGCACGGGACCCAGCATCAGGCTGGGACCCCCTGCTCTGGTCTGGAGGTGGGTTTCATCCCCTCCACACCTCTCCTGCGGTTTTGGAGGGGCTATGGGATGAGCTGCCCCCGCAGCCATCGGCGTAAAGCCGTGTTCAACCGCTGCCGCGCTCCATCCCAGCAGGATCCGGCCACGCCGGATGATGGATCCCGTTGCACAACGTCTGTTGCGAGGCGCGTTGGGCTCCTTTGGGATGAAGTGCGGTATATAAACATGACGGATGATTACAGCCAATGCATTGGGGTCTACTCACCATAGGACTATCGCACGTGTGCAATTGCCAAGCGAGCGGCAGAAACAAGCCTCTCTGTAGCTACAGGGGGGGTTTATGAGCTGAGAAACCCTCTGGATGGTGATATTGCTCCAGAGCCACAATGGTTGCTCTTTGCAACATGCAGCGTTACCTGCTCGGTGCTAAAAATGCCTCAAGTAGGTATCGTTCCCGTGCAGATGGCCCTGGCCAGGACGGCCTCGCTGTAGCATCTCCAGCAGTTGCTATAGCAGCGCGGGGGGAAGACAGAGGTGCCTCGAGTGCGATACAATGAAGGACAGGATGAGGCGGGGCGGGGGGGGATCTTTGCAAAAGAGAGAGCTGCCAGCTCAAATAAATAATAAAAACAAGCAAGAGCCTATGTCAGAGCAAAGCAGGGAGCTGGTGGAAGGTGAAGAGGCAGCAAGGAGGAGGGGAGACACCGCGAATCCCATGGGATCTGGTGCACAGGGGCAGGGCGTGGCAGAGGCACCGCTGTGATGATTTTGGAGGGTCCTGGCCTCCCAACAGAGGCAACGCATGCCAGAAAAGCCAGAAAAAAAAAAAATCCACATGTCAGAAAAGAGCAACTCTACAGCCTAAACCCGGGTCCTCCTTCCAAAATTCTGGCCGCTACCTGCTGAGGCACCACTGAGGTGCCACCCAAGGTGTCCCCCACCCCGCCACGGCAGCTCTGTCCCTCTGCTGCACGCCAGCCCGCCACCCGGTCCCACGCACGGCAGCGGGAGCCGGCTCCCCGCCGAAGGAGCCCCCCCCAGCGCGCCGCTGCCTCCCCCCGCGCCGCAATCAATAGCGTTTGTTCAGCCCGTGGAGTGACAGCTCATTTCGCGGGACAGGTTGGCTTCACAATTGCTTGCTCAAGAGGAAACCTGATATGAAACAATAGGCTGGGGCTGGTGTTTTTTGGGGGGAGCAAAACAGTGTATTCTAATTCCAGCCTGTGCCTCGCTCAGCGCATCCTTTTTCCCCACTCTCTCTTCTTTATTCCTCATGTTTATTCCCATTTTCCAGCACTCAAGTCACGGCAGCATGCAGGCAAGCCCCGGCACCGGCAGGGCTACTGCTTGTCTGCCCACCGAGCAGCAGGATGGGGGGGGGGCGGAGAGATTGGGGGTTACCGCAGGATTAACCCTCTGTGGGGCACAGGAACACCCCGCGGCCCCGGCCCCGTGGACGGGCAGCGGACAGGCAGAGCAGGCAGCACACAGCCTGCCCTGCCAGCGCCTGGCTCCCTCCGTGGCCAACGCTATCTGCGCGCTTCGGTTTTCCTCTCCCTAACGTGGCCAATAGAATGCCCAAAGCACAGAGCCTCGAGAGAGAGGTTCAAGGTCCCTGAATAAAAGATAGCTAATCGCTGAGGGAAACAGCCTGCCCCGTAAGACTTGGAGAAAAACCTGTTCACACATGGGGAGGAAAAAAAAAAAAAGATACTGAGTTTTTATGGAAGCCTTTCTGTGGCTTAGAAAGCCACTCTGGCTATTGCCCCGAGAAGCTGTGGCTGCCCCATCCCTGGAGGTGTTCAAGGCCAGGTTGGACGGGGCTTGGAGCAACCTGGGCTGGGGGGAGGTGTCCCTGCCCAGGGCAGGGGGTGGCACTGGGTGGTCTTCAAGGTCCCTTCCAACCCAAACCATTCTGTGAAACACAAACCCGAGCCCGCAGCTTTGCTGTCTTCATGTCCTGCACTGGTTTGCAATGAGAGTCCAACATCTGCCAGCGCTTGGAGCATCCTGCCCTCGGAAAGCCAAGGGGGGCTTCGCTCTGCAGGGCTGCTCCTGGGGCCGAGCAGGGACAAGGGAAGCAGCCAGGGAAAGTGGTTGTGATTACAGGGCAGATAGCAACAAATATATATGTTAAACACATGGAAATAAGAACAAATAGTAAGGACGAGAAAGCAAATATTGAGCAGGGTCCAGCGCTGAGACTAAACAAACAGTGGGGAATGAGAAGCGCGTTGAAGTGAGATGAGCAGCGGGAATATGAAAAACGCTGGGAATTAAAGCAACGAGCGAAGCTCGGCAGTGCCGCGCAGCGTGCCCGAGCCCACCACCCCGCCAGCGAGCGGCGACGTCCCCACTGCCCCTTTCTCCAGTTTCAGATGCTTAACGCCCCAGCAAGGCACAGCTCCAGTCTCGCAAAGACTTAAACACACGCTTAACGCTATGAATAACCCCGTCTAATGTCTTCGGTGGAGCCATCCAGTTCCACACGGGCGTAAGTGATTGCAGGATCAGAGCTTAATTCTATTGAGCGTTTTGGATCCAGCTTGCTTGAAAGAGTCTGAACAATACGTCTGCATTGTCCTCATTACAACCCAGAAATTCAAGAGAGTTCATTCCCTGATTTAAATCAGCTATGTTATTTGAATGGAGCAGGCAATTTATTTTCAATTCCTTTTCTAGATTTTCCCCTCTCTCTTTCTTTTTTTTCTTTTTTTATATATATATCCACTGGCAAAGTAGCATTTATTTCCCGGGGAGTTAAAAAGAGGGGAAGTTGGGTGGGCTGTGCAGGAGCTAACCGTGCAACACCTACATTGTCATTACATTTACCGAGTCAGATCTACTACAGGNGAAGCCCTATGCTGTGCGGTGGCTGGTGGGGACATCTGTGAGACAATGTCCCTCGGGTCTTTGATGAACCGGGCAGCCCTAGCCAGGACACTGGAAGCCTGTGTCGTGCCTTCCAGTAAAACCTGTTAAACTGGGCGAATCGGCTGGATTTCTCTGCCGCTTTTGAACACAAATGAGCTCCCTGATCCTCCAAAGATGTAGGCACCTGCTTAACTTCGCACGCTGCGAATAGCCCTGGTCATCCTCGGTGCAGAAAGTTAAACGCTCAAGTAAATCTTTGCCCGATGGGAGTCTGAAGTCATCAACAAAAAGTTAAAGCATTATTTTTCCTTATATAACAGATTCAAGCGTCAAAGGCTATGTCACCAATCTCCTAGGAAATATCGAGTCCTGGTGGGCACGTTAGATTTAAACAAGCATCAGAGGAAAAAAAATAGGCTCAAAGAGACCTCGAGAAGATTATTTAGCCCAGTTTGTCCTTCCTCCCTCCCCGCGTCGAGAGCCGTCCGCTCCCGTCCCTCGCTGCGACTGGGAAATTTATGATAATACCTAGCCCCAAACCTTTCTTGCCACAATTTAAGGCTATGATGTCTTACCCTACCTACAGGGGATATGGAAAATAAGCAATTAAGAAATGTGAATGTCAAAGTTGTGACTATTTTTAGTTTGGAATTTAACTAAAAGAAAGGATTTGAATATAGGAGTTTGTTTTGCCACATTTTCATCTAAGTTCCTGTCCAACTTTAGCTCCTTCCTCTTTTCCTCAATTACTTTTTGAGAGATTAATTTAAAAGACAACGTTAGGGAAGAGAAAAGGTGTAAGCGTTTATTTACCAGTCGAATGAAACTTTAGGATAAATATTTAGAGACTCGAAGAAAAGGAGAGTGATAAGGCACCAGCTTTTCAGAAGCAGCCACAAAAGATGAACAGAATGAAAACACATCCACAATAGCAGAATGCAGGAAAAGGGTAAAACAATTAGTACCTCAGCATAAAAGAATATCATTCTTTAGCAAAGTTAACGTTACGAGCTATTGTTCCCCAAGGCGTGTTCCTTCGGAGACCGCTCAGTCACCAGCCTAACCTTTCCCCAGGAACAACAGCTCCGTCTTTCTTGGGGCGCCAATTTTGGGCCAAAGTGGGGTATCGGGGTACGACGTTGGACGGGGGGAGGCCGGGCACGGGCTCTGCAGAGATTTAGCACCGACTCCTGCACGGACATCGCCCTATCAAGCGACCTTGCCATGTCACTCCTCTGCGCCGTGCAAACGGGGGACGCGAGAGCATGGCGGCCCTCCGGCGCAGCCTCCCCCGTTTATTTACAACCCCCTTTCGAGGCAGGAGGTGCCGCTTCTCGTTTCGTGCAGTATCTAACACAATAGAGAGCTGATCTGAGTTAGTCCCCTAGATGCTACTAGCACGTAAATAATGGTAAAAATAACCTACACCGAGAGAATCGATAGACTTAGAGCCTGGGGAACCCATTTCAACCCTGAATAAATTCCAGACAGGGTTGCTTTACCAATTGATTGTCCCCACCAAGCAATGCATCCATCACCGGCAGCAATCCGTGATCGCGGATGGAGTTAACCTCAGAATATTCGCTCCTCTGCCGGGGTGGCTCAGGAGATCCCGAGCGCGGGAGAGCTGCTTGGATGCGCAAACACCCCGAGCGAGACCCGCTCCTCTGGGTGCTGCGCGTTGGGACACCCCGAGCCGCTGGATGCCCGGGCACGGGGATGCTGCGGTGCAGGAGCTCAAGGCTCAGCCGGGACAAAGTGCTCCTGTCCCAGAAGCATCCACAGAGCCCAGGGGAGATGGACGCAAAAATATCAGAGAGACCTCACGCCTCGCTGAGCGGTTCAGGACCAGCCCCTCCATCAGAGGTGCGCTAAATCAAACTCACCGACGGACTGACAACGCCCTCCATGGTAGGAAAGGAGCAGAGTTGGCTTTATAACGACCCAGAAGTAATGATAAAACCAAAGCCGGCCCTAACCCGGGTGTGCGAATGATGCTGGCGGCTCCAGCTCCCTATTTTTCATTTCCTTTGAAAACACAGAGTGTGCACAAAATACATAGAAATGTAATCCAGCTCAGTGACTCGGGTCATTGCAGCGTGCATCCATGGACACCCGTTCAATTTTTTTTTTGTTTCAAGCATATTGGGTACAAATTGCTGGGGTACGGTCAGCTGCTCAGGCTCGGGGAAATTTTACAGCGGGGGCGAAACAGAAAGAGCAGGAAGCAAGGGGAGCTGAAATAGAAAAACTGCTGAAAAGCCTCCCGTACTTGTCAGGAGTATTAACTTAGGATGATGTAGGGGAAACAACTAAGTGGTTTTTGTGTCAGCTACACTGAATCAAACTTGTTCAAATATATGCAGGCATGTGTGCAGTGAAGAATATAACCTATCTCCGGAATGGAAAGCAGGCTCTTAGTTGGAAGAGGGATTTTTTTATGTTTTGCAAATACGAAGAAATGTGTGTATAAATTAGATTAGGTGTGATGGGGAAAACACCGGGCGGGGGCTGCTGAGGCGTCCTGAGATGCGGCAGCGCAGGGACGGGGGCGGCAGGGTGCGCAGAGCGGGGAGCCCCAAGAAGAGACGGCAGCGGGATCGGGGCCGTACCAGGAGAAAGGGAAACCCACTGAGGGCGAGATGCCGTCCCCACAAGCAGGAGCCCGGTGGGGACGAGCAATGGGGCAGGACGCCCGGGCTCGTCACTGACAGCGTCTCTCCCTCCCGCACCACTCGGCCCCCTTTCACGGGCACCTAGCACACAGCTTTGCAGCGCTCCCGGCTGCTGCAGACATTAATTCATTAATATCTGTGCCACTCCATGTCCTGGGGGTGATAAAGATGTAAGAAGCATCGATTACAATTATCACTTTCTTTTTATCCTATTATGACTGCGTGCGCTGCCCGGCAGAGGTGAGCTCCGCGCCGGGGCACGCACACCTCTCCAGGGGTAGCAGAAAAAGAGATTTTAGTCTAGAAATTGGCCAAAGCGCGAACGTCTTTCCCGGGCAGATTGATCGCCCACACGACCGAGGCCGCTGCTGAGCCTAAATGCGTCTCTGCAGGCTTAGGGACAGGAGAGAGCGAGCAGTACATCAATGCTACGCACACTGACGCGGAGGGACGCAGCGGCTCAGGGACCCTTTGGGTCCCCCCCAGCCCCGAGAGCTTTTTTTAGCCTTCACACCCACACACAGAGCACATCCCAGCCCCCTCCATCCCCTTCCCCAGCTGCACAGTGCCGCAGGCAGCCCCGTTTCTGGGTGATTTGGGGTGAGGGAGATCTCGCTCCTCTCTCCTGGGGGGTCCAGGGACTGTGTCGTGCTGCAGAGGAGCAGCGGGAGGGGGGGGAAGGATGGAATCTGCAGACCTTCCTTCCCATCCCAGGCGTCCGGAGCCCAGCAGGGAGAGGCAGCCTGCCCTGATGCTTTGGCTCTGCATCAGCTGCAACGCGCCGCGCTTGTATCTGCGTACCTGCACGCATCAGCACATGCATTTATGCAGCGTGGAAGCGCAATGCAAAGCCAGGAGCATGGTCGTTTCAGGACAGCGGATCAGTCATCTGAAAGTTCCCCTTCCAGCTGATTTCTAGACCGCGTTACAGACAAGGCTGGGGTGATGCCAGCAGCCGAGGCTAAAAGGCTGCGGAGCCTGGCACCCCGCGCAGGGGGGGGCGCCCGTCTCCGCCGCCGCAGCCTGGAAGGTGGATGGCAAAGCGCCCGAGCGTTTTCGGGGGGGTTTTGGCGCAGCGGTGGGGCATCGGAGCCGCTTTTCCTTTCTGCACGATTGCAGTTCGGTGTCTCCCTCCAGGGCACTCCCGGAAGAGTCACGGCAATGAAAGGGCAGTCGCCGTCCTGGAGGAGCCCTGAAGCTGTCCCAAAGCCGCTCACCCCGCCAGCGCGCTCTTTCTCCTGCAGGACGAGCACGTTCCTCACCTTCATCTCCTCTCTGGTTGCCTTGCCATGAACTCCTCCGAGTGCCCTTTTTTTTTTTTTAATCATCTTTTTTTAAAGCATGTGTTTTGCAAATGAATAAATGGAGGGTGATTATTAAGGTGAAGAAATAATTGTAGAGGAAGATTCCAAGCACGGCAACATGACCAGGGGCACCTTCTTCTGGGAAGGAAGCCAACAGGGCCCGGCTTTGGCTTCCCAGCGGTTAAATCTCGAGGTTTGCTGTGCTCTGCATACCACGGAGCCCTTTCTGCTATACGATGCCTCGTGGATACTCACCCTCAAGACTTCTTTTCCACTTACTGATCTGGTCCCCCCCACTAAACATCTCCAAACCCAGGCAAAATTTGATTCAGGAGCTGAACTCCGCAGCTCGGGTCAATGTTTCTTACCCTTCCCAGTCTCTGAATCCTTTCTTGCCCTTTCCCAGTGCCCCTCTGCTGCCATTTGCTTCAGCAAAGGATAAATGGGAATTACTGGTCTCTTGCCTGTGCGAGCTGCGTTCCCATGCTCCTGCCTGCTCCCAGCCCAGATGTGTCTGTCCGGAGCGGGCAGCAAGCAGAGAGCTGCTGGAAATTGCCTTTTGGCCTTAAGGAAATTATCTTCCCGTAGGTCACAGGCAGGCTGCGGCTCATTGCTGCTCCCCGTGGGATGCCTGGGTTGGAAGGGGATCGCCTGGATTTGCCCCTCGCTGCAATCCCTGCGTGGGAAATGGGTCTCTGCCACGCTCACCGGTGGGTACCGAGTGATGCTGCCTGCCAGGATCCCAAAACCATCACTCCAGATAAACCTCTGCAGGGGACCAGTACTCTCCTCTGCCTCGCTGAGTGGTTTTCTTGGTTGGTTATTTTTTTTTAACTTATTGTTGCATGGAAATAAGTCTGGTGTCAGGGAAACGTATAAGCACGCACTAATTCCAAGCACTTCTTTAAGTGCTGAGCTGAATCAGAGTCATAAAAACATGTTCTGCACTTCAAATGCTTGCAGGAGGCTGAACCTATCCACAGTCTGCCAGCACAAGAGACCTTGGAAACAGGACAGGATGCTCGGTTATCATATCCCCCCCGGGGACAAGTATCACCCACCCCCAATCACCTGACAAACACCGACTGCAGGATTTTACACAGGCTTTTGCAGGAACGACCCTTTTTTTTTTTTTTCCTGTTGCTAGACATGTCTCCCAGGGGACGGGGGATAATGGGAAGCAGCTCCGAACGGCCATGCTTTAACAATAATAGCAGAAAGTTAGGACGAAATATAACCTCGAGGGTTTGCTCAAGAAACAGATGGCTTAATGTTTGTTTGAAGAGCTTTTGAGTAAAAATAATACTAGTAATAACGTTTAGTCGTTAGCAGCACTGTGCATGCGAGGCTCGCGGAGCACTGTAGCAGCGCAAGTGGATTACGCGTTATTTCGGAGCAAAGGCAGGTCAGTCCCGGCAGCCAAACTTTCAGACAACCAGCGCCGAAGCAAAGCAAACTTCCCCCCCCGAACCTGCAACCCACCCCCCGCCGCGGCAAGCGGGGACTGTTCAGGGGTTGCACTGTGCGTCGCACCTGGGACATCCCCATCCCAAATTATCCGTGACCTTGGGCGAGCCCTCCAGAGCCGCGGTCCCCTCGCACACCGGCTGATGCCTGAAGATGCTCTGAAGTGGACCCCAGCCTGCAGGTCCACGCCAGCCCAGCCTTCCCCGTGCTGCAAGGAGAAAGTCTCTCTATTTTCCACCCTTCATCCGTCTCAGCCCCCAGGTGAGCTGTGGGGCGCCCGTGGGACCCCCCCCACACACATCTGGGCAGAGCCCACAGCACCAACCCTGAGCAAGGTGTCCCTGCCCAGGGCAGGGGGGTTGGAACTGGATGATCTTTAAGGTCCCTTCCAACCCGAACCATTCCATGATTCTACAGCCCTTAAAGTCCCTTCCAACCCAAACCATTCCATGATTCTACAACCCTTAAAGTCCCTTCCAACGCAAACCATTTCATGATTCTACAATCTTTAAGGTCCCTTCCAACACAAACCATCCTATGATTATATGAACCCCCATCCTTCCTGCTAATGAGCTAAAGAAAACGTATTCCTCCCTCTGTAAGCATTAATTTCACAGTTGTCCCCCCCCATAAACGCACTGCAGAGGATCCTTTGGCAACGTGTTTTTCCCCAGCTCACTTTCCTCACAGGGACTAACCAACTAGGAGAGGGGCTGGAGGCTGGACAAGGAGGTGTACGGCACACTCGCAGGCCAAAGGGTTTGTGGCACGATAGGAAAGGCGGGCAGGGAAAGTGCAAATTGTTTTCTGTATTTTTGTTAATAACACCTCGCCATCAGACATGCCGCTTTTTGCAACAATTGCGTTTCTAACTCAGCCGCTTAATTGGATTTTGTTCACCAACGTGTAGGATGGAGCCTTTTGACTTGACGGTGCTGCGAGGGGCGCGCGAGCAAAGACCCATCGCGGACTTGGCTGGGAGAGGCGCGATGCTGCGCGGGGATGCCGAGCCGGGATGCTCCCTGCACAAGCAGGGGGTTTATAATCCTTATTTTTTGTGGATCAGTGTGCAGCTTTGTAGCCAAAGGGGGAGTAAGGAAACCTGGAGGTACATGAAAGGGGCAGAGGTGGAGCTCCAGCTGCCCAGGGGACGGGTTTAGATGCAGCTCCCATTTTCTTTTAAGGCTCTCAGCAGTAAACAGCAGAATGCTTGAGGGTTTTTTGCTTGGGTTTCTTTTCTGCCTGCTCTCCGGGCGAGAGTTTCACAAACTTCTGAAGTTTATTATCCCTGTAATCCCCTCCGATGGGTGAATGGGCGAAGATGGCATTACGGCAGGAAAAAAGCAGAGCGGTGGGGTTCAGGAGGGATGGGGGTGCCCGCACGGCGCAGGGACCGCAGGGCTGCGGCATCCCACACTGCCCGGCCCGTCTGGGGCCAACGGGGATAAACCCCCCAGGGGCTGCCAGCCAGAACACCTTTCCCTAACACAAAAGTCACTTCGGATTAAAGAGAAAATAAATAAAGAAATGAAAAATCCCCAATAAATTAATGAAAAAAATCGCCAGCAGCAGCATTAACGTCTCCTTTTTTTTTTTTGCCACTCCCCCTTTGGTAAAGCAGAAATTACAGCAAGATTGAAAGCAGAGATCCTAATACGTTTTCCCTCAGGTGTTCTTAAGCTCTGAAAGGTGCATACGAGGACTTGTTTAACAGAGATAACTGTGACACCGTGCCAAATAAATTCAGGCTATAAGAAGAGCTGCTGACACTTAGACAACTTTGAAAAACCTTCTAGTTAGAAGCAATTCTGCCAATATGTCATATATTTTCGGCGTTCTTCCTTCCTCTTTATTGCTGCAGAGAAAGAAAAGGTGCTGTCACTTAAACCCGCTGGTTTGGGTAAGTGTGTGCCTTCCAGGGACAAAGGGAGGAAAAAAAAAATCAAAAAACCCCAAATATTCCAGTTTTTCTCTAGTTTCCCGGCATCCGGGCAGGAAAGGAGGCAGGCGGGTGGGAGCCGAGCGGGTGCGCGCATCGCTGCTGAGGCAGAAGCCGACTAAAAGGTGAAAACCAATTTGTGTCTTTCTGCTCCCAACCTAAACCCAACCTGCTTCTCCCAGAAAAAAAGGACGGAGGGGAAAAACAACTGCAAAAACGAGGGCAGGGCTCATTCTGCACGCACCAGCTCAGCATAAAGCACCACGGCATCCCGCTCCGGGGTGGGGAGAAAGCACAAAGAGAACAAATAGATTTATTCCTCCCGCCTGCTTTCGCTCCCATTTTGGTTTAATTACACGAAGCCGTTCCACGGGCGCAGCTCCCCCTTGCACAACTTTCTCTCCTGTAGTTACACAGCAGAATTTGCCGCACAGGCACCGTGGAATTATACACTGGGTCCCAATATTTCAAAACCCAACAGGAACAAATATGCAATTATATAGTTCAGTGATGCAGCACCGTATTGGCAGCCGGGGAGGAGACAGAGTCACCGCTCCAGACTCCGGAGAAAGTTTCCCTGCATAATAAGTCAGGCCACCGGCATGACTTCTTCCAACCGGGGAGCCCCTGCGACGCGTGCCGGCACCGCTGGTAGCACCGAGCGTTGCCCCTTTCTTACCCAGCCGCTTCCAGGAATGGGATACGAGGCAGTCGTTTGGAAGTTAATTACATGTCATGTAGCATTAAGTGCAACAACAGCCCCGCCGCATCGCCGTACCGGCACGGAACGGCGAATGACATTTCTGTGTTTGATACGGGTTCGATTGGGTTTGTTCGCGAGCGTTGGGGCGGTTCTGCCTGACCAGGCTGGGCTCAAAAGGAGAATTTAGTTTACACCTGACGTACATCACATCATCTTGCTGGTTCCAGCGAGGCTGCTTTGACTTAAAACAATCCTGAGATGGATTAAGCCTTATCATTTGGTTTTGCAGACTCAGAGCTGTTATTGATATGGACTGGGAGTCTTTATTACCCTACAAGTACGTAAACGGGAGCAGCAGAGCCGAAAACGCTAGGCTTGAGTTAGGCGGTTGCTGGTTAAAACCAAGAAGCAGCTGATTTGCAGCCGCTCTTGGCTGCCCTGGGGTCGCCATCGCGCCGGGAGCGGGGTTGTGCCCGTCCTGCCCCCCCCCAGCGCCAGCTCTGCCCGCCCAAACCGCTCTTCCCCGAGCCGAAACAGCAGCTCCCCTCCTGCTACCCCAACAAGAAATTTGCAATTAATTTCCAGGCGCCGCCTCCTCGCTAGAGGGAGACAGGAGGATGCACGGCACACGCATGACTCACGCTTCTTTGCCTTTTTTTAATTCGTATTATCTACCGGCCTGCTAAGGGAAAACGGTGCTAGATCATTGCAAGAAAAAACAAAAAAAGCAACAAACTCCCACCCCAAAAAACCCCAAACACCACAGCCCTCTGCTCCGCATTTCCAGCCTGCCTGAAAGCAGCAAGCACTGGGCTGCTCATTTTGGTTTCCCTGACTAATTGACTATAAGACAGTATTGCTGACCTCTTACTTAAGGGCCAGACACGTAATTGCAGCAAGCAAGCACGCCCGAGCGTGGAGTATTACAGGGGGTGCTGGAGCGTTAAGGCTCCTCTAAATAATCAGCCACCAAACAGAGCTCTTAAGCACATTTGGAAACAAGTGTTTGTTTTTCTTTAATGTTTTCCCCAATATTCGCCCTGCGCTGGCTGCTCCAGGCAAACGAAATCAGCGCGGGCACCGCTTTCTCCGTCCCTCGTTGTGCCTGATGATTTGTTGTCAGATTAAATACCGCATCCGTTTAATATGAGCCACACGGTCGACGGGAGGATCCCATCCCGCACCTGCGGGAGGTTGGACTGGGCAGTCTAATAGGGCTTTAGTGTCTCTGCCGTCATCTTTAAATACATTTGCCACCACCAAGATACAACGGCATCTTCCACAAGTACGAAAAAGTGAAAAAAGGGAATTCAAGGTAGAGCATCTGTATCCCAAAGACTCGGACGGGGCGAGGGAGGAACGGCTGGAAACTGCAAGTCCTTCCTGCCAGCAAGGGGAAGGACACAGGGGTGCCGCTAATTAATCTGACGGGTTTGACCAAACGAAGGGCTGGAATTAGCAGCCGCCTGCACATATTTCTCGCTGGTGAAGGAGCCGGCGCATGGCTGAAGCCCGAAGCATTGGGAACTATTTGTAGCAAACAATTTATTCATGAGTTTAGCTTATTTGCCGTGTGAGCCATCAGAGAAAAGACGCTGTGTTTTCCTGCCTATCTTTGTCTTTCTCATATATATTCTGCATCGCGTACTTGCTTTAGGCTACGGCCCGGCTCTTTGCGTGCGCAGCATCCCTGCCTGCCCGGGGCCGGGTACCGCGGGCGCACGATGCCACAGCCCCGGGAAACCACCCAGCTCCTGCGGACGGGGCGGGCAACTGGGTCTGGGGGTGAGGTACTCGCCTGGGACCCCGCGTCTCTCCAAGTCTTCTGGGTTTGGTGCAGAAAGTTCCGGTAAAAGGTCAGTTCTCACTTTTTCCTTCAGGTTTGAGTTAAATTCATCAGAAATCTCCTAATCCTCTTTTAATCCATTTTCATCAGCCCTCGTTAGGGTCTTTATTTGTGCCCAATTTATCTCTGCTGCCGCAGCCTCCGAATAAGGATGTACAGCGTCTGCCCTCCGTGGGTTGGGTTTTATTTTGTTGATGCTTATTTACAATCACATTTTCAGCGGAAATCAGCCCATTTATTCATTAACTTTAATACGTCCCCTTTGGTGCACCGCTGCTGTTCAGAATTTTATCATCACTTACTGGGCCCCTTTCCACACGTCAAAACTTTATTAAATATGTTTCTAACAGGGTGGAAACGTATAAAAGACACTGAATGCTTTTAAATTGTGGCAGTTTTGCATTTTGTTGATACCCTACCCAAGCAATGAGATATGACAGGCAGGCAGTGCTTTCAGAGGCAATTATATCACACTTCAGGAGGCGGCATGGGGAGCGATAATATGGAATGGGAAGGAGATAAAAGAAAACAACTTGCTCTCTCGTTCTCTCGCACACATCCACAAACCCACCACCGTCCCGCCGGGACCAAGCAAGAGACGAGGGAAGACATCAGAGGTATTATTACGGATAATACAAGGCAGGATAAATAGCAGAAAAGAAAGAAGGTGAAACTCAGCAAAAGATAGTTTAAAGTAATTAACAGAGAGATAATGGCCCAGATCCTGCGACGCCGGAATAAAAGCAGTTTACACCGGCCAAGAAACGGATGATGTTTTCGAAAGCGGGGACTATCTGGCTGCGGAGTATCTCCCCATCTCGCTCCTCCGTGACTCAGCCACCATAGGAAATAAGAAACAGAGATTTATCTATTTATCCACTTAGTGACCCAGTCAACATCGCAAACCAACTGTCTATTTATCTACCCATACATCCATATACACTTTTATAACTACCACCCTTCCCTCTGCTTCTCCTTCCTCCCATTCTCTGACACATTCATCATAGAAAACAGGAGAGAAAAGTATGTTTATCTACCCAAAGGGCATGTTTCCATTCGCTTTGTTTTTTCCCCTACGCTTAAAGGAAAAAAAAAAGAAAAAAAAAAAAGAGAGGCCTTTCTGAGATAAAACATCTTTACAGCCCAGTGAGGAAATGAAAACCTCGTGAAATTAGAAGTCTCCTCGGAGGCAGAGCAGAGGGGGGACCCAGCTGCTCCAGGCTGGATCCCAGGGCTGGGATGCTCGAGCCAGCGTGCGCAGAGCTGGCGTTCTCCCTCAACAGGAACAGCAAGAAATTATTTGAGCCCCAGGACCGAATAGAGGACACCCAGGGGGATTTGGGAGCCCAGATGTGCTGGACTTGTACATGAGACAGGAAAAAGATCTACGTAGTTATGTTTTTTCCACACCAGGGAGAGGTGGAGGCTGCAAAAGGGGATGGCAGTTGCCACCAAGAGCTGCTGAAGTAGGTCTACAGTGCTAATTAATCATCTGTAATGAATTATGCCATAACTGCCTCATGACTTCCCCTGATTTTGAGCTCAGAGATGGTTTTTGTCCCAAAACCAAAGGCTTCTGCTGGGAGGGCACGTGCACAGCCCCAGCGCCTGCCTCCCCCCCGCCTGGCACGCAAGGTTTATTATTAGGTTAATTAAAACCATAAAAGTGAATGCCGATTTGCACTGAACATTTGGGAGCAGATGGCAACAAGTACCGAGCTCCATAAAAGAGAATTGGAAGTTGTCAAGTGTCTCCAGCTCATCTGTGCCGGGGCGCTGGGGGAGCAGCAGGTTGGGGCTGCGGGTCCCTCGTGTCCAAGCCCCCCAGTCCCAGAAGGACCAGCACTGCCAGTAGCCCCCCCGTGTAGCTCCCGGGGGACCTCCATGGCTGGAAATTTTTTTAAAACCAGTGAAAGCCAAAGCTCTCCTGGGGAATGGCCTCTCCCCATACGTGACACTGCGGGGAAGTGATGGGGACGGGACATTTCCCAAATCTCCTGGGCTCTCAGCAAAGTTCATAAATCCTTCAGAGTTCAGGTGAAGATATAGCTGATTCCCATTCCGCGCAGGAACAATGTGGCATTTGATTATTTCAGCTGTGTTTTCCTCTGAAGAACCCCATTTGGAGCTCTGCATTTTCCGATACAGCTGGGATTTTCAAAATACCCCATGCAGGCAGAAAAGTTGCAGATACCCATCAGAGCTGACGTAGGCAGCTGGCAGAAGG
>RSEF01000022.1:2796091-2806944 GCA_003993805.1 Himantopus leucocephalus
GATGGTCTTCAAGGTCCCTTCCAACCCAAACCATTCTGTGATTATGTCCACACCAGCAGTCAGGCAAGGGAGATGCACCCGGAGGAGCGCAGATAGCATGGGAACGGACTGGCTTGGCCCTGGGTGGCTTTGGGTGCAGCACCCATAGACAGGGGAACGTCTCTGCTGCACAGGGAGGAATCGGAGGTATTTTGGAAGAAGACGGTGGCAATCAGAGCCAGATCCCAAGTACAAAGAAGGGGTTTATTAGCAGGAACGGCACTGCACCAGCAAATCCTCCCTCTCCGAACAGCACAACTGCAAGGAACGGCTCCATCCAAATGTTAATGTTTTTTTGTTGTTGTTTAATTTGCGAACTTATTTATCTGGTAGTCTAGAAAGGCTGCCTTGTGCTCAGGATGCTGAGCACAGCCGGTCTGTGCTGCTATGATTAGATGGCTAAGACCCAACCTCAGCAGCTGCTAATCCTGACTATTAATTAGAAGATTTGGGGTAAGAATTCCAGCACAGAGGCTCAGTTAAGCTCGAGCAGTTTCTGCATTTTTCTTTCCCCCTCCTCCTCTCTCCCCACAGCCACCCAGCCCCTGCCTGTCATAATCCCTTGCAAAAGCCACGCTGCCAGCGGGGTCCGACCCTGCCAAGCGAGGACGGCCGGGCACGGGCTCTGATTTTCATCCCTGGAAAGAAAAAGCCAGGAGACTGCCATGGTGACACGGGGAATACATCCTAGCCCGAACTGACAGCATCTTCTCCTCGGGCCAGTTCATTAATTTTTATATCGCAGTGGCTTTGAGAGTCTTCAATTGAGGTCAGCGCCTGTTTTATTGGGTGCTGTATATGCACGTTGCAAAACACCGCTCCGGAGTATTTAAGTCTTCCTCCAACCACATCCTATAGCTGTCTAATCCAGGCTGGCTGATTACTCCTTTCAGCCGGGAAAATAGGGGTCACGGCCACCTCCTTGCCCCAGGTTGGGGACCGCTGGCCGGTCTGGCTCCCCAGGCTGTCCCCAGCCTGTCCCCTCTGCTCCGACCGTCTCGTGAGCTGCAGTGGCGAGACGGGGCTGTAGGATGCTCTCAGGCATCTGCCAAGCTCCATTTTAACATGCAGAGAGAGGCGGCATCTTGAAAGCTGGGCAAACACAGCCCGGCAATCGCTGTTCTCCAATTATTTGTTTGCACTGAAACCTAATTTGCTTTAATTGTTTTTAGGGCTGTGCTCACTGCAAACAGTCCTGAGGACAACTCAGCCGAGCTGTGCCATGCACCCCTTGCNTCCACCGAGTGGTGGGAGAGGCCAGAAGAGCTGATGCTCAGGGTTTTGGGGTTTTTTTTGCATTCCTGCCCGCCCAGGAGCTGATGCCCCTTTTCCTTTCCCAAAGGGAGCAGCTGCGGTGAAGCCTGTCCCAGCAGGGACACACAGCAGAGCCGAGAAAGGGTGGCAAGTTCTCCTTGGACTGCACCCAAGAAAGGGGTTCAAAGCCATTAACATCTCCGAGAATGAAATATTGATGGCCAGAAAGCTGTTAACAGGAACAAGAGAACTGGCAACCCCAACACCTGGTATCCTGCCCATTCTGCTTGGAAGACAAAAAAAAAGAAAAACAAAACAAAACAAAAAAACAAATTAAAAAGAAGAGGAGGGGGAGGACTGATGAGAGCAAACGCAAGCGAGATAAAGCTAACGGCGGCGCCGGGAGGTGAGAGACCCGTGGGCTGATAATGCACAACCAGGCCTGCCTCTTTTTTTTTTTCCCTGCCCCTTTTGCATTTTATAAACTAAATTGATTTACAGAAGAAAGGAACACTTACCACATTCAAAGCGAGTAGCCTTCTCTTTCTAAAGGAGGCAACAGCTTTAATTGAATTTCTGAGGGTTTGCTTTTTCCGTTTCCCTTTTTTTTTTATCCCCCCCCCCCGTAAATCAGTATATTCCATCTGAATGAAAAGCAGGCACGCATCCAAGCGTGCGCTTAGGAAAGCTGCCATCGCAACCTCCCCGAGCCGGAGGCAGGACGAGGGATGCGGGAGAGGATTTCCCTCCTGGCCTCCGGCAGCCACTCACCGGCGGGACATCTCCCACGCCGCCGCTGCCGCTCCTTCCCCACCTCCTGGGCATGTCTTGGGCTACCTTGTTCGCCGTACGGCTTTGACCAGTGCTTGTTTAGAGTTGGGCTTTTGCAGANTTCTCCTTCTTAATGGATTTTTTTCCCCCCTCCCTCTTATTTTTTTCACTGAAATACGACCCAGAGCAGCTCAGTGCTCTGGAGGTACCAACGTCCCGTTCCAGGGACATGACGTGATGGAGACCTTCCTACCGTGCTGTGCTCTGAGCTCTGCGGAGCCACCTCCGCTCCCCCCAGCACCAAGGGGGGGCTCAGCACCCCCCCAGGACCAAGCAGGGCTTTTCCTCCAGGCTCCTGCCTCAGCATGGTTGCAGAGCCAAGAGCCCGGCTGGGTGATGCCAAGAAGAAGGTTTGCAGAGCAACTCTCCAGCAGCACCCCCATCCTTCTGCCCAGAACACCCCGCACACCGCAGAGCCTCCCCCTCTCACTGTCTGGAGAGCTTTCTGCTTTTTTACCCCCCAAACTGTGGCACTTCCCGCCCCTCCCTCCCCCCAGCCCTCCGCTGACACATTGGCTGGAGGAAGTTTTTGAGCAGGAGATAATTAATTCCAAAACGAAACAAACATTTAACCTTGGGTCAAATGAAAGACTGAGTCGATCCCAAATGATTTCCTTTTTTTTAATCCTTTTCCCTAAATAAGAATAAGTTACTTTCACAGTATTGGGAAAAAAAGCCACAACAAGAAACCCACACCACGATTTGCCCATCTCTGCTGCTGAGCAGTGCCAATGGCGCTGCCCGAGGAAGAAGAGCCGGGATGAAGGAGAGAGACGGGAATTCATTTTTGTGCATCACTCACGCTAACTACCAGCAGCTCCCCAAACCGCGGGAACCAGAGCATCCCCACAGCATCGTCTCAGTGACATCTGTATTTAGCAGAAATAGTGTGATTATTTGGTTCGTTTGGGAAGGGGAGAAGAGCAAAATTCACAGCTTGGGGTAGATGGGGCAGGGCTGGGGGAGTTTTGCAGGCTGCAATAAGAAGTCTCCTTTTCCCACCCCCCCATCACAAAATTCACACTATTTGCTGCATTAATGGCGCAATGAAAGACGAGCGGCTGTTCGGGTCAGGGGCAACGCGTGCCCTTGCTGGTGAAGGGATCTGGGCTATAGTGGGGTGGAGGGGGCTGCGGGTACCCCCGTGTCCCCAGACACCCCCCTTTTCTCCCTAACACCACCCCATCTGCCGAGGAGACAGACAGACGGATCCATCAGGGCCGGTTTATCTTTAGCTTTCATGACTGCACAAGTGGAAGAGGCCTCACAGCGACATTTCTACCCACCCAGACGCAGAGTGGTGCAAAACCAGCTCCAGCTTACTGGGTTACATCAGTACTGTGCCAATTTACACATGCACAGCCTCACCGTACGCATGGTCAGACACTTCTGGGTTTGAAGACACTGCCAGCAGAAGAAAAATCTCATTTTGAATATCAAAAGGGCTATTAATAGCCAAAATACAGCGGTTTTCTCCCGTATTTCCTTCTCAGCAAACACCTACAGGGATGCTTAAGTGCAGCCCTCTCTCCCTGTCTGCACACATCAAATCTGTGTGCACACAGGCACCAGCGCAGAGGCACCGACTTTTAATACATCCCCACGCTATTTGTATAGCGTTATTGNCTGCCCCCTTTTTTTTTTTTTTTTTTTTTTAAACACACCAGAAAATTAAATTACACACACGCGGAGTTGTTATCCCCACACATACACACGCAATTTGCATTCCGGTTAGGAACAGACTGTTTTCATATTCCTGCAAATATAGCAGCCTCTTGGTCTTAATAAATTCATGAGCATTGATTCCTGGGGGTACCAGCAGGAATATTATACTGGAAGACGCGGTGCTTCTGACCAATGCAAAACGCTTCTCTCCTCTTTCCCTTCCCCTCTCCTTGCAACCCGTAAAACCCCGCTACACCACGTACCTGTACTCGGGTGGAGAGAGCCCACGCGCAAACCCGACCGCAAAGCACGCCGAAACTCTCGGAGTTGGCGTCTAAAAGCGATGCAAGGGGCTGCTTTTGGGGGACCAGCTTCCCTTCCTGCAACAGCCCCGGTAACCCAGCTGGAGTCCCTATTTAAAGGATTATTTAAGTGGAACCTTCCACCTGCTCCGGGGCTGCCGAGATGCAGCTGTGCCTGGGCTGCAGCACGGCCCCTCCTCGGCAGCGGGCGGCCACAAAAAAAAACCCAAAACAACCCCAAACCCAACAAAAAATACCCCCACCAGTGTGGATTGGGGGTTTTAATCACTGATGTGATGAGGATGACCCTGCAATTTGCTGTCCTTTGGCGTGGAGCCGTTGACCCCTCCAGGACGGACGCGGCAGAGCCGTCTCCGTGTAATTCCATTTCCGAGCAGGGCCAGGATGGTCCCTTCGCCTCTGGAGTGCTATTTTTCTTCCCCCAGCTTTACGCATAGTAATCCCATTTTGCAGGCTCGGTTTGTGCCTGACATTTGAAGGATGAGCTATTAACGATACTAAATTAATAACTGTTATAGAGTTTGTTTGAGAAGATCATAAAAAAATCAGTAATGTCATCATGTCAAGCAAAGTTTCTGGTGGGGTTTTTTATCATTATGCATGTCTTCTATTTTTTTTTTCCCTTCCGTCATTGATCTGAAGCTTTCAGAGGGACATTAATATACCTGACCACATCAGAATGCCTAATTATTCACTTCCAGCCAAACAACTAATTCTCCGGGGACTCCCAGAGGACCTAAAATTGTGCCCGTGCGTTTCTGAAAGCAGAGCTCACCATTTCCCTTCCGTCCTGTCTTTGCTTCCCAGACATAGCAAAGAACTCCTCGTTTCCAGCCCCGCGTCCCCCTCCCGACCTCCCACGGCCGTGGGGAGCAGCTCGCCTGCCCACCGCTGTGCGTGGGGCTGCTCAGCATGCGCCGACCCAAGCCAGCATCACCTTGCGTGCCACCACGGCACCTCTCCTGGGAGCCTGAGCACAGCCTGGGGACCCGTCTGCCATCCACGCGGGTGGGAGATTGCAGCCCCTTTACCAGCCAGCACAGAAGTGGGCGTTTTCGCCGTTTAATCTAATTTTCCCCAAGCTAAATTTGCCCACTTCTGCCATCAGAAAGAGCATCCCGCCAGCGTGCAGAGCAGACCTCCGGCGGGATGGATGGGCAGCGCTCGGCAGCGCTGGCAGCCGAGGAACAAACTTTTAAAAGAATAAAACCCCTCCTGCCCCTGCAAAAGCGAGGCGGCGGGCGGCAGAGACAGCAAGAGCCTGCAGAAGGAGCCGGGCAGCGCACAGAGCTGCTGGCAGCCGCTGTGCATCAGGCAGGCGACACGTTCCACCTCGCAAAGGAGCCCTCTGAGCAGAGGAGAGAGCAGGTAAAAGATGCCGTTACTCCCCGGGCTTTGCAAGGCTCCGGGAAGGTGAAGAAGTGCTTTCTTCTTCCTTTTAAGTTATTTTTAATAATCAGCCGAAGTCCCGCTAAAAGCCAGATCAGCAGAAGGGCTGGTTGTGCACCAGTGTGCCCAGTTCGCCAAGGTGACTGGGTACCAGTGAGCCCCTCCCGACCCTGCAGCCTTCCCTTCGCTTCCCCGCCGAGGCCACCGGCCAAGTTTGGGGTTCGTAGTTCTGTGCGTCACTAGTCGTGTCCCTGCACCGCACCAGCGTGGGACGCGCCCCCGCGCCCCAGGGAGCCTGGGGGTGCCCGGGGAGGGGTGACCACGGCCAAACCTGCCGGGTCCTGGGGGAAAGCGTCTCCCCGGGAAGGGATGAGCCGCTGTCGGAAGATGCTGTTTCTTCCCAGCAACTGTAGAGGGAAGTAGATGACTAAAGAGACTTTTTACCTATGGCTGAAGCGAGGTGGCCTGAATCCAGGATAAGCCCTAATCGATACCTTCCCCAGGAGCCCTTCCTTTCCGAGCCTATTTTTGGGGGCATCGGTAGCCCGGGCTGGCTCAGCGGCAGCAGCGCAGTGTCTGCGGTCGGCCCCGCGCACGGGCACCCTGCGGCTCCCGCTGCCTTTGCCCATAATCCGCAGCTGTCACCCAGGGCTCCGGTCCCAAAAAAAAAACCCTTTTCATGCCCTCAAGCTGCTCCTTTGCGCCTTTCCCCACTGGTGGCAGGAGAACAGAGAAGCCTCTTCCCCAGCCCCGTGCCAGGAGCCGTCCCCGGTTGCAGGAGGGAGCCGGGCTGCATGCGTTTGATGCTTTACCTGCAGCACTGTGCGAAGCAACTGCCAGCTCGCGCTCTGCCAAGCGCTTGCACAGACGGCAATGTCTTACCAGGGAGGTTTTTAATCTCCCTGCCACTCGCTGCAGAGCGGAACAGATGAGCGGGTTCGGGGACTCGGGAGACTGACAGTCCCCAGAGTGTGAATTAGCAAAGGGAAAAAAGAAAAGAGGTTAAACACTGCGTCCTTTAAACTGTCTCTGCCTCCCGTCCTGCGTGCTGTCACACCTCAGAGGGCGCAGGGGCTGTGCCAGCGTTTCGCTGGGGTTGGGGGGGGACAGGGAAAAGGTGGGTGGTTGTCCCTGTCCTGCAGGCAGGACCGGAGGAATGGGATGGAAGGAGGAATGTCTCAGAAATGCCCTTTATAGAACCTAGGGACTACTTTCCAGCCCAAATGAGAGGTAGTGGGAGCCTCACAGAAGCCACCTCAGCTCCGGAGCCACCTCAGCATCACTGGGATGGGTGAGGGGGGGGTTTCCTCGGTCACTCCTGCCCCCCATGAGCGCAGGTGGAGCCCACACAGACCCTTAGCGCCGGCTGGAAACAGCATCTTCTACACGCACACGGATCCTGGCGAGCGTGAATTGCAAGTGAAGCGAGCCAGCATCTGCCTGACAAACACCACTTAGACACAGCCCGCTGGACCTCGGGCAAAGCGAGGTGTCAAACTCAGGTTTTAAAAACCCAGGTCCTTGTCCTGGAGTATGGCAGCAGGAAAAAAAAAAAAAGGAAAAAAAAAAAGAGAAAAAAAAAAAGCAAAGCATGGTTTATTCAAGGATTTCTTCTGGTATTTCTCGTGTCTCTCACCTCTCCTAGCCTTTCGCTCTACCCTCCACACGTCTCTCCCTTGCTGCTCTCACCTCCGTCCTTTCAAGGGAGAGTTCAGTTCTTGCTGCCTACACTGCAAACGCCCGCACGAAAACCTCCTGTTAATGCTCTGGCATTTGATACATTATCAGTAGAAGATACACAGAGGGAAGAAATATATTGTGCAAATTACTTGATAATGCACAGCAAGCCAGCACCATGACCTTAAAAAATGCCTGTTAACAGAAAAAGAAAAAGAGAGAAGAAAAGAGACGGGAAGACTTTGCTGGGAGCCTTGATAGTCTAGGTGGAAAATGGAATCGTTTTTTTACGATTTCCAGCCTGCTTTAACTCTGCCCTCCAGGTCAATAATCTCAGTAACAACCTTTTCCTCCAAGAAAATGTTAGAGCTCGTGCTGGTCCCCATGGGAATGAAAGTTCAGGTGCCTCCGAGAGGCAGCTCATTGCCGAGCCTTTTCCCGGCAGCCAAAATAATGCCGAAGTGCCCGAGGTGGGCAGCGGGGACCCCAGGGAGAGCCCGGGACCCCCCGGAGATGTTACCCCCATCCTGCGAGCAGGGGGGTGTGCAGGACAAGGCACCGCCTGGCAGGGGCATTTTCCCTCTGCCTTTTATTCTTTTCTCTGTTTTTTAACCACCCCCCTCCTGCTAAAGTTTCCCACCTCAGCCTGGCGATGGAGAACAAGGGTTCTCCGGTGGCCAAAACACAAAGAAAGGGATGGGTTTCCATGGCAACTCCCTTCCCAAGTGAGGGTTGCGGTCACCTGTACCACTCGGCTCCCGGACAGCCCTGCCAAAACCCACCGCCCCTGGGAGGGGGGAGCAGGGCGCCCGGTGCCACGGGAGGGGACGCGCCACTGATGCTCTGCACGATTGCCCCATCGCTGTGCTTTAGTCACGGTGTCTCTGCGAACAGAGGTGCTGGGGGCACCTGGGGAGACCTGTGCTCCCCAAAGGCTTCCTCTGCCCACAGGCGAAGCCCGGGCAGCAGTGCTGGAGGGCAGAGCCAGGCAATCCTCCTGGCAGGGCAGCAGCCGAAAGTTATCATCGCCTGTTTGGGGCCTTCATCCATCTCAGCTGTCTGAGGGACAAGACCTCTTCTAAAAGGAAAAGTGTGTTTATAGCAAAGCACTTGGGCGTGTGATTATGTCAGATCCTGCGTTCAAATGCCGGCTGTCTGGGGAGAGACCGAAGTGACGCGCGGAGGGAGACATGCTGCCGCAGCAGCGGCGGTGACGGGCAGCCACCAGCACCCCGTCTGCGAACTGCCAGGGTGAGGGACGAGCCGGCTCGAAGCTTTGCCTCTGGGGGGACTCCATCACCTCCCGGACATCTCCCGGCTCGTCCCCACCATGCCCAGAGCTGCCAGGGCTTTGCCGCTCTCTTCTCCCGGAGCAAAGCAGAGGGGCTCTGCAGACCCTTCGTGCCTGCACGCTCCTGCACAGGCTCCTGCCGAAAGCAGCACTGCCTTTAAAAAAAAAAAAAAACCACAACCCCACTCACAGTTGGGTGAATTTGAGGTGGTTTCATTCAATGGTTTCCAGCCAGGCACAGCGTCAGCTCCACCGCCAAGAGCCCCGTGCCAGAGCGTGCTCAAAGCTCCTGTCCCCAGCGTGGGCAGACCCCAGGACGCCCAGGCACCGCTGCAGCTCCCCGGTTTGACCTCTTTGGTCTGCTGTTGCCACCTTCCCGCTCCTCCTGCCTTGGGCACCCGCGCCGAGGGGACCTGCTCGCCCTGGGTGCCCCCCTGCTCTCCACCACGGCTGGCTGGTGGCAGCGGGGAGGTCCCATCTCTCGCCAGGCGATGGCTGCTCCTCCGGCAGCACGGAGAGGGAAACGGGAGGATGCATCCACCAGACCCCAGACTTTGAAGGGGGTCCCTGCGGCGGCGGGAGGGTCGGGGGCTGAGGGCAGGGAGGGTACCACGCTGTGTGCGCCCCGCGGGGCTGGCTGGCGCGGGAGACGCTGCCCGCACACATCGCAGCGGCAGCAGCGGGTGCCAGCTCGGATCATGTCTTCGGGCACAAAGAGGAAAGTGCTTTTGCACGGGCTGCTGCAGGCAGAAGGAGCTTAACGCAGCCCAGCTGCATGCAGGGTCCAGCACATCCCTTCTGCCACGTCCCCCCCAGGATTTGGGGTATTTTATCCCCCTCCTGCTTCAGCGCATCTCTCACTGCCGTGTCTGTGCGGACACCAACGCACAGGGCTGGGCGCAGGGTGAGGAGACACGGGACACGTCGGCCCTGGCACTCACAAACTGCAAGGCTGCTCTTTTTTCTCACGAGGCCGACAAGTCCCCCCGAGGCTCTCGGAGGGCTCGGGTTTGTCACCTTGTCGCCCCCCCCCTCCTCCCGAGGCAGAAGGGCACGTCTACATTTATAACACAAATCGATGCTCTTCGGTGCCGTCTTCCACTCGCCTTAATTCAGAGCCAGGGTAACGCTAATTGAGATTTTGGTGCATCGCTCGGCCCTCGCAGTTTGGATTTACGATGCTTTTCCGGATAATGCCCATTGCCAATTTGAATTTCACCCCGCAGTTTGCATCGCGCGGCTTACCCTAAGGCCCACGCACAGTGTCAGTGTTTAAAGAAATTCAGTGTAACGCGACCTGACATTCGTGAGCTGAACTGGAATGTGAATAATGCCTTTCTGGTGAGCTGTGCCCCCCCTTTTCCTTCCCTCTTTCCTTTTATGTATGTTGAGCGTTGGGGTTTTTGTCACACCTCGGATCTGTAGAAGAGGGAATGCAACTTCCAGAAACTAGAAATCTGGCGGCGGGAGGAGGGGGGGGGAAGAGGGGAGGATTGCTCAGATAATTTGCTGGATGAGCCCCCAGCCTTCGCCCACGCCAACAGCCAGAGCTGCCCCGGCTCCGGCGGGAGCTGGCGACGGCGTCCCGGCTCTCCGCGGGGCTTTTTGCCTCGCGTACACCGTGGCCCGGCGAGCTGGCCCGTTCCCCTGCACATCTCGGGCAATATCTTTTTGCAGCGTTAAGACTGGCACAAGCCGAGAGCAGAGCTGCTCGATAACGGCAGCAATGGGGTGTTATGGCAGAGCCGTGGCTGCCTGAGAGCTGAATATGAAAACATCGCTGTGTGCAGAGGTGAGGGCAATAACGGCCTCGAAACAGAGCTGAAATAGCGTCAGAAGCTCTGTGTCGGGTCAGGGCTGAGCGCCTGTTGGAGGCACGGTGCGCAGAGCGCGCTGCAGGGCACGACTTAAGATGGTGCAGTGAATTTTGGGATGAAATAACAAGTGTTCAGAGCTTCCTCAGCACCCACAGCCTGTCTAGAGCAGGCTCTCTCTGTCGGAGATCCTGATTGCTCACCGGCTGCGCTCGCAGAGACCCAAATGCTAACCGAGGGCTCCTCCTCCCCACAAATCAGCCCCAAATGGGATGTCAGAGAAAAATCTGCGGGGCAGGAGGGTAATTTTTATTGTCTATGAACAGCTGCGCGCAGGCGAGCTGTGGGCGTGCTGCTCGGGAGTGCTGTGCGCTCCCCCGGCGCGATGCGGACCAGGCTGGGCTGCAGGGGGGTCTGCGTTTGTCCTGGTTTGACACCGCACATGCTGCATCCTCCTGCCTGACGGATATTTTCCCACCTTCTTCAGTGGTGTGCCCTGGTGGCCAAGAGGACCAATGGCATCCTGGGGGACAGCGAGAAGAGCGTGGCCAGCAGGGCGAGGGAGGTCAT
>RSEF01000022.1:2821522-2845870 GCA_003993805.1 Himantopus leucocephalus
CAGAATGTAATGCAGGTGGGTTTGTCTGCTCAGCCTAGTGTTACTGCATTGAAGGTAATTTGTTCATTAAGTACTAGAAAAAGTACCAAATTTCTGAAGAAACAGCTTGTCTTAAAATGAATGCTTCTGCATTGTCCTACAAGATTTTTACTGGTTTAATTGTTGCTAGGAAGTAAGTAGCTAGTAAATGCAGCCACATAACAACCATTGATACAAACTAAAGCATCTGACTTTGTATGAAATGAACCAGGTATTTCTACAATGCCATATCTCTTTTCCTGAAAGTCACAATTGCATGTTTTCTAGAGATCTTTTATTTCCAGTAAATGAGAAGTTGAAAAATACTTTGCACTTCTCTGGCACCTTTTACTCCAGTGCCTCAGTGTTTTACAGACCCTGGTAGGTTCAGGCAAAAATCAGAGAATAGTAACTACTTTACAAAGGGCCCCAGCACAGTCAAAACTCACATTTTCAAAGCAGAATCTATGCTGTGGTTGCATCCTGTTTATGGATGTGAGACTGCAGGTATCCCAGCCTGGATTTTCAGAGAACTTTAGTACTAGTGACTTGTTACAGGGTTAGTCAGACTGTTAAAAGTGAAACTGAGCCCTCTACTATATCGCCTATAATCAGAAGTTTCAAAAAGGGTTAAGAGGCTTAAATTTTGTAGTCATGGAAAGCAGATGCAACAGAAGGGCATTTCCCCCCCCGCTCTGGTTACCCTTTATGACAGTCTTTAACATAGTTACTGATCTGAAATCTGCCATGTAAAAATCATCTGTGCCTTATGTTTTATGGCAGATAAGTATGAGGAGCTGCACAAGTGGTAAGATCTGATTGTGTTTTGTACCACCAACTGGCTAGCAAAACTCCTGCAGGTGACTGGGCTGAAACAGCCTGTTAATTTGATTATTTTACATTCCTTTCCCTCTTCCAACTGTTTTTGATCCACTTCAGTCTGCCTTGCCTATTCTGATCATAAACTTCCTTGAGCTAGACTTCTCTCCAATTACGCTTATCTGGTTTGCAGCTTTTACCTTTTTTAATCCAAAAAAAAGGAAAATGCGTGCCTAGGAACTGTTAAGAGTAATGAAGAAAACAGAAGTGTGCTCCACGCAGAATAGAAGCTGTGAGCAGCTCTGCAACAATCAGGAACCCAGTCAGAGAGCTGATTTATGCAGAGGTGAAAGGGTATGTACAGGAGGCAATCATGCCCCCCAATACATCTGCCACCTTCATAAAAAGAATTTAAGCATTGAAGCTATTTAGATTAACTACTCTGGTTTTCTCTTAAAATACATTCACCATCCTACCCCGGTGGGAGTAGAACAAAATCATTATCAGTTATCGCACAGAGATTTAAATTAAGATTTTTTTCATAAAACAGAACTTCTAAAACAAAATCCCAGAGAAGTGGAATTAATTGCTGGATCTGCATTGAATCACCAAGAGACATGGTTTTATTTCTGTGTCGCAGCAGAAAGTGCTTCATCAGTAGGAATTCATGTGGAGGAAAACTAAGCATGTCCCACTTATTGAACACAAGTATGTCCAGGATGTTTAATTATTTTTTGATTAATTCATTTAACATTAAAGAAGTCAAGGACTGCAGCATATTCAGCACTACGCAGTTTGCTACCTGTATATATCTCCAGCTTTTCTTAGTTAAAGGCACCTTGTGGTTTTTACCTGCAGCTGTTGTAAATGAATTACTTCTTTTCTAAGCTACCTTCATTACCCTGAGGAAATGCACAGAAACACACTGGAGCTAAGATGATTTGCAGCATCTGTGGTTAAGATTTAATATAATGTACTCTATGTTTTCAAGGATAAAACATGGCGGGGGGGGTGTCAGTTAAAACAAGTGTAAGGCATTAGATTAATTACTTGGAAACTTTTCAGCTAAGCCTTGTACTTAGTGTGAGAAATAATAGGACAGTATTCTTGTTGGTTTTGTGCATATTTGGTGTAAGTTTAATATAGATTAAAAAGTAGGAAATCGATACAGAGTAGGCACTGAAGTTCCCTAACAAGACGTGAGTGTCTCTTGGTGATACGGTTTCTTGGTAGCAACAACTTTGTCATGTGGAGATACCTCAAGCAGGTCAAGCCCTTGCTGTGCCAAGTGATACACAGACACAGACTTTACACGTGCACAGTCCGAGTATCCCCCTTCCCCTCGTGTTGTTTTTTCTTGTATGAAGAGCTGCATCTCATTTCAAAACGTATGAGTGATTAAAGAACTTAAGGTGTCAGAGTAACTCTGTTGTTGTAACATGGTGGCAGTGCTACAATCAGCAGTGGTAGATCAGTGACCAGTGGTCAGTGAATAAAAGCCCCTGACTTGAGATTACCTGGAGTCTCAAGTAAATAATACTTGCATGTTGCAAGAATTCACCTATTCACCTGTGAAGTCAAGTAATTGCAGGACCTGGTGTGGGACAGGCTGGCTTTCTGCTTGCTAAAAGCTGTCTTGCAGTCTCATCTTTACTAAAAGCTGTGCTGCTCTTCTCGCTAAAGCATTCATAGACAAGAAACGAAGAACATGGAGATTGCTTTCTAATGTACTTTTCCACTCTGGGATGAAATGAATTGAAAAGGGGGCAATTTTGCCGACGTTGCCTGGTTGTGATTTTTCTGGACTTTATTCTCCAGGTCTTTGAGCGAGCTAGTCCTGTAATCATTAAGTTCTGGAGTCCCAAAAGCAGATAGAAAAATCATCAACCTAATTAAATACACAAAAGAGTAACTAAGTCAGGATCTTCTGATAACAGAAACACAAACATTATCAAATGAAAATAAGCATTCTCTTCCAGGATAACCAGCAGGTGTGAGTATGCCAAGGTAACACTTACGGTCCTTGAAGTGTCTGCATATTACATTAACAGTGAAATACCAAAGTGGTGTAAAGAGTCCATGCTACAAATAAGATACTGACTGTTCTGATTTTGTTATGTTTTACACTTGTTGTAAAACACAAGGTGTATCAGTGAGCTGTGCTGTCTTTTCAAATCTCGTTTAAAATCTCTTTCTGTACTGCAGTCATTACTGATCATTAATTCTGTAAAAGTGTGCAACAGGAAGCACAAAAGATGAGAAGTGCAAAGCTGGGAACTCAGTTTGAATCTCTTAAAGCTGCTGAAGTAACATATCATTTGCCAAGTAATGTGCCACTTCCTTCATCTCCCTTGCTATGCTTTCTTTTTTTCCCCCATCTTCTCTCTGAAATAATCAATTATAGTTTTGTTAATGTTTTCTCATGCAGAAGAATTCCAAGGACTTTTGTCACTTGCACATTGCTTCAGTAGCTCAGTTAAAGATAGTTCACTGTGGTGTTACGGACAGGGTTTGCTTTAACAGCCATTTTATTTTCATTATCATTTCGTACACTGGCTGTTTCATCTGGAAGATGAACTGCCACACTGAATCAGAGCTCTGGGCTGTCCCCCCTTCTAGCGTCAGCTCTTTGTGAAGTGTACAACATATATGTTCCTACGTTGGTATGCTCTCCTGGATTCCTCATGTCTTTGATGGACTTCGAAGCTATTATACCTAATAGACATTGATGAATACCTCTTAATACCACTGTGAATACAGCTGTGCTCTGTTAATGAACCTCTGTATGCTTTTAGCCCCACATTAACCAGAGATGTCGAGTTCTGTGTACTTACTTGTGATGTTTGGAAAAAATACTTCAATGCTCTTCAGAAATGAAACAGGAGCTGCAGCTTCTAAGTGTTACACACCTTGTAGTGAAGCTTATGACTTTGGGTCCTGATTCAATGAAGTTTCAGGCATATCCTTTGGAATTCCTGAAGAGTGTGACTTTTTCTGAAGCAAACATTGAATCTTTTGAAGCCAAACCTAACACTTCAGTGTTAGAACACTGCATCACTTGCTGTGCCAGCATGGTAAATAAAGCTTGCAGCTTCCAAGAGCTCACTTCCCCTAGTTAAATATCTGCCTAAGAAATTGAGCCTAGTTCTTTTCACACTAGCTCAAATTTACCCAAAGAGGGAACCACCATGTGCTGCCTGGACAGTAACCGTCATAGCTAGAACAGAGTCTTGCCCAGAGCTTTTTCTTCTCTATACCTTCTAAATGCTGGCAAATGAAAGCGATCACAGTGCTCTGCTGGTTTCTCAGTAGGTTCTTTTTGGGGTAGGGGAAAGAAAATAAATTAGAGTATAAAATACTGAATTCCACCACTGAACTACCTGTTATCCCAGTGACTAGAGTGAAACATATTCTGCTTCTCTAATTTGGCCTGATTCAGTCATTAAGAACTTGTTTCTTTTAATTAGCGTCTCTCCTTTGTTTCCCGTAGATTAGACTCATTCTCTGCGTGCTGGTTGGCACATATATTCTGGTGTACATTGTGATCATTTGGGAGCTGTAAGGAACCCTCAGGTTTTTACCTGCCAAAATTCCCCTCAGAAAGCTAGGTAGAACTTCAGTCTGGACGGTTTTTTTTTTTTTCTAGTGTCACAGGAAGAGGATAATAGACAACTGACTTCATTAATGTTTAAGTCCTTGTAAAAAAATATTTCTAGTCTTTATGAAGGGATGTGGTCTGTTCTGAGTCCTTTTGTAATGGCTGCCAGATTGCTTCCCCACTGAAATGAAAACTGTGCCTGGATATAGATAATTACTACAAAACATTGCCAAGCTTGGGAATTCCTCTCTGTGGACCAGTTCCACAGGGTTTGAAATTTACATTTATAATTGTTTACTTTCAGTGGCACTATCCTCATAGCGATAACACAGACATGCGACTTTAGGGTTAATTTTGGCTTCAGCCAGAGATGAAATTGCCACGTCTGTAAATGAAATGTGACACTTCAGATGCTTGCACAAAATGCTTCTACTTGCATTTTGGTTTAAAACTGGGGAGAATCAACATCTGGTTTAGAAAGTATTTAAGTCTATGGTGCTGAGAACAGAGGTATGAATCAAATGTATATGTACTAGTATACTGTTTATTAGGCTTAAACATATTAAAAATCATATAGAATCCCCAATCTGGGATTGAAATCCATTGTATAAAGATGTGGAAACCTTCTAGAAATCGTGATAGGAACATACTCTGACACAATCTCTTGCATACAAAAAAATGTTAATTTCCCTCTACTGTACATTTGTAAATATACAGTACAGTTGCTTGCTTCTACCCTGCTTTAGGTCAAGAAAATAGACAAACATGTCCATGGTGACCTAAAACAATAATAGCTCAACTGCTGGTGTTAGTGAGAAGATGCGCTCTGTTGGCTGACCATATCTCCAGTTCTGCTTTCTGTTGCTTTGCCGGAGTTCACCTTGCTGCTGCTTGCTCCAATGTGAGAATCCATTCAGAGAAGATTGTGACAAGGACAATATATTACAAACCTTGAGAGAATGTTAGAGAACATCATTCCAGCTGTTAGAGTCAATGAGCAAAACTGTGAGTCTTGTCAAGTCCTTTTGCTATTTCACAGCATAAAACTGTCACCTCATTAATCAGAGGAGCATGTTACCACGATACTCCAGCGTGAACAGCATTCATCACTGATCTTGTCAATTTCTTGGAATAAAACTCCAACTTGGTAATCCCCAATTCATGCATTTGGAATTTACAGTGAAATTTCTGTTTACTGGTGATGTATTTGATTAATCAAACTGGTGCGGATTTCTATAATATATTAGAAAGCATAATTAAAGGGCAGATAACTAAGAAGCTTGTCAGGTAGGAGGTTGTTACAGGGAAAAAAAACCCCTCCACTTAATGCAGAACAGAGAATCTTGTCTGTAGCTATGAAGCACTATTGCCTTAGTACATGGAAGCACGACTGGGACGTTTTGGAAATGTGATGGGACAGTGAAGGGGTGAGGTTCCATTACATTAGGTATGTATCCCAGTCAGAACTTCCCAAAAAAGGATCTCTATTGTTTCTGTGTCTGTTTCCTGTGATTATTTTGATAAGGTTGCTATTCTCTGTTAACACTTCACAATGTGGAGGTGGAAGTACAGGGGTTTTTTCAACCTTTCTCATTTTAATTCTGGAGAAAACAGGCAGTACGGATAGATGCATACTCATTAACTTAAGAACCAAAGAGAAGATTTGCTTACCTGTTGCTTGAAGAATTACTGCCAGTTTAGGTAAAAAATATAATGGTCAAGAGCATTTAAAAGATTTTTTTTTTCTTCTTTTTAAATGCCAGACTTTGACTTAAGAGCAAACACTGAGGAAAGAATGAAAATGTAGTATGAATATGATTTCTTGCTTTTGGATTAGTTTTTGGTCTTTCAACCCAAAATTCTTTGTCCACCCCTCAAGATAAAACAAATAATATAAGTATTGGGTTGAATTTGGTTCTCATTATCATGCTCAAGCCTGGAGCAGTTTCATCAAGGTTAATGAATAACGGACATAGGTCCATAGGTCCAAGGTCCGGTAGTAAAATGTAATATTCAACCAAATTCAGTTCAAGTGTTTTGGAGTAATCTAAATAAAGATTGTGTATATCCAAGATACCCACAACTATAAATAGTAATAGGGGTCCAAACTTCATGGCTTAGCCTAAGCCATGGGACTGATGCATCTCATTTCCCTTTAGCATTAGGGAAATGTAAATCTTCCTTAGAAGTTTGTGCGTTCTCTGTAGACCAAGGAGAGGATCTAAATAAATAATAATAATAATAAGAGTCAATGTGCAATCACAGAATGTGTCTGCATGGCAATTCGTGGCGTGACTTGTCCTTGCTTTTCCCTCAATCCAAGCCACTGGAAGCTCTGGTGTTAGCACATCATGAATACGCCATGGTCCTCATTGAAACAAGCATGTAATTTCTCAGTACGTGGGAGTGTAAGCTCTCATCTGCCTAAAAAGCATTATAAAGGCATAACATAATACAATCGTTCCAAGCACATAGCACACTTACAAAAGTGTTAATAACCAGTGAAAGAGAGGTGACAAAGTACTGTAGCAATGCCTAATTTATGCCAGTCTCATAGACAAAGTTTGGAACAGCTCACAGGATAAACAATAGCTTTTGCAGTGCTGATAGATGACCTCTTCTAGCTGTGGAGGGAGATCAACCTCAGCTAGAGAGAACAGGGAAGCTCATTGTACCAAAAAGTCAATGAAAAAGAAATGTTTACTGGAGAGTAATCATTCAGATCTGCTCACTTCCACCATAATTGCAAGGCACTTTCACGGTATGAAAAGAGCTCTGTTGAGGGGGAGCAAGCAGAGTAAAATATACAGAAGTTAAGTATTCAACCGTTCATTCTAATTATACAATAAAGCAAGCCAGAAGGTCAATTTTTAGTCTAGAAAGAAGATTTTTAGGTGGCTGTGAAGTATATGCAGTCTGAAGTTGACAGAGAGGGAAATGAGAGATTACAGAGATGAATTGCCCATACCAGCTCAGCTGCAGCACTAGGGCCAGTAAGCAGTCCATAGGTGCCAGAGAGAAAAGATAGAGGAAAGGCGGATAACATCACCTCAGCTGCTCTTATCATATGTTTTACAAGAACAAGTAAAGATCATGTGATGTCTGTGACATTGCCCTTTCTTTGGAGTAGGCTGCTAACAATAATCGGGAGATCAATCTGCCTACAAAGCTATTAATTTTATTCTTCCTTGGAGACTTCTAGACTCTGACTTTGTATTCTTCCACAGCTTTTGATCATGTTGTGCTAAAGTAATTCTTTGCCTGTTGCAACAGATGCCTTCATCATGATCCCTGTAAAGAGGAAAGAACTCAAAGTTACATGCATTTAAACACGTCAGTTCTCATAAATGTCATCAGCTCTGTGTGTGAAGCCATAGTGAAGCCAATAAGTTATTAATAATTTAGCATGCAGTTACAGAAGTAAACATAGTCACGCTTTGATCAAAAACAGGTAACACAAAAGCATGGAGTGTTCTGCTCAATAAGTTAACGGAAAAAGTTAAACACTTGACACCATATCTGGACTGAAGTTGCAGTACACTGGAAAGTTATTTTTGGAATTCAATGATAAAGCTCAAATACTACTTCTACCAAATCCTTTCCAGGGATTTGCATGCTTGTTCATTGAGGAAAGTGTCTTTAACTCAAGAGGCTGAAGTTAAGGATTACTAAATCCTAAAACTGTTTAATTTGAATTAAACACTATCAGTGTATGTGCCTGCACCTCCCTATCCCTTTCTGCAGTTGTATCCGGAGTAATGTTTAGACATTCAACTTTGGGAGTGGAGAAACAGTCGTTGCCTGGTTTTAATTTGTGTCTGTGTGCCACCAAGCATAATGGAATCTTGATTTGTGACTGAGGACCGTATACAAATAAAACAGAGTAAAGAAAATTTGCGTTCTAACCCTTGCTGTGTAGGACATACCAACCCTTTAAACTTGGTTTATTATTCTTCAGAAAATTGATAATAATCTTGAACAGCTGCTGTGTAGTTAAGGGTTTGCAGAGTGACTTGAGGTGTCCTGTTGAAAAGTGACACAAATGAAAAATATTCTTTTCCATAATAAGGAACTGAGTTTGAAGCACTCAATTTTGGAGATGGATTTGAAACAGAAACATGAAGTAGTGCAGGAGGAATGTTTACCAAATGCAAAACAGAGCTAGTAGGAGTAAAAACTAATGCAAGTGTAATTCTAGGATCCTTGCAAAGCAGGTAATGAGCAAAAAGTTGTGGTACAGCTAGAACTCAGTTTATAACGTAGTTCATAAAAAGGTTCCTGAATTGCAGTTTAATAAAGGCTCCTAACTAGAAATAAGCAAGAAAGTTCTTACTGCTAGTAGCGTACAAGTGAAAAAGAGGCATTACATGTTTAATTGATAAAATAAACTTTCTGTAAAGTTGCCTTTATTGATTAAAATTAAAGCTTCTTTTCCTTCTGAAAACTCACTTTAATGTTTACATCTTGATGTATAAAAACCAAATTGGATACCTTTGTCTCGGGTAAAACCACAAAGAATGACTAATTTTGCTATGGAGAACTGTGTTCTGTGGCAGGAAGTTGCCCTTCAATCTGGATTAATTTCAAGAACATCCAAAATACTGCATTTGAGATTCTATTGCAGGTGTTGCAATCTGCGACCAGCAGAAATAAATCCTATCAATTGCATCTGTGCAGTGACTTTCAAAGTAGTCATTGTAATCTTACATCCCAGTGATCAGACAGAAGAAAATACGCTTGACCAAAGTAGGTGTCCTTCCTCCATTTTAGGGTCAAATATGACTTAAAAACACTGTAATGAGAATACTTTGAATTAATGTTCCTAAAAAGTTCTCACCTTTAGTTTATTTCTCATACTATAAAACAATAACCTACTGATACTAAGCTGCTGTTTCTCTTTGTGTATAGTCTTGAATTATTTTGTAAAGTTCTTTTGGTGGCAAAACTCAGCCATTCCTCAGTAGAGTTGCATTGCTTGGGGTTTTTTTGTCCTGAGAAATCAATCAGAGTGAGCAGAAGTAGCTCTTACAGTTAGTAAACATCCCAGAGATGCAGGATTGAGTTATGCTCAGATGATCAATGATCTAAACCAAAGGAATACTCCTTTGCAATAACAACAAAAAAAGAGCTGCAGGGAGAGACAGAGGAAAAAAAACCAACCAAGCACTGCCAAGCAGCCCCAAGGGAAAAATGAAGGGCTAAGCAAAAATGGCTTGAAAAATGGTTCTGGGTAGCATGTTCCATGTTATATTGACTAGCTGCTGGATCAGAAGGAATCTCTTTGAGAATAGGATAAAATAAGCATTAAAAAAAAAAAAAAGGAATAGTCCAGCCACTGGGACTCTCCTACATTATAACAATGAATGTAGTGTGACTAAATGCTCCTTTCTTGCCCAGCAAAACAAAAATTCTCTGTAAACATATGTGGTAGGGGGTGGAAACCAGCACAAGTCAGAGCATAGAACCACAAAGATGTGATGCAGTGGAAGCCTGTCCTCTAGCACAATGAAAAGTATGTCAGTACATCATAAACCCAGCTGCATTTAAGTTTGCCTGCTTCCAAGAGTTCCTGTACATTGTAAATTTTATAATTGTCTTCACAGAAGTTTCTCATTCTCTTGCATATGCAAAGAGTACACGTGGATGCAAGGTGGTAGAGAATATTCTATTGAAATTGGGATTCCAAGGTCTTCCTGAGGGTTTAATTTCATTTTCATTTCTTTCCCTGTGGAAGCTCCTGAAGGAGAAGGCATGACCATACGCGAGAGCTGCCAGCTCAGAGCAGCAAAGTGACTGCAGCTGTCAGAGTGCAGTCCGGGGAGAGGAACACGTAACCGTGTGTGTGCACTTGAGGAGGAAATCTGCAGACTCTATAAAAGCCTCGCTGCAGGAGGGCTCTGCTTATTCGGTGGAGATTTCTTTCAGGATAGAGATCTGGTATAGTCAGGAAATGCTACTTGGTATCAGACGCAGTAACTTGTAGGCAGGACACACAATATTAGCTCACTCTATTGTTCTGTTAATGAACAGTCTCTGATGGAGATAGTGTTTCTGCTTCTGGGCCCTGTAATATCAAATGGTAGATTTCTAGCTATAATTACATATGCGTTAGGCTTTCCTCTCGGCAATTACTATTAAGTTGTTCTGATAGACAAAATACGAGTAGAACGAAAATATAATTTTGATCACATTTTAAAACAGTGGTTTTAATTTTCTCAACATTTATAGGAGATGTCTGAGGCAACGGAGTAGGATAATTGCTGGAGCAAAAGATAGGACAAAGCTTTTCCAGGAAGCATTCTAACCGGAATATTATCTTTCTACCAGAGAACATTCCTAGTCAGAATGCATAAAGATCTCCACCTGTTTTTGTCAAACCCCATGGTACATTTAAAGTCCTATATTAGGAAAGCATTTCCTTCTGGTGGAGGATACACTCTAGTCTCTATAAAGTTCCTTAGAGTTAAAAAAAGAAATACCTTATGTGACCAGACAGATTGACTGCTCAAAGACTGGTAATCTGCAGTGCCTAATTAGTCAATCAAGTCAAATTGTATTTAGCAAGCACAATACAATTACATTACAATGGAAACACAAAGGGAATTCAGTTTATATTACCATACAGAAGGTCAGTGGCTCAGGAGAAACATGATGGTTTCTTTGGAAAATATGAGGTGGGAGTTCTCAAATAGTTCTTTAGTATCGGCTGCATTAGTTAGCAAAAGGTTTGTTTTGTGAACATCTTTTCTTTTCATTCATAATTTCTTTAAATAGTATTTTATTACTGCTCTGTCTACCTAAAGTTGGATAGAACCACTGGCAACAAAGGAGAAGAGCAAACACCTTATAACCTGTGGTGGTTGTGCGTGCTGTTAGTCATCCAAAGAGTACAGCCTGGGAGTCTCCTGTGCTGAAGATCAATCAAAGACACCTGCTTCGGTCCCAGTGCCCTGCTTGAATTCCAGTTTGAAAACAATTGATTTCTGGCTTTGTAAATCCCCCCTGCGTTTTTAGATGGGCAGAGGTTGCTTCTTCCTACACTATTCTGCATATGGCCAGGCTTTCCTGTGATGGCTCACCCCAGCACTGGCTGTCTTTCAAGTACCTGATGCAGTGATGGCTTGCACGGTGTTACGCTTGCAATTAAAAATGCGTCTCTAAGCTAGTACAGCACTTTTTCTCCCTTTATGTTTCCCAAAAGAGTCTGAACAAACAGAGAGGAGTGGGGAAGGCAGGCACGATTTCATAAATGCTTGAAACTTTTATACACAAAATGATTTTTAAAATCTGTATTAATTAATCTCCTCATCAGCTGTAATATACAGTGTGGAAATCTTGAAGCTAGAGTTGGTATAAACAGGTAAGACCCAGAGAGTTTTGCTTTATGTGTACACTGACACGGTAATATTTGTTGATTTTTCGAACTTTCTTGTGTAGAAATGTAGACACTTAGAGGACAATGCAATGACAATGTAGGGTTTTTTCCTTTACTGTTCCTTTCCAAACATGAATACACAGGATCTATAATTAAACACGCATGCTTTTGATGATGGAGAAATATAATTACTGGTATGTGAGGCAAAAATGTTAGAGAAAGAAACCACTACGTATATCACCTTCCTCTGTTGGAAGAGGATTTTAGTTTCCTATCTAAATATGGCAGCCTAGTATTAAAACTTAATTTGTAAATCATAGATGGTCTTTTTTGTGTGTGTGTCCCACCCAAATGCTTAAGTATTTAAAATATTCACCATGCAGGTTTGGTACTCAGAAGAATTAATCAAACTGTCAAGCTGTAGACCAGACGCTGCAGAGAATACACAGTGGTGTGTCATGGTTACTTAGCAACTATAGCTGAAGAGGTTAAGGTAGAAAATACTGTCATTTTCCTGTGTTTGAGATCTCCTCTTCCCCCCCCCTCCTTTGTATATGTATTTTTCTCCCAACACATAAAGTCTTTTGTATGTTTTAATGATCTTACGTTATAGCTTTCAAAAGAACCTACTATTTCTGTAGACCAATTTGATTTAAATGACAAATTCTGAGGATTTGAGTGTGGCTTATAAAAAGAACATGAGGTGTTAACCTAGAATGTACGTAAAAGAAAAACCCACTGTTGAATGGGAAGTTGTTTAATTGTACTGTAATTTTTTTTTTCCTTAAAAATTGGGATCGTTAGGGGTAAGGGCAGTTTTGAATAAATCATCATTGAAACAATGTTTTACCATGGTGGCAATGGAAGTGGGAACTGCTGTTGCGCTTATATTACTGGGGGTAATATTTATTGCCCTGATAAGGAAATTGAGTTTGCTTACTAGGAGGAAACAGGTGACCTCTTATAGCTGCGTTCTGCTGGAAGATTTGCCTCTGGCGGTAGGTTAAAAATAATAGCAGACCTGAAAATTTTATGAAAGCTTCAGGGTAAGTGTTACTTTAACATCAGCAGCTATAACACAAACAAGCCTTAAATCCTGCAACTTATGAAATGATAATGAGCAAAGGACCCAGAATTTCTGTTGCATTCATGAGGGTGCTTGTCTGACTGTAGGAGTTTGTGTGTGCGTGTGCAGTGTACACAACGGGAACCTTTGTGGAAGGAGTAGGAAGCTTGCCAGGTGTTGAATGTAGGCATCGGGGCTATTCGATATTACTCATCTTCAGCGTTTCAGTTGTGAATTATACAAATTCTTTATTGGTCTAGGTCTTAGGAGCCAAAGAAAATTGGGATCCTCCTCTGCTACCTTCTCATTACAGGATAGCGCTACACAGCCACTGTCACGAGCTAGAAGAGTGTTTGTCACAGTGTGCAGCAGTGATAGGGGGACTGAAACAGAATTGTCTGAAACTGCCATGCCTTTCTTCTTCTGGCGACACAGTTGGCATTCTAGAGGTCTCTGAATGTGTCGCAAAAACAGCATCTTTTGTACAGATATAGGAGAAAGATATCCGACAATGGTTTAATCTGAAGTCTCACAGCTGAGCTGGGAGGAAGTATCCAGGAAGCCTGAACCTCCAGTTTGCTGTTCTCTGTGGAACAGACAACTGTGGCCAGTTTGAGAATGGGAAGGTGACTAGATCACAGTTTTGAGCTTTTTCCTTTTGTCTGCTGTTATGTCTTATGAATGTCAGTGACGAGAAAGGCATTAGTCATTTAATTGTGAATTCAGTGCGCTGGACCAGCAATGCTGTTGAAGCAGTTGTGCTAAGGAGCCAGCCCTTACTCTGGCAGGCACAGAACAGATTGGTATCACTGACCAGCTTTCCAAATCTGTATGGCATTTACTAAAATTTTGTTCACTTCTCTAAAATGTTGTTAATAAGTTTTTCCAGGCCTCATTTTTGCTGTGATGACAATGCATGAGGAAAAGTGGCTGAATGCTTAGTTCCAGGCACTTTACATCCAGGTGTCACGTGAGAAAGAGACAACACAGCATCTTCAGTGCATAGGCTGAAGCATTGTCAGTTATGCAGGTTTCTGAGAGACGAGAGAGCAGAGAGAGTGAAAACACCCCACTAACCTTTAATGTAAGTCCCAGTCCGTTTCTGTGCATACACCAGTGCTCACTGTTTCCACACGATAAATGCATCTCCTCATCCAGATGACATGACATGACATTCATGTGCACCTTATTGCCCTAATTGAATTTTTACTACTATTTAGGATTTAAGTTCTGAATATGAGCTTCTCAAAGAAGAGGAGTATCATAAAAGCTTTTCAAATGCCATGTAGGAAACTTATGTCTTCTATAGTAGCACTGAGAGGCAGACAAGAGTAAGTGTGTATGGAAATAAGTTGTCCCACTGCAATCAATGCGACCCCAGAGATGCTTAGAGACACAGTCGAGTAAACTATTACAGACGAATCAGTGAAGAGGAAATTGAGCCCCTTAAGAGCATAGGGCCCGATTTTGGTTTCCGGACACAGTATGAGTAAACAGTGCAATCAATGCATTCTATAAATATATATTCATTTGACTGCAGCTCTCTTTTCTCTCCATTTGTCTTGAAAAAGAAATGGAAACAGAGAAAAAACAGAATTTAATATAATAATTCTGAAATATTTGAGATGTTACAGTTTAAAGTATGGTCTGATTTGATTGCCAGACATATCCAGTCCTTGCAAATACTGATCCTAATGGAAATGGTGGTTATGCTACAGTGGCCTTTCTGGGGACAAGAAATAAGGTGTGTGCACTACATTCAGAAACTCTAAGGTATATAAAGGAAATGGCTGTAAATTTGGGGATATTTGGCATTTAGGGGGGAAATGGGAACATGTGAGATCGGGACAGCTATGTTGTTTGTAGGCTTTTATTTTTTGGTAGTAATTTGCTAAGGTGCCAACAATGTGCCCAAGCTCTACTTTAGACATAGATAGCAAGGCAGTCCCTAAATATGGCTTTGCTTTATTTATTATTTGCAGGATTTTTATATCATAGTGTTACATCTTGTGGTACCATTGATTTTTATGGGTTGTGTAATTTAACTGTGTATTGATTCATTGGCTTTGTAGAACTCTACATCTGTTTCTGTAATCACCCAGCTTTGGGGTGGGTGGGTGTGAAAGAGACAAGGAATAACTATGAAATCCATGTCTGTTCTTGCCAGCTTTATTCACCAGTCGCTCTTCCACCCCCATCCTTGCTGGTTTATGTGTTGCATTTAGTCCCTTTTAGTAACCAATGGTGATCCTTGCTTTATTGTTTGCTCTTTCACTGCATCAATCCAGATAAAACTGAGCCGGAGTCACTAAGTTGTGGTAAGGAGCCGTGATCATCAGGTTCGTTGTGTTTCTCTTGTGCTAGCACTTCGAGGAAAACATTCTTTTGTGAAAGTATATTATATGAGTGCTGGCAAGAATCTACATATTCCCAAAATTTGGGCAAAAAATCCTGAACAGCTGGCTACTAATGTCATTGTCCGTGCAGGCAGTAGTTTGATTCCTGCATAGCCCGTGGTGGGGGGTGGGTCTGGTGCCTGGTAGAAGCCTTCCCAATACATAGTTTTGCTGTCTGATGCCTTAACGAGCTACTTCCCCATGAGCCCACCCTGAACCCCTCCTGATAGAAATCCACTGCACAGGAAGCAAATGAAATAGCAGATGGACAGTGGGAGGAGGTCTCAGTCCAACCCTGCAAGCTTCATGGCACTTCAGGAATTGACAGTCTTGTGCAATTGATCCATCTCGGAGTATCAAGTGCAAGTCAGTGAAGCTTTTGGGTCTCTGCCTGCCTAAATGCAGAGCCACTGGGTTGTTTTTCATAATTTCGTAGCACCTCTGAAATGCTTTTTCCATGTATAACATTCGATTAGACCACACATTGCCAGAGGCAAGAAGGGAAAGTTTATCCTAAAACTCCAAACAGAGACTGATGCTACTAAGCATGGTGCTACTTTGCAGTTGTAAAGAACTAGAACTGGTGAAAACTGCGCAGGCATATGCAGGGCAGCACACAGCTAATGCGCAGAACGCGGCAGTGGGGGTGCCCTTCATAAACAGGGCAGCGAGATACGTGCAGCATCCTTCTAGAAGCCTGGGTGAAGCCGGTGATTTTGCATGCTTCCTTGCTCATATGAAGAGTGTGCAGAGAAAGTTCTCTGACCCTCTTTATCATTGCTTAGCATTTCATAAGAACAGTTTCTAACGTATGAGGCTGTGTATGAACTATATAGCATATGATGCAAAGGATGTCATGTTTGTCTAGCTGTGATTGTTGTGCTGCTGGTACCTCATTACAGTACAACACTTCAGAGTAACCTTGCTATGAAAGCAAAGCGTAAGATGGAGTTTTCTAGTTTCTTACTAGTGCAATCTTTATTCGCAGGCTGAAAGAGGCTTACTGGGTTACAACTGAAATGTATCACTTTACGGCAGTAAACTCTTAACTGTTAAAAACAAGTATAAAAAACATTTGGATGAATTCAGGTCATTCCTAAGAGCAAAATTATTTCATTTTTCAATGGTGTTCTAGCAATTCACTTTTAAAGAAAAAAAAAAAGGTTAACTTTATGAAAATATAAAGGAATTAGACTAAATTATGAACTTTTTTTAAAGGTGATAAAAGATTTGAGCACAAAAGAGAACATTCTGAAGTGTTTAGTGGCTCAAGATAAAGCCTTGTCCGTGTCTTTTGATTCATTGTTTACTGTATGTCACTGTGGCTTGACCACAGATCAATTCCCCATCATCCTGTCCTTGACACCCCCACCGCCCCCATTCGTACTGCCCCAACCCCCCTGTCAGGTTTTACTCTTGCCTGTCATGGCTTGTGGTTATAGGTGATACAGGAAAATGCTGTATATAAAAATGAGAAACTGCTCTTGTGGAAAAAATATCCATACAAACTGATTACTTGTGAAAGATGAAACTGGGGCATTCTAAAATCTTCCGCTGTGCAGTAAAAAATCAAGTGAGAAGGAAGGAGGAAAACCATTTGTAGAAGAATAAGTAATCCTTAAAATAATGGCACATTCAGCTGGCACACAGACACCAAAAAATTGTTGCCATTTCAACACTTGTTGCATAATCATCAAACTATTTGCTTTAACTTTGTATTTGGGTAAACTTTGTTGAATTTCCTGGTCATCTTTGGTCTGATTCTTCTCTCCTTTTCATATTAGCACAGTTCCACTCTTTTAAAGGCAATAGGAGCCACATAGGCTTTCTGAAATAAAACAGCATATGAAAGTGAAATTAAGCGTAAAAATGTTTTTGCCAGGTGTAGTTTTTTGGTAGCATGTCTGTTGAGATGCTGTCTCTTTTAGAGGAGGCAACTTCGGATTAACAAACTGGCCACTGTTGTCTTTTTGTAAAAGTATGAGTGTTAGCCCATTGTTTGAATAATTATAGTGATTCCTTTAGCAATACTTAATCTAGTGGACTAAGATCTCCCCCCCTCTTTGGTGCAGAAATATATACTAGAACACCTATTGTACCCTGGGCAACTGACAGTTACTTACAGCAGTGAGGAGCCAGCAAAATATCTAGGAGCTTGTCATTCTCTTGGATACTATGTAACCTGTCTGATGGATGATTACTGTGTTTTACAATAGGAAGACTGACTTCAACGAGTTTTAAAATACGCTTTTAACGTTAAGCTATGTTTTAAATGCTTTCTCCACTTGAGGTCTTCACAGTTTACCTAGGATAGGGAATGTCACAGTTATATATTCATACAGCACTTAGCACAACGGTTTGCCCATCCAGTAATATAAATAATACATTAGAATCTCACTGGGTGATCTCATGAAAACAATTAGACAGTGCCATCATTTTAGGTAGTATCATCTAAATACCAGCTTAGCGTTACCTTTAAAAAATCTGAGTACCTCTCAAAAGTTTTGAAAAAATTTGCAATGCAAATGTCATCTGTTGTCGGCAGCCATTAAGAGAGAATTTCCTCCGGTGGAATAATTAAGTGGTGTAAGGACATCATGTTCTAAGCCTGAAGAAGAAATTGCATCCCATTGTGGGCCTATTTTTTATTATTTATCGATAATTTTTTTTATTATAAAAAAATGAGCATTGCTTGCACTCAATTTACAAAAGATTATCATGGAATGTTTGTATCCTCTGAAGACTTTCTGACAAGACAAGTGAAAGAAAATCATTGTTTAATCATTTCCCAACTGTTAAATGGTTTGGAGGTGTTATTATTGATGTGATTTTTATTGGAGCTATTTTCCCAAACAAGTTCTCAGTGGCAGTCCACTAGCGTGCAGTTAATTCATTAGAACAGGAAGAATTTGAGTTAAATGCATTATAGATGAACTGTTAGTACGTAATAAGGTCAACTCATACAGGGCAATACTCTCCCGGTTATTAGCATTTGTTACAGGATCTTAGCAACACAGGATTTTGTTTTACCTGAGTTTGAGACAATTTCTGCATAGCTATGTACTGACTTTGCTTAAAATCCCTTTACAGAACCTGTTTAAATGTGCAGATGATGCTGTGCATATAATTCTCTGCTAAATAAAAGTGTAGGGTCAAGTGTTAGGTTCACATAGAGATTTATATTAAAAGATTGATACTCTATAAAGGCAGTGTCGTTGATGTAGGTGAGTGACTACCTTTACACCAAGTATTAAGCTTCAAGTTTCCACACCCTTTGTTTTTTTACAAAATATAACTGAAATCGAGATGAAAGAGGGACAGACCTAACATGGGCTGTGATCTCCAACTTCCTAGATGACCTTTTTTTAGTGGCATTAGCTGGATTCTCAGTATCTCTATATTTGCATCTCCAAGTTTCCTGGTGAGATATGAAAGGTGTTTGTCCTAGTTTTAGCTAAGATAGAGTTAATTCTCTTTCTAGTGGTTGCTGTGTTTTCAGATTTGGTATGAAAGGAATGTCACTAATGCATATTGGTTTAGTTTGGTTAAGTGATGTTTTTACTAGTCATGGGCCTTTATCAGCTTCCTATATAAGCTGGGAAGGAGCGTAGAGAGAACAATAGAATGGACAATGGAATATTCTATATCATAGATTGCGCTTGTATATAAAGGGGGGGGGTGGGGGCGCGGGGAAGAGGAATCTGCGATCTCTGCCCAGGCTGGGCAGCCAGTTACCCAGGCAGTGAGAGTGACTAGTGGCTTGTATATTCTTTTACCATTATTGTTGTTGTTGTTGTTATTTTNGGGGGGGGGGGGGGGGGGGGGGGGGGGGGGGGGGGGGGGGGGGTGTCTCCCCTTTCCCCTCCTTTTCTCTGTCTTCTCCCTGCCCTTCTGTGGGTGGAAGGGGAATGAGTGAGAGGCTGCGTGGTCCTAGTTCCTGGCTGGGGTTAAACCGCGGCTGTGTTCAATACTTCATATAGTAATAGTCCTAATCACTTTGTACATTCTTCCAAGGAATACCTTTGACCCAGTGTAGCCATGACCTCAACTGGTGTAAATTGGCAAAGCTCCTTTCGCTTCAGTGAAGCAGTGCTGATTTAGATAGTCTGACCTGTTAGAATGTACTGTACAGGATGCAATTAGGAGGAGAATTGGATCTCCAGTGCTAGGAATAGTGCTTTCTGTATTGTACTGGGGGGAACAATAGGTTTAATTAGCTGTTTTGTAACGGACTTGAAGAAGGTGAAGTGTTAGAGCAGTGTTAAAGGTCAGCCTCCTGTTTTCCACTTCTAATCTCCCGTGGGGGAAGAACCAGAGGAATAGGAAGAAAGGAAATCTGAAACGATAAACTGTGAATAGCAGAAATGATTGTGTTTGGGCTTCCCGGTGCACTGCTCGTATGTCTCTTGTTAAATCCGTAGCCATAGTGTCGGATGGCAAGGATCACTCTGAAATCACATGAATAACTGGGTTTGGTTCCAAACCAAACCTTACAGCTGCTACCATTATGAGTGTCCTGCTTCCCTTCGTTCCTTATTATTTGTATACTTCTACCGCCTGCATAGTTCTAGGTAGTTCTGAGAATGCCAGTTTCCATGGGGAATATATGTAGAGTAGTTAGGTGGGTTTTGTCCAGATTTTTTTTTCTAGGCAGGATAGCAACCAGTTACTGTAATTGACTTACACTCTCGATGTGTAAAAATTATTTCATTAGTGGCATGGGAATGGCCATATGGCACTATCAAGTCTGGTAGTACTTTAATTTAATAACCTCTCCAATAGTGGCTACCACTAACAATTATGTTGCAAAGTGATTTTGTGCACTTTTTAATTAAGACCTGCTTGCAGAAAAAATCCTAATCCATTAGAGGTCGATTTATGCTTTGAAGCAAGGTCAATTTTTCTTTTCTTTTCTTAAATGTGTGCAAAGGTAGAATTTTCTCATTGTTCATATGTTAAGTAGCTTGGTATTGCTTTTTTATCCTGTTTAGAATTTTGATATCTGATTAGTGCTTTTCAGCAAATAGCACATGGCGTGACAGAACATTTCCTAGATTTTGTAAGTTTTATTTGTTTCTGGTCCACTGATTTCCCTTGCTCTTGAATAACAAGAACTGGAAATGGAAGCATCTGGTCTACTGTTTTCTTATCTATTTTAACCCAGTGTCTCTTTCATACATATATTTACACATATAAATATATGTAAAATATATATAGAAAGGTCCCAGTGTCTACAACTCTTTTCATTGGTGATCCTAATGTAGTCATCAATTTGCTGATAGGGAGAAATCTCATGTAGTTCAATAAATAAGTTGTAAACATGTAGTCATCCGTGAACTTGCAAAAATAACTGAATACCATAGTTGACAACTACAACAGGTCAGCTCTGTGTCTTTAACTGCTTAAACCATACTGTGATGAAGAAAACAGTATCCCTTTCTCTTGCTGTGTTTTCCAGTAAGGTGTTTTTGGAATTCTTCAGCAGTGTTTTCTGGCTCTTAGAGGTGTCCAGTCATGTATAATGTGGTACAGCGGAGCTAGCTGCTAAACTAACCCTGATAATCCAGGCCCTTAGAGACTGCTACTATGCTAGTGAGGCATGGATTAATTCCCTATCAGACTTTGCTTCCACAAATGCTGCCAAGGTAAAAATCATGTCCAATTACCAGAACTGTACAAAAGTACAAAAGCCGAAGAGCAAAAAAAATACTTTTAAAGATGGAGCCTTGATAGACTGAAGAAAATTCTGGATGTATATAAGCACAGGTTAAATTTACTATAGCCCACTTGTGATACTACATTAGCTAGAGCTGGTTGGCCAATTTCTTACTATAAAGCCTGATGTTTTATTGTTGATTTAAAGGTAGAAGCTTGTGATTTTGGTCGCTCCAGGCTCTCGTTTGACAGGGCATTTGTGCGAGTTTGGCAGATCTGTCTATAATAAAATGGGACTACAGATGGGATTTCCTCAAAGTGGAAGAACATGATATAGGGTGACCTAATACTATCAGTCTGTGCCTAGGGAAAACAAACTTTCAGTTGTGAGACTCAAAATGAAAGAATTTTTTCAAGTAGTTTCCACTTGTGAGGTTTTGTGCCTTGAGAACATGGGTCCAAACAGTCCAGACTTAACTGGAACAACAGACAGTTTTGCAGGTCGGGTATGCTAAAACAAAGAGTGGCTGCCCAGCACGCATTTATACACTGGTAGTTCTAATGTTCTCTGTGTTTTATGACTGTGAAATATTGCAAGATCCTGATGAGAGTTTGATGCAAAATGGACAAATTACTGTGAGTGATCACAGTGCACACAGGATCAGTACATTGGACTGAGATTCTGATTTTCTGAGCATGGACTGAGATTCAGGTTTTCCTGCAAAGGTTTGAAGTACAGGCGTTGCACAGCTAAGCTGTGTACTGTGAGAGTTGTTGGGTTGAATGAGTTGAAGGCCGGCAGAGATTATAGTATCACCTAGTCTGAATTCTAGTATGTATGCAAACCATATAAATCTATGCAGTTGTCTGCTGTAAGCCCAGTAAATTGGAGGGGCCAGTGCTAAAAATGCTGGGCACAGAAAAAGGCAGAGAATGGAAAAAAGTAAAAATATTTCCTGAAGGGTAAGATCCTTTTAATTGGGCTAATTTCAGCCCTAGGAAAGTAATATGGGTGTAGAAAGCTGAGCAGGAATTTATTATTTAAAGTGCCTGTTGAAGAGAAGAGCAAAATTTGTTCAACCTCTGAACGCTCTGACTTCGAGTAAGGATCTATTTGCCTGTAGACTGGAAAATACCCATCTCTGAAGAGTTAATGTTGTATACCCTTCAGGGACTGCAGTCACAGCTGGTGGGGGGCTTTGCTGAAATAAAAAGCCTCTGGCAACTTCCTGCTCTGCAGGCTGCAACGTTCTTCAGAGCAGAGCAGGCTTGAAAAAAATGTATGAAAAAGTAGCAGTTGGTTTGCAAAGACAGATAAAGTTGTTGTTCAGAAAGGGAGCTGCTATTTTCTGTCCAGCTTCTCCAACTGCTAGTTTATCATTCATATTCACTACTTCTCACATAACAATATTGTATTCTCTGAAGGTTGTGATTTTTTTTTTCTGCTTTAGCTCTCCAAAGTTCAAGTTGCTCTTCTGAAACTTGCATTTAACCTTTAAGAAGCAAGCTGAAGTCTCTGTCTGTGACCTTGAAGGATGGGGGCAGAGAGGGTAAGAAATATCACTGTGTCTCACTAAAGACACCTTTAGAAATATCTAACAAGGCATTTCATCTAAAATGGGAGAAAAGGACACTTAATGTAAGTGACAGGATCTGTAGAGGGGCAAAAAAACCATCTTGCCACAGTGACTAAAAGTCACATCTAGGACAACGGATGACAGGCACATGAGCTGGAAAAGCAGTGTCTCTTTTGTCACAGGAGTCCATTCCTGAAAAAGATGCTGGAGAAATGAAGATGTGAGCAATGCAGGTATGGAAGAGAATGGAACCCAGTTCACATGGCAAGATGATTTTTCATAATAGAGTAAAGGTTATCGGTCCTCAGATTTCAGGCGATAAGGCTAAAAGGAAATGTCATTTTTCTTCTCACTTCTTTTTTCCTGCCTTTCCTTTTCTGTTGATCAGTCAGTCCTGTGGCACAAATAGGGAACATTGCATCCACTTTTGAAACATCTAGATCACTACTGGAGGTGGAATACTGATTGTGATGCAGACCGTTTGTCCACTCTAATGCGGGAAAGCAATTAGGTCTTCTCTAGTGCCCAGCCTCTGCAACTGAATAGTAACTCCTATAGTACTTGGTGGGAGAGAGAACCAGCCATAAATCATCAATCTTTAGCATCATTAATCTGATAGTAACCTTAAAACAGACCTTACCCATTCTGAGTTGGACAGCTGATAACCGTTTTTGGCTCTTTCAATTGTTTAGGAATCAGGAAGTACAGTCCTGATTTTACAGATGGGGAACTGAGATGCAAACAGCAGAGACTGTGACTTTTGCGGTGCCAGAGGGAAAATCTGTCGTAAAGCAGAATGCTATCGTTAGGGTCAAGTATTTGAGCTCTACCTGTTAAGGTCATGCTGTTCAGCCTCCTGTGAAAGCTGTGTTCCCCGGTAGCTGGAGGCCCTATGAGTTCACTCATCCTATCAAAAGCTACAGTTCTCTCACCAAAATGTTTTTGCTCTGCACCTGTCACGTTGCCATTCTGCTCAGCTCAGGATGGAGCCCATGAAATCTGCTTTGTTTAGTCAGTTAGTTTGGCACAAATCTTTTGATGATGNGAGGTTACAGAGTGGGTGGGATTACAGGATAATTTAAATTGGTAGGGGCCGCGGGGGTCAGATCTGGTTAAGCAAAAATCCATTGCGTCAGTCATGTACCTTCTGACAGTGACTGCACAATGTTTTTATTTTTGTGATATCTGCTCTCTACTTCAGTTCCAGCAAAAGAGTTACCTGCTTCTCTGTCATAAATACACTGCACCTCTTTGTAGATCTATAATTGAGTTAGGAAGGTTACCATAGCAACCACTGTGATTAATTAAAGTACTTGGGCATGGTAAGTTTATAGATGCAGAAAACATTTTCGTGTATAAATAGTGCAATCTGTTTATGCTCGAAGGATTTGCCTCTTCCCTCTTTTTCTCTTCTAATCTCAGCTGAGAAATTGGGCTTTTTTTTTCTTTTGGGGATTGATAAATCATTGTGTTGTTCTCCATAAACTGTGTAAATAAGTCTTTGCAGTTAATGTCCACTGAAGACCTAATGAATGCGAAGTGAGAAGCATAGCATTGTATTCTTCATGGGAGTGAGCGTTTTCAGGGCTGCGAGGACAGCAAACTGCGCCGCTGTCCATGCGTATCTTCTCTTACCCTACGGTAACATAACGCAGGCAAACTGCTGCTTCTTCCGTCTTATCAGGTCTGCAGTTCCGCCCTAACAAAATAAGCCACCAGGTAGCCTCTTGTCAGCCTGTTCCCTGCTCTGCCACAAGCTAAACGTGACCTTGGACAAGGCAATCATAACCGCACTGCGATCCTAGCTAGCTGTGCTTCCTCTCAGTCTCTGTCCAGAGAAGGGC
>RSEF01000022.1:2845970-2896522 GCA_003993805.1 Himantopus leucocephalus
TCTGAAAGGTCCCTTCCAACCTCAACAATTCTGTGATTCTATGTGACTGAGATAGAGGAACCACAGGTGAAGGACAGTATAACTGAGAGCCCCACAGAACATTTTAATTCAGTATTTTAATCAAATCTGCCTGGTCAATAGAATTGCCTTTGTCAACTGTTTGCAAAATGAAAGGAACAAAGGCAGAGTTGCTACTGAAAGTTGAGCTTTGTTCAGTCAGCACTGAAATTATGTTCAAACACCATCAACTTCCATTTTCTCTCTCTGCTCCTGGAAGTTTGTTCATCAGAGTCATTATCAAAGCACCGAGCATAAATAAGCTTAGTAAAATGCTTTCAGAATCTAATGTAACAAATTGTTCAGTATCACATAAACAGATGCTCGTTTGCAGACGGAAAGCTTCCCCAGTGAGGATGAGCAGTGGTGGCGGCTGCAAATGTGGATGGAAGGGTGTTAGGAACCCCCGGCCAGGGAGCAATCGCTGGGTGGTGGGGTTGGCCCCATCCCACTGGCGCACGCAAATTGTGCAGGGTGGGCAGTCTCAAACCCGGACCCTACAGCAACACTTAGATGAAAGCTATCACGGCCTGCAGTTGTAGGCAGTGATAAACTATCAGCATTCAGTCCTTCGTGTAGAAGGTTGGAACACATATGAACATGCACCGCAGCAGTTTTTTCCATTGCTTTTCTGCTCAGGGATCTGTTGTTGTATTGCAAAGAACTGTGTGCAGAGCCTAGATGACGTAATGATAGAATGATAGATCTCTTTTAAATACTGGGGCATTTCGTGGTTTTATGCTGTAGTAAAACCCTCTTTAGGCATGACAAGCACAGACCGACAAGGGACAGTTTTATCTGTATCTCATTAAAGGGTAAGTGCCATGTTGGACAAGCATAATAGCAGAAAAAATCATCTCCAAGAAGAGAGAAGAGCTCCAGAGGCAAGAGGAGAATAAAAGATAGATGTTAGTTAATGGCAGAGGAATACATTCAGGCTGGTCAAATATGTAATGGAGGGATGATTTTTGTTTTTCTTCAAATTATTTGTCACTTCTTTAATGCTGGAATCTTTAGGTACGACTTGGATGAAGGTTAGGGCTGTCCCTAGTAGTGTAATTTTCTAGTTGTCCTATTAGAAATTCCTGAATTAAAGCTGCTGCCATATATGTGATGTGTTCTTAGTGTAATCTTTTGCATGCCTATGTCTGTGCATTTTCATGTATTGGAAAAGTGCAGATTTCTCTTCCTAAGCACTATTCCATTTCTTCCTAGTATTTAGTAATTTTATCATCATGTAGTCAAATGCACTGGGGATTTCTAAATGGTGTGTAAAATGAACATCTGTCCGTTGGCAGGATTGGCACATCTGGATCCATTAATTTTTCATTATTTCCCAGTGTTGGAGGTCAGATGTTCACAGTGTGGTAATGTGCAAGATTTTCCACTGGTGGATTTAATGTCTCTGAAGCAGATAATTCTACTTACAAAAGTATTTAAAAAAAGCCCCAAACAAAACTGTAAGAGCTTGCTCTAAGGATTATTTTTTCTAATTATCTTTTTTTTAATCAAGAATCCTGCAGAACTTATCCAAATAGTGACCCATTTATGATTTATAACAGTTTTGGCAACTGGATTCTTTTTAATTATTATCTCTACTGTTTCATGGATGGGTATACTGAGGTTTGCTGTACCAGTCTTCTCTGCTTGTGTAGTTCACCTCCTTTCTGTTGTAAGCAGGGGGAATCACTTGCTTGTTAGCATTAAGACTGGTTTGGAAGTAGAATACCAAGGTATAGGTTAAGTATATTAAATATGCAAAGCTAGTAGCCTATAAAGTTAACTCTTTCTTTCTCTTTTTGTCAATGGTGCTAAACAGTTGTTACCTTTACTTGGTAACAACTGGTAGATGCCCTGATACCATACCTACAGGGACTTCGGAGTTCTCTCAGGGTAGAATTATGCTCATGTAGTAACGAATGATCAATAAACCTTGTAGTTATGTGCCTCACTTCTCGGTTTCAGTGCTTTGATTTAAGGAGCCTTCCAATATCACAAGAATTAGCACTCATCACAGCAGTCTTTATCATTCCCTGCCATGGCCGTGGTGCTGTATTACGGAGTTGTTAAAGGCTGGATTGGTCTCTCCTGGTGCACATATGCAAAGAAAATGTCACACAAAGGTCACCCAGCATCAGAGTGCTTCACTGAAATGTATGTTGAATTTCAATGGGGTACCTTGTTGGAAAAAAAATTAAGGAAGAAAGAAAGAAAAAAAACCTTCATGTTAATTTTCTTGGCATTTGCTGCAAGTTCAGGAGCGTTGCCTCAGGCTGGCCTCAGTGTCTGGACTATGAATAGGAAGGTACACTCTGCAAAGTTGAACATGTTCCTAGATTGTTTATTCATTTCACCTAGAAGAAAATACAAGGACAGGGAAGGAACAAAGATAGAAGGGACCCATCTGACTCCCTGTAGGACAGTGGGCAAAGTTTTTACCTGAATTTAATGGGAGGAGGGGAGATAGGATCTCTCAAATACAGGGAAAAGCCTTTGTGTGTTCACTTCCTTTAGCCTTTTGTTTAGCTCAATCAACTGAATTTTCTTTTCTGATTTTCTTTTCCCAATTTAAGGCCAAAAGGATTGATCTAGGACTGACTGGGGGCAGGCTTTAGATTTGGATACTCCATACCCAAATCAGGAATGCCTGATTTGGCATCTAAAGCCAGGTCTTAGTTTCATAGGTTAGGTACTGGTGACATACTGCATTATTCTGGCTCATACTTGTGAAAATGCAAACTGCTATTTCCAACTCTGTTATGCATAGTTGCTTTGGGCAGCAGCAATGTATGATTGTCTGCAAGTTCACTGTCAGTCCAACTCCATACTGAAATCAGAGCAAAAATACTTTGCCATTCAGAGGCAGTGGTTCCGGGGGAGGATTTTTACCATGTATCTCTAAGAGCCTAGAGGTTGAAACAGAGATTTGGTCCCCTACAGCTGTTAATCTAGCACTTGACATTTAATGACAAGCTTGGTCCTGTGTCAGAGAATTGAATTTATTACGTCTTCTTGGCAACTTCTCGCTCAGCTCTTCTGCACTTCCCCTTTATCCCAACCTCTCTGCCAGATGTCAGCCTAATGCAGCAGTAACAATCCCTGCTGGTGAGGCGTGGAGTGATAAATGTTTCGAAGAGCAGAAGTGGAGCTCTCTTGTACTTGTGTATTAACAGGAGTGCTGTTTCTTGTTCTAGGTCCCAGAGATTTTCTTTGTTCCTTGGCATTTGGAATAGTTAGAAATAGCTCTCCCGCCTTCTGCCCCACACCTCAGTCCAACTTTTGGTTGCAAGTCTAATGCTATGGGTATTCTTCGGATATTTCTTAGTAGCTGTGAGGGGCAGAATTTAGGAAATGACAGAGCAAGTGTGTTGGCATTAAGCTTTCAATCTCTGCAAAGGCATGGAAGCAACAGCCATGTGGAAAAATGAGGAAGCTGTGCATTGCTGACTGTGTTCAGGTTTCAGTTTGTGAACAGCAGGAGGAAGTTTGCTTATCACAAATGTTCAGTTCACACCAGACTTGTGTTATTTCTGCTGGGAAATCTAAGAGGTGAACTGAGCCAGTGTTTCCACAGTGTAGCAACGTGATGAGACTAAATGGCAGAACACTTGCGCTGTTGAATATTTAAATGGGTGTCAACTACTTGTTACTTTGGGAAAAGGAAAAAAAAAATCCCTCAACATGTTTTATGTTGCTTTTCCTCATGCCTGTGAAACAAGCTAATCAGTGGGCAACACACAGGAACCCAGAGCAGAAAAACAATTTGGTCAGGGGCTCTTTGTAGGATTATTTTGCCTGTTAGTCACCAGCTAAAATCTTGTCCAGTTGCTGAGGTATATAAGCTGTCATAGGTGATTGGTGGCTTGTGGTAAATGAATTTGTGGGAAATGGGTCTCAATGCATTTTCCTTTGAACAGATCTGTCCGCTTCATTGACAGTCACTGCAACAAGGCTCTCAAGCAGTCATGAGTTTATTGCCTTTTCTTTAACTTGACCTGAGTCCACCTCTCCCAGGATCAGGAGTTTAGCACATGCCACTTAAGTTGTTCCAAATTTCTCTACCATTGCTAGTCCTTGACTGCCCTTTCTGGGTTCTTTCAACATGTAACCTTCTCAATGACGTATTAAGTGTATTATAGTGTTCTTGTTCTCTTCCATTTAAGATGTAGCCTANTTCTTGTTCTCTTCCATTTAAGATGTAGCCTATGGACTTGAGCTGAAAGTCACGTCTTTGGGTGAAGCCACTTTCCTGTTTGGTAGGAGGGGCAGTGATTTTAATAACCACTGAATGAATTCATTAAAATAAAAAAATTTAAATAAACTTTACACATTTTAAAATTTATGCTNATGGACTTGAGCTGAAAGTCACGTCTTTGGGTGAAGCCACTTTCTTGTTTGGTAGGAGGGGCAGTGATTTTAATGACCACTGAATGAATTCATTAAAATAAAAAATTTAAATAAACTTTACACATTTTAAAATTTATGCATTTAAAGTCACAAAGGAAAATACAGCAAACTTTGAGACTATGAAACTATGACATCTGCTCAACAGTTGCTAGTTGTCTTCATAGGTGGCTTGAGGGAATCCTGTTTGATTTGTCATGGCATCCATAATACGTTTTACAGTGCCAAAGGTCCTTGCAAATACAGACCCAAAGTGTGCATGACTGCGCTCAAATGTACTTGCAGGGAGAAGAGAGTTCAGGTTTAAACAGTAATCTGCAGCCACCTTAAAGACAACAGCAGAAATAAGCAGATGCAATTTGTTACTCTTGTGGTGCTGACAAGATAACCGTGGAACGCTGTGGGCAAAGACAGCAGCGAGCTCACTCCTGGCAGCTGTTCTGTGTCTTGAGGGAATGTGTTGATTCACTGAGTTGACTCAGCTTAAGCCATTTTGCGGTATATATGAGTCTTTCCTCAGATCCAGGCACTTAATGGCCACATTGGGGGTTATGTTTTTCGTGTTGTGCTCATTCTGTAATGTCGAAATGCTTTCCTATGCAGGGAAATAACTCTGAATCTTCACCCCCAGCAATACCCTGGGTTTGTTCCGTGTGTTCAGGCACCATATGATTTAGAAAGTAAGACAAGGGAGGAGCTCTGAGCAGCAGTGGCGTTTGGAGAATGCCCACAGGCAAACGGGAGGTGCTGGAATATGAAGACACTGACAAATTATGATTGAAAGAACATTTTTAAACTCATAGATAGTTGACATCTGTACAAGAAGGTATGGGGCTTGATGTCTCAGGCTCTAGGTGCTGGGTCGGTCACACAGAGTAATGGGTATAGTATATTCATCTAGATAACAAGATCACCCAACCAGAAGAATGGTAATAACCTGTAAGCTCTGCTGTCTACTTCAGGGTTCTTTATATTAGTACTCTTTTCCTGTTCTCCTTCTGTGATCTGTCTACTGCTAGTTCTAGCAGCTCAGCCTGAGTGTGATATTCCTTCTTGAAATTGCTCCAAGTCAGAGAAAAAAGATCTACTCATATACAGATACCATTGTAAGCATTATTTCCTTAGCTAAACTTAGCTTCCTTAGTTATAAAACCCTGTAGTTCCTTAGAGGTTAATCTCTAACAATAGAGATGATTGGCTACCTGTAGTATTACTGCAGTGAAAGTACTTAATGCTAAGTATTCTGTTTAAAAAAGCGGTGCGGGAGGGGATGTGACTGTGCACAGCTGTTCAGGTAATCATTTGCACGTGCAATAGACAGAGGACTTGTCTTCAAATGATACTTCTCAAGTTTTCGTCATTCCTGTTAAAAATACCCTCTTTAACTTCTGAGTAGCCTGTTTCCTAAAGCTCTGCTTCTTTTTTCACCTCCTCCAAAAGTAGGTAGGCTAGTATGCAGTCCAGAGGAATTATGTTGTATGTGGCTGGGGTGGGAAGCATACAGGTAGCCATCTGACTTCGGATCACTGATTTTTTTCAGGATTGTACAGTTGATTGTAGATTGAAAGACTTTTCTTTGTGTGTCACATACTATTAAATAATATGCACACTAATTATAGTAAATACGATGGTGCGAACACACTGACATTGTTAAAGTTAATGATCCAAGTCATTACCATTTAACATACCTTTTGAAGTTCACTCAGTTGGATTAATTGCAATATTGGAAAATGCTGAGTGCATTGGTTTCAGAGGTCTTGCAGCAGAGTTTTAACTGGGACTGAAATGATGAAACAGCACCTGCTGAGAACTCTGGAATTTGCCAGGGGGTTATCTGATTTTTTTCTGTGTCTTTTGTAGTTTGCAACTACACCATGTAATTAAGAAACACTTCTACAAATGGTGAGAAATAAGATACTGTGTATGTTTTTGCCATAAATTTATTGGAGTTTGTGGATTTTTTTTTTCTAGAGAAGCATACATACTTCCCCCCCCCCCCAAATGGTGTGCTTTTTTATTTGTTTTTGTGAAGAAATGGGACTCAGAAAGGTGTTCTGTTGCTAGTTATAACAGGTATTTCCTGTGTGACCTTTGGCAAATTCTTTTGATATCTTCCTGGTTTAGACTACTGCCTGTAAAGACGTAGGTAGTAACTAGCTGTCTAAAATATTTAAATGACCCTTGATATGACCTACTCTGAGCAATTCCGTGTCATTTAAAGTATTTACTTTGGAAGCTCACCTGTGATGCTCCTGTTTTGCAGAGCTAATGAAAGGCCATGTAACTTGCTTAGGAGTTAATAAAACAACCATAAGACAAGAGGGAGGAAGGACGTGAAAATAGATTATCCAGGTCTCAAATTAGCACTTTAACGGTTAGATCATTCATCTGGTGGCCTTACTTTCCCAGCTAGCAAAGTTCAATTAACTAATATTTGTGATGTGCTTATGATAGGGTGTAATAGAAGTTCAGGGATAGGAAGTCTACTTAATATGCCAGCAGACAGTGAACTATGTGCAGCCCTGTGCTAATAAACTGTGCCCAGAATTCACATGAAGCCCCCATAGTAATTTAATTAATGTGTTCTGTGGATAGTGCACCAAAGAGACAAAGGGTACTTTACGTCTTTCTTAATCTAAGAAGAAAATGGTGAGAAAAGGCTCTAGTGCAATTAACAATGCTAACATACTGTAAGCNTTTTTTTTTTTTTTTAAAAATAGATATACTCACCCTAAATTCCTTGCTGTGGTGCTCAGTGTTTGGGTTCAGTAATCAGGGGACCAGATTCCTCTACAGGAAGACTGAAGACTTGGACTCTCAGAGTTATCTCCATGGTGCAATCTTTTCCCCTGGGATGAGCTACATACTAACTAATGCTGGGCTGTGCAATTTATTTATATTCTCTCAGTGAAATCAGAACTTCACCATAATCAGGACTTTCAAGTGTCAATTTGCTTCTCATCATAAAAGCCCAGGGCTTCATAGTTGCTCTGGAAATGAAATTTTATGCATGAGTAATTGAGAGGAGGGAAGTGCCCCTGTTTGTTTATCCACCTGAAAGGAAACTTCTGGTCCAGGCTGAAAAGTTACAATGTATGATTTAAAACAGAAACTGGGGGGGAACCAGTCTATTTGCATTCATCTAGATTTCAGAAAGTAAAAGCTGACAGATTCAGTACAATATGTAGCTTAACCCTCTCCCTAAACCTGAAGATTTTTATTGATGAAATTACTGTGTACTAATCAATATGTTGAATACAGTTTTATTTCTTGCACAAAGTTAAACATGAGTATTACAAGTAAATTTGGAGTGTTATAAGGTCTCTGTTTCATCAACATCCTTGGTTAATTGCTCAGTGTTTGGTGTGGGGATTTTGGTGGTTGGTTGGTTTGGTGGGTTTTTTTTCTTTTTAACCGTGTTGAATGAACCATTGGAATTACACCTGTAGGAATATGATACACTTCAGTTTTTGAATGTTAACGGCATTTTGTCTGCAGGGGAAATCCGAGTATGAGCAGAAGATAGTATTGTCTTGAGGTCATCTATGCTCCCAGGAACGGCAGAGAGCTCAGGAGTTGCTAAAAGCAGCCAATGAAAAATAGACCCTTTTTCCTATCCCTAATAAGTGGCGTTTTGCATGTCCTTGGTGTGCAAAGCTTTTCCAGTGACTGTTGCTCTCACTATGTCCCATACCTCAGAGAGCAGTAGGTAAGAGGAGGAAAGCAGACAAGAACTAGGATTTAGGAGACAATCATTTTGGTCCTCTGTTATGAATTTGTGGGCTCTTAGCAAGTCCACATCATGTCTCTGATCCCTCCATTTAAATGAGTACCAGCAGGCTTGTTTTCTGTCCTCTGCGTTCAGTGTTGTTTTGGAGCCTGAGATTAGATGCGGAGGATGGCAGTTTACATTGAGGCTGAGCATCCTTCCCACTCACAACACAGGGGGGCAGTGCTGTTTGTGTGGAGCTTGTTGCAGATTTGGGTCTTGGCTTTCAAGCTCTCTGGAAAAGAATGATACGTTGTTATATACAGAAGCCATCTCACTGTGACCTTTAGGGGCCTATAGTAATGTAAACATTGTTCTTTGAAAGGACCAGTTATGCAATCTTAAATGAGAAATCTTAAAAGAAAAAAAGTGGAACACAGGCTGTGGAGACATAAAATGAAAAAAGGCAACTATAAATACAGTGTGGAGAGATTTTGATTTGTCTGCCATAGGCTAGAGCAGAAGCAAAATCACTTGCCCAACATTCTTCATTTGATTTATGAATTTTTCTGCTTACTGACAAGGAAGCATTTGTGGTCTGGGTGCAAAGCACCTGGAAGCTCTTTCCCCTTGTTCTTTGGCATCCTGTTTTGAATTGGGTGGTTGACACTCAACTCTTTTTAAAGGTGAAAGTGGGCAGAAAAATCTCACCCCTGCTGTCTTTAGTTCCTGCAGGTGAGCACGCTGGCATACAAAGCTTTCCAAATGGCTGTCAAGCCATCTGGCATGTCTATCGTAGATAACGCAGAGTACAAGGACAGGTCTGCATTCTTGACAGAACTGCATTAAAGTACGACTTTAAGTAAATAAAAGACATTTAAGCTGGTAATGATGTCCCTGTCTTTCTCTAACCCCACTTAACAACAAGGGTTCACAAGTAATTGATCATGTGGATTTAGGGTCTTGATAGCATTTGTATGTAAATTAGCAGTTGCCCCTACAATGATGAAATATGATGTCTAGGAACAGAGTAATATCAGATTAATTTGGAGTTTATATATCCTCCTTGGATGTGGCACTCAAATTATAAATACAACACTAAATGCCCTTAGTGAAGCTCCTAGTTGTGTTTAGTGCTGTGAAATAAGAAGAGGGATCAGTTGATGATCATAAGTGTCTCCCAATAGATCAGAAATATACCCAAAATAAGACAATTAAGTAAATATGTTGCTAAGGCTGTCCTTGAGGTATGTGCCTATTCTGAGGCTGCTAGCAGAGTTTTTCTTGGAAAAGGAAAATAACCTGGAGAAATAGAGCCAAGATGTTATTAATGTGAAGAAGAGAGGCAGACCTTCGCTGCCATAGTGCTTTTGATCAGCTAAATGATTTGTTATTTATGTAGCAGCATGTGTGTGCATAGCGTGATTTGGAAGGCAGAACCGTGGGTCTGAGACACTTACAGTTTTAAAAGCCTCCTGTTGGCCTTTCTTTTTCCTCCCTTTTCCTTTTTGCGTATTTTCTCTCTGTAGTAGATTTACCTCAGGAAATAATTTCACCCGTGCTCCCTTGCTTAAGTTGCAGCTACTTAAAATGCTGAAATATTTGAGGCGCCAGATAAGAACAGAAACAGCTGTTAAAGTCAGATCTTAAAGAGGATCTACCTGCACTGCTTCCAGTTTCTAATCTTGTGCCTCTGGCTGATTCGACGGCAGAGCTGCAGTTTTTGCGCTGTATGGTTCACCGGGGTATCGGGACAGCAGAGCAGGCAGCAGCTGATGGCTCAGCCCCGTCTCCTGGGTGCCCAAACATCTAACTGGTTGCTGCTCAGTTTTTCAAACCAAATTTTGACAAGAGGCCTCCAAAGCGCTCAACCTGCCCGATTTAATGTAAAGTCCGTTAAAGACCTCTGTTTGGTCCTGTGTGTAAGAATTAACATATTTAAACTCTGTTGATTGCCTTTAATTTCTACAGTGATGTATCACTTTAAGCCAGCAAAGTATCTCTTTTCCTTGAGGACTCTGTTTCAGTAGCCTGTAATATTAACAATTAATGCTCAGATTTCTAGGATGGGTTTACTCTAATTTTAATAAAAGGCCTCGAAGGAAGGGTCAGTGAACTGTAAGAAATCAATCTTTCATAAGCAGTCGTTGGTTCTCGTTGTAATATTTATGAATGGTAAAGCTATCCTGACAAGGCAAAGTTCAGCACAGAGGCCACTTGTGACAACATGACAAGGTTTCATAACAGACAATGTGTATAATTAAAGCAAGAACGTAGATTGAAAGCAGAAGTGTCCGTTTCATTACAAGTCTTCAAGGAGCAGTGATCTGGTGTGACGGTGTATTGCAAGAGGCTGTTCTTGAGTTAAGTCTAATAAAGGCTTCCTAAAAACATAACTGTGAGCAAGTGAATAAAAACTATTCATTTAAACTTTTCTCTAGTATTTCTTAGCTTGATGGATGAACAGAATAGTTCTGAAGTAATAAATGCATTTAACCTAGTTTAAGCTTTGCATGAAAGGAGGGATGCATAGTTATTCTGTTATATGTATATGACATGAGGAAAAATAACTGTCTTGACTTGTTGAACTTTTGTGATGTAGGAGAATGTTCCCTCTTTTAGAAGAAAGTTGCTCAAGTCACTCACATGTTCTGTAGCTGAACTGGGATTAGAAATAATGTATTTTGAGTCCCTGTGAATTTTCTTCATGTGGCTCTTACAGATTTGTCCAGCTGTGTAAATGTGCATAATGGGATAGGCCAACAATTCTTCCCATTCCAGGCCACAATCACTTAGGCTGCAAAGCATGACATTAAATGTATTTTTTCTTGTAAAAAGAAAGAAAAATATGGTTAATAGATTTAAAATCTCCTCTCAATTTAAAAATGTTTTTTTCATCTACAGAGTTCCAAAAACTCAAGACAAACTGTATATGGTGTTCAGCTTAAACATTGGAAAATGTTTGCAAGGCAAGTAAATATGTAAAAGTCAACTACACTTAACCACTTGCTGGGAAAACCAATTTGATTCTGTAGTACGATTACCGTACTTTGAGCTTCCTGAAAATCTCTTTTCTTGTTTGACATTTTACACAGGGTTCTCTTCCTTTTCCTGTGAAATTCTGTTCAATTTAATCTGAGANACGATTACCGTACTTTGAGCTTCCTGTTAGACTGTAAGAGTAGCCATCTCTCAGCTCTAGAATTTTCCCACCTTGCACTTGCAGCAGGCATGAATACGTCTGGGTGACATCAGGGTGCCACTCTTGGAGGTCAGGGGAAGAAGGAAAGTTTGAGAAAGACCTACTGTATATGTATGTGTCTAGAGTTGCCCCAGTTGTGATCTTAACAGTTGTTACCAGCAGATAGATGGCCAGAGTGTTTGCATTGCCAACCGCAACTATTTTTGACGCATTAACTTTCATTGTGATGGGATTTTACATCTGATTTAACATTTAATTTATGGGTAAAATCCCTGGGAAAGTGCTTGTCATTTTAAAAAGATGCAATCTCATGCCTTTTGTCAACTCATCCAGGAGATGGGATGTCTTGAAGTAGCAGCTTGTTTTTTCCCCTTTATTAGGCAATCGAGTAAAACGGTACTATGAATATACTTTAGTGTTTAGATATTACTATTTCTGTTATAAGGGAGGACATCAACAGTGTACCTCAGATATTTAAGGGTATTTGCCAGGGAAGACAGGTAACTGTCACGATTGGGTAATACATAAAGGCAAGTTCCAACCCTACATTTTGTCTTTAGGTTCACATCTGTTTCACAAGGCAGGGCACTGCTTTATTTTGTAACTTCTTTAAAGTGTTGCTATAGCTTTTTTGCTTTCTATTTTCCTCATTCAATCCTGTCCTTTAACCGTAAGGAAGCCCCTCCTCTACTTTCTCTGCTCCCTCCCCTCTGCACATCTTCACCTACTCGGACATTCCCTGCAGCTCTGTTGCTCTCCCTGTTTTCTCTCGTTCAGCACTGCGCCCAGCCAAATTGATTGTACCTCTCTTACAAGCATTGTGGGAAGTATGGCTTTGCTCCAGGTATAAACTGTAGTAGTATTGATTAGAGCAATTGTCTTGGCAACTAAAAAACTTCACTTAAGTGAGCTTGCTTATCGTGTAATGGGTTTATTCCAGCGTTTCCAAGATTTGTCTGTTCATCATGAGTTAATAACATACACGTTATTTTTACTATTTTACTATTAAGTTTATATAAAACTAGCATTTCCAGTGCAGCTTTTACGTTAAGAAAGAGATGTGTGATTACACTTTGAATTTCTTAGGAGTTTCCCCCCTACCCTTTCTTCCTTCCTTCACTCCTTCTTAATAATATGCTCCTGGGGCCAGAAGATACCGCCTAATCTTGCTTTCAGGAGGGACTGTTGCAAGCCATTAAGTTGCAATGGCTTCACAAGTTACCACTTGCAAGCTGACTGAAAATAATGAAGCACAGTCATGTCTTCCGCAAATTAGAAATGTGAGGTGAAATTGCATCAGTATAAAGCGCCACGCAAGTGGGACTGAACCGTCCGAGTGGAGTCATTTGGTGCTTTGAAGGTCACTACCCAATAAGACTTCTGTGGAGAAGTTGGTTGGTATAATGTTTATTTTCTGGAGCTAGAAGACAGAAACAGTTTTTGCATGCCCTGCCACTGTAAATTTCAGTTCATGTTAGTAAGATTTTAAAATGCTTCCTAGTAGATGGACTCTCCTGGTTTTCTTCTGTGACTCAAACAGCAGCCAGCCAGCGTTTGCAGCTGCTTTGCGTTGGTACAAACCTGAAAAGGTGTTAGGTCTGCAGAATGCACCCCCATATTTAAGCTTTGGCTTTCTGGTTCCTAAATGAGAGGTGAAGACATAATGATAAATGTTTGTCAGCAGGGAGAAGTGCATATCTTGAATTGCAAGATAGAATCATAGAATTGTTAAGGTTGGAAGGGACCTTTCAGATCATCTAGTCCAACCATTAACCTAACCCGACAAAACCACTGCTAAACCATATCCCCAAGTACCACGTCTATCCTTTTTTGATAGAAGATCTTACTGTTTATTACTTACTTGAAGGACATTATCCGCAAAGGCTGTTGAAATCAATGCATAAAGGAGGGAAGGAGAAAGCTAGCTAAACTGCATTATAAAACACAATCTACATCACAACAGGAATACGTTAATTTAGAGTAAAATTAACAACCTTCTGCTAACAGAATAATAAATATTTGTAAAGCTTTGTCGTATTAAAAAAAGAATAAAGGAAGGAGAAGCCCTAATTGTGTTTGTTAATTCACAACCTTACCACTATTGTAAGAAAAACTAAATTTGAACAAAGCAATAATCTGCCTTGTATTCTTGGAAACTAACAGAAATGCCGGTTATCCATTGCTATTCTTTCAGCAGATCCCATCTTAATTACAATGAGAAACAGAGAATAAAAGAGTCATTTCAGAGTAGACAATACTGTTGCTTCCTTAAGGTTCTTAACATTAGTTCTTTCTGGGGCTTGTTCTGTTCTGTCCTCACCTTCATGTGAGGGTGAATATACTGGCAGATAGTGGTAATGCTGTACCAAAATGAGGTTCTGTGAGGTTTCTGTCCATTTTCAGATCAGTGTGCCTCTCTAGTGCACTTGCCATTGCCGTGCCCCAAGGCATGATGAAAAGGGCCAGGCCCCGAATGCTGCCCACTTCTGCCAACTAACGCAGTCAGGCAGTATCTCTCAACACTAAGCAAGAAAGAACCATTGCAGAACACTCCTGACACACCATCTTACGACTTAGAAATGAATCAGTTGGATTGTTCTGCCTTTCATTCTGCCCATCTGAAGGAACTGTGTTCCTTACTTATCCAGTTAGATGCTGTCATAATCCTCATACTACTGGGCTGCATGCCAGTTCATTTTTAAAGCGTATTGCTCCTGACTTGTGTGTTCATCTTACTTGTAACATGATTGATTTCAGTCATTGGGCCAGAAATGCCCTTCCAAATTGTCACGGCTTAAGGGCACCGCTCAGGGAAAATACAGACACAAATCATCCCCCAAAATAAAAAGGTCAACTAGTATTGAATTGGTTCATTTACAGAACTCTGTGGAATTAGCAATGTACTCTTAAATTGCTTCTTGATTGAGGACTTTTGTCTCATTAATCCTAAACAACCTATGAAACCGTTAAAGTCTAATAGAATAATGAGTGAGACTTCAGAGACCGTGCGCACTACAGAAGGCAACAGGCTACTTCGTAATACTGAAATACACAAACAACAGCGGAGTGTCTGTAAAGCAGCATGCCCTTTGCTGTCCATAATGACAATGCGTCCCCTACTTTTGCCATGATAAAGACCCAGAGGCTCAAGCTGATAAGTTACCTCCAAAAACCCACAGCCCCCGGTTTTGCTGGTATAATCCACACAGTTCTAAGAGACAGTTGTAGTAGAAATAGGGTGTGTTAGTGCAGACATGGCTGTGCAAAACTTTAGGACCAGTCTGACACGGTAGATAAGACAAGGTAGATAATGCCCACAGATTTCTTCCAAAAGAAAATTAAGAGGATGCAATACACTTTCTCCCAGTGACTCCCTCCTCCTGTAACTAATGCAGTAGTTCCTCATGTAGTTTTCTCCTGGCTTCTTCCGTTTGCTCCAGTGGATGGATCTTTAGCTATATCATGGTCTTCTGACATTCACTATGAGTTATTTTAGGCTTCTCTTTGTTTCTCATTTTCTTTCCTTCCTTCCTCCCTGCACCCCTCCCTCCCTTCCTCCCTCCCTCCCTTCTAGAAAAAAGAAAACCTGTTTCAGTTTTGCCCTTATTCGTCAGCAAGGACAGACTTCTGTATCTGTGTACTGCATGATTCGAGCTCTCTCACTGGAGGACGAAGGACTATAGATAAACCTACAGATTTTGCAAGTGTTGGCCAGTTTAGAATTGCTGCCAGCTTAATATTGCAGTATTATTTGATTTCTCAGTGTTGTTTATTAATATATTCCTCCTCTCCCTTCCCCTCCATTCCCCTTACCTTCCTCATCTCTTTCAAAGAAGAGAGGTCTGTCCTGGGTGTCTAGATATCACCAGTTCAGCCAAACATTGCACCTAGCTTTGCACATAGAAACAGCAAATTAACTGTGTGATGTTGTTACTCTAATCTTTGTCTTTCCTCACCCGTCTTCGTAGATGCTGTTTGTGCCTCTGACCTAGAGCTGCATGTGCAAATTAGACTGTAAACCCTTCAGCTCTGGGAGCAGGGTTTTTTTTTATACTGCTCTGTAAAACACCTCAGAAAATTTCTGGTGCTGTTATGAATAATAATGAGGATAATGAGGCAATTTCCCTTGTTAGTGATAAAGAAAAAAATCCTGAAAGTATTGGGAAGGATGGAGGGAGTTATTAGCTTCCTCTTGCAACATATCCACAGTCAGCAGGAGCATTCACTTGGCTTGTCAAGTCGTCAGGGAAGGGCACTGTCTTATTCCATTTGTGTCCCACCTCCCCCATTTCTGTGGCATCAACAGAGCCGAGTGGATTGCTTCTCTGTATGTCTGCACAGGTAACACCCCCTCCCTTTTTTTTATTAATGTCAAAAGACATTTTCAGCCCTGCAGGGGACAGACAGCATTACCGTCTGGTCTCATGTTGAGTTATTAATTTAACCAAAAATTTCAATTTCGGGTAGCCTGAGGTTAGTCTTCTGCATTGGCAGCCCCTCATCATTCCAACAGTGTCCCTAGTAATAACCTTTGCCTGCCTCATTACCTTTTTGCATGCATAATAGCACCATGTACTGTGGGATTAAAATAAGCATGGATAAAAATGGTGCATGGTTGTCTGGATATTTTATAATGGTTTCTTCACCTGTTCAGAAAAATGGCAGTCTGTTCAGCACGTAACTTATTCTTCAAGGAGTACTGGGGGGAAAATGCACTTTTTAAAGACCAATATCCATTTTTGTACACATCTGTAATCTCTGTAAACTCTGTTGCAGGTTTTTAATGAGTCTGCTGTTTGCAAAGATCTTTCTCCAAGCGTATGAGATGGCAGAGAGTACTAAAAAGAAAAAGTAATTAGTGAAGGACAAAATGCAAGGAAAAAAAATCACAGCACCTTTTCCCAAGTCAAATTTTAATTGAATTTGTATGCAGCAAAACTATTAAGTTCTTTTCCCCCATAAATGTTAAGTACAGAGGTTTCACTACTCTGTTATAGCCCCATAAATTAGTTTGATCATAACATCCTTTAAAGAACAACTGTTGCTTCCTCGAAGAGTTTGTAAATCAAGCTTAAGCTTAATGTACTTTTTCTTCCCTTGAATTTTAATATTGTTGGTGTTTTCATAAAACCAGGATCTCTGTTGCTTGTTTCCTACTCAGTCCCTATTTCCCAAATCGGACACTTTTGTAGATGGCTGTGATAAGCAGAAGATCTTGATAATGAGTAGTAAATAATTGCTAGATGCGGGCAAGCTTCTAAGAAGCAAACCCAAGTGTTTCCAGGTAATGAGAGGGAAAAGATATCTGTATGTATATGAAATGGGGATAAAGAAATTGAGGGTCCTGCTTTCAAAAGTGTTGATTACCCACAAATGGTATGACATTTCTCAAAAGACCTCAGCTTCTAATTAGGACCTTTAAAAAGTCAGATTTTTTCAAAAGACATATGCGTCCCAGCAACTCCGGTTACTCACAAGAGTGATAATAATTGTTCATATATTTTTCACAGATGTGTGTCTCATTGGGAAAGACTTGGATGCTGTGCTTTGGGAAGGGATGTAGTATGTACCTCATGGGGTGTTAGGGAAAGTTGTATTTCCATACAGGGGGGAAAAGGGAGCGTGGTTTTAGGGGATATGTTTGCGTCTTTCTAATTGTGAGTTGCTTCAGGAGCTGCACCTAGCTTTGACGACGCGATAGGATAAAATAAAGGGAGTTACAGCAGTCTAGTTGTGACTGCCTTAACAAGAAAAATGCGTGGGGAAGGGAATACTGGGGAAAAAGTGTAAAATGTTTTTTTGTTTTTACTTTGTTTTAAGGGAGTGTAACCACTCTGGATGCGTGAACAGTAAATAGAAAAGACTGAGCATTTGCTGTTCTTGAAAGCAGTTTGCTTTGGGGGAAAGGGTAAAATCAGAGCAGAGCTGGTCAAGAAAGATAATGTCTGAGTGGTCAAGGAAAGAGAGATAACAGGAGGAGGGAAGTAATGGTATGATTATGAGAATGAAAATGTCGTGCTTCCTTGTGGGCTTCTCTTCCGAGGATATCTCTGTCTGCATTAGGGAAATATGATGGTTGTATGTATAAAAGATAAGGAAAGACAGTGCAAGGAAACTGGCTGTTCCAAGTATCGTAGATTTGAGAATTGATTTGATCTTCATATGCCCAGATCTGTAACTTCAGCATAAAACGGTCCTTCTCCCTTTATGGGAGTTATGTAGTTTATGTAATATATATCCATCTTTATGTGCTGCTATGTAGAATCATGATTTTTCCATTCATATTTTATTTAAATGATAATTTTCTTTTTATATTTTTACTTCATTACAAGAAGTATGATATAAAATGACATTTTCATTTTTACTTCTCCTTTCAATAATGGATGTCCTCACTTTTCTCACAGTAGACACCAATCTTTATGCAAATATTATTCAGAAATAGTAAAAACAATAGGGAAGACAGAAGAAGCAACAGCTCTGAAATATGCACAAAGGAGAAATGTGTCTTAAGCAGACTTGTGTCTTATTTGATAATAGATTTTCAAATGTTATCTTCAACTCATTCAAGTATCAGAGAGGCTGAAGTGGTTTCCTTAGTTTCAAAGGTCAGTTCTTTGGGATCAATGGACTGTCAGAGCTGAGTGGCACAGGGTATCTTCTACCTATCGACAGCAAAAGTAGTAAGGAGTTTGAACTGCTTTTGTCAGGAGTGTGTTGGATCTTCTCCTTTGCAGTTTGAGGAGAAGAGCAACTGCTTTGGTCCTTCCTGCAGAGCATAACAAGTATCAAGTATCCGCTGAGTCCTTTCACATGGCTTAATCTTTAGAAAGTCATATGGCTGGAGTGAAAAATGCAAATGTGAGGAGAAGGTACTGGCGCACAGGAGTGATTCTGGACTCATTCTNGTTTTTTTTTTTTTTTTTTTTAACGTGGATGCAAGCATCATGTTTATGTACAATGTAAACGCCAGCTGCTGAAACAGAAGCTACAATGCACCAGAATCAGGGGGAAAAGGGAGCTGAGCGGCGCCACACAGGGCAAACACACAGAGGACTTTGGATAACCATGGCAAGCGTGGTCAGCAGGGGAAGCTGAAGAGCTGGCAGGAAGGGTAGTAATGAACGATAATAGATTTAGGTGTCTCTGCTTGGGAATCACTGTGCATCTGGCTTCAGTCCTTCGGCTTCTTTTCTACTCTGGCTGAGAACTTTTGACTCCCGTCTTGCAACCTCCAGCACTGGTACATGGAAGTCTTTGAGGGGACTGTATTTATTGAGTTGAAAATGGGTGAAGGGGAAGATCTGCTTAAGTATCTTTATTTTTCTTTTTAAATTATTTTTATTTTACCTTACTGTCAATTTAGGCAACTGCGTTTGAAACTTGCCGTAACCCGTCAATCAGTAGTCAGTACTCAGCACTTTAAAGCGGATGTGCATCATGTTTTATAGATATACTTGGTTTCATTACATTCATTACCTTCAAAACTAAACTAGTTGCAAAGGCTCGGTTTTCTTACTACTTTGGAGTACAGTTCTAGTTCTTGAAATCAGCAGAGGCAGCTTGGTGGCATAGGGAATAATGGTTTTAACGCTACCGAAGATACTTACTTTTGCTGTTGTGATGGTAGAGGTGCTCCCAGCCCTGCTGCTTTCACTGGTTTACTGGAAAGTGATGAATAATCAAATGGGTCATTTCTGCTCAATTGCTGTAATTTATTGTCCCAGTGAATCCAGATTTTCTGAATGTTAATGAAAAAAATACCTATCGCACCAGCTCATGCCATTCTATTTTACGACCTTATTAAATCTTACACTTTCTTATCATGCAGTGACAATTACAGGAGTATAGGACAGAACTCCTTCCCTGCATCAGCCGTGGCATGTACACTTTCTCTTGTCACTGGTACAGGCTGAATGATTTAGGCCAAATGAGCAGTCCTGAGAGATATTTTTACACTCTTGACAGGATTATATAACAAGAGAAAGGCCATTAACAAATACAAAGGAATAAGCAGAAGGGAGAAGGCAGGTGAAGAATGGTGAAGTAAATCTTTAGATCTGTCACTTCATAATAAAATAACCTTCGTGTTAAGATTTAATGAGCTGGTTATCCCAGTAAAGAGGGAGGAAAATACTGTCATCCTGCATATCCCAGGGATTTTTGGCACAAGACGTATCTGCTTACCAAGGCGAGACTGGAGGGGTGGGGTGTGTGCATGTGCGTACATGTATATACCCATTGTAGTCTCTCTCCTTATTAGTGTGATGTTTCTGCCTCTAAAATCAACACAGTACAGAAATGTCTGTGTCTGCGGGCAGAACAAAACTTGGGCTCTCTCTACAGTGGTACAGTGAGACTAAAAGACTTCAGTAAATGACAATGTTTTATTTTTATTTACTCCCAGAAAGCCAGCGTTACTTCTTTCCATCATGAGAATTTCTTAGCTCTTACATTGATTTCAGTAGTTACTCTTCAGCTACCCTTCTCATTAATTCTGTAGAAAAATTATCCTTGTAGCAGGCATGATTAAGAACTAAGAGCCCTCATTCATAGCAAAGTACGCTTTACTACTAGGTGATTCAAAACAAAACACTTTTCATATTTCTGATATAAGGAACTGAGCTTTTTAAAGGGCCTACTTAAAAGCTTATTTTGAACTCTGGATTCATCGAAAGGCATTTTTTAAGAGCTAATGATTTATTCATATGTAAAGCAGCCATGCTAATAATGCGTTTTGCCTGTTATAATATGTAACTCACTGCCACGCTATAGATGCAGTTGTCATGTGGTCCTGTCTTTTTAATGCAATCACTAAGCACTGTCTCAGCCATATTGTTTCTTTCAGCCGCCTCAGCCCTCTAAGAAAAATAATGCATAGTTTGTACAGTGTGCCTGGCATAGCAGTGTTGGTAAATAGTAACATAATGGTTATATTACATGTAGAGATGCAGCCCCTGAGGTACTAGCCACTCTGTAAGAAGGGTTGTCTGTGCTCTGAAGAGTTGAAATACCGAGAGATAATACGGTGGTTTTGTCTTTTGGAAAGTAGAGGAGTTGGAAGTATTGCTGTATTCAGTTCACAGAGAGAAATCCGAGGACCCCAAAATCAGATAACTGACATCACACACACAAGGTAGCACAGAACTGCAGCACGCAGCTGTCCTGAGTGCCGGTTGAGTGCGTTAGTGTTGTTTTTCTCTTATTGTCTCTTTTCCAGTAGGTTTTACTACTTTAAGCAGGGTCATTTGACTTTTCTAGACTAGCAGGATAATACCATTCCACCAAGGAATTAAACATTGCACAGTTTGGCACTTTGCAGTCACCAGTGAAGTCTTGTATTCAGTAAAGACGTCTTTCAGCAGTTTTCCACTAAAGAAAACAGCAGAGAACGCAGCAGTTCAGAGCGCTCGAGATGTGCCATCTGATCAGCCCTCAAGGTCCCTCCTCTTTGATCTGTAACATACTACATGGTGAGCTTTGCAGCGGGGTGGGGAGACCGCAGAGGAGGAGTGCAGTTTTCTTTATATTATCAATCACGCATTTTGAAATCAAGGATAGGAGTCGAACAGCTCATCGCAGCAGAGTTCATGCTTCACCATGTAGTACTTTTTCCTTTGAGAGGACAGAGTATCTTGATCAAACGCTAACCAATATGCTGAATATTTTCAGCATGGCTTTTGATGTCAGAGTAGGATTTGCCAATGCGATGGTGGTGGGGCTGCCTCTTTTATAAAGCCTATCTGATTTTCTAACGCTGTGAGACTCTCCCACGCTGGAAAAACAAAACAAAGTTACTTCAGGGCAGATAGTTTCGGTGCCACATTAAGTGTGCAGTTGATGTAACAATTCCTAGCCAGCAGGTCTTTTCTTTAGAGGTGAAGCACAGTGACAGGACTTCACAGCCCGCTGACAGCTCCCCTGGGTTTCTGGGAGGGTAGTGCTTCCAAGCGCATCATGAAAGTTTTAATTAAAATGGGTAAAAGTCTATAGTAATATTTTGTTTCTTTCCTGTTGAGGGAAAAAACATAGCAATACAGATGCTTCAACCATGGGAAACACTAGGATGTCAAATGGCTGGGTAATCGCACACATTGGCCATCTCTGCAAAATGTAGCATCAGTGGTTGGGCTTGCTTGGGGTTGGGGGGGTTGGGTTTGGTTTTTTTTTTTACTAACAAAGTTTTCTGTAGGACTTTAGGCATTGACCACTACTTGAGGTTTGAATCTGCTAGTGGCTGCTGTTATTTAGTAAATAAAGCTGACAGGGAAAAAAAGAGCAAACAAACAAAAACAAAATAAGGGAAAATAGCCTTGAAGTTGTGTTAAATATTGGAATACTAACTACATAAAATCAAACCAATATCTCGCAAGTAGAAGAGGAAAAAAAAATGCAAAAAAGCACAAACCTCCTTCGCAGAGGACAGATTGGGATTTATTCACTTTAGTTTAAATTAGTCTGTGGTGTTTGTAACCAGGAGTAGTTCTCTCCAGTGTTGCCTCCTGTCACAACAGAAGGGTTTGAGGATTTGAGTAAGCAACCAAATGGCCTTAAAACAAAACAAAAAATAAACACATGCAGGGAGAGAATCCATTTCTCTCCTTATCTTTTCTCTATCTACCAAGCAAAGCTGTCCCTCCTACCATGGATTCTGCATTAGCTCCATTAGCAGCTGTTGGGAACGTACTGCAACAAAATCTTCTGGTCCATACAGCAGGACCCTGGGGAAATTTGATGGCACTGAACAAGTCTGTGTGACCTGTTCAAGTGACGAGCCACGACTGTAGCTGTGAAGGCAGCTCATTGCTTCATTATTCCTCACAGATTCTGTAATTATTCCTTCTAAATTCTGTGAAGGTAGAACAGGACTGAAAATGAGACCATGGTATGCGTTGTGTGTTGAGCTGAAGCACCTTAGTACTCGTTAGATGAGCTATTATACCTTAAATGACCATATGCTTATTTTACTAGCTATTTGCTTCACAAAAAGCCTTTAGTCTATAGGAGGGTGTTAAAAGTTACAGGAAATTGCGTAATTTTGCAGTTACATTAAACTTCATAATGCTACTATAATTCAGTTGCAGGTAAATTTTTGAGACTGAACAGCTGCTTTCTTTTTTGACCTTCAAGGTCTTATTTAAGTGGTGTCAGTTGTTAATTATTGCTGCTATATTTAGGCTTGAAGTAGAAGAAAAGTCTTTTGAAGTGATCTTTCAGAATTGTTGGAAATGGATCCATTTTACGTAATAATTTCTGGTACGCTTAACAAGAGGTGAGTTTTGGTGCTTCCTTGGTGTTGAAGATCTTACAGTAGTTTTTGCATTTTCAGAATGGCTCCCCTTGCTCTAACGTCGTTTACGCTTTTGTCATTAGCAGAACTGTGGGCGTTAGGCTGGTAAAACAACACTGACTCCCCCCTTTGTGACTGGCGCTCTCTGCAGAAGGAAATAACATTTATTTGATATGCTTTTTGCAGTAAACAAAGGAAGGCGTTGGAGGGAGGCCAGTAGGGTTAAGCAGTTCTTAATGGCCTGTGACAGCCTCTGGAGTTGGAGAAGCGGTTCTTACAAGACCAGGTTTTAGACCAGTCCAACAGTTTGGCTAGATCCTGTGATCTGCTTTGGGTGGATATTCTGTCTAAATCTCATCTGTTAAGTACTTGCAGAACAGGAAACTTTTGCATGTACAGCGGCTATATAAATTCCTCTCTTCTTGGTCTTCCCCATCTGAACTTGAGAGCTACATGTTTTTGAGCAAATGTCCTCAAAGCCCGTCTCTCTGCAGTGCATTATAAAACTCATTCTAAGCCAGACTGTTTGATTTCAGAGACCAAAATGACTTTACCAATCAGAATAGATGGGACCCTCACTGTATTAAATAACATTTATTAGTTGTTTGCGTTTAAGTTTAGATTTCCACCTTCTTTCAGTTTTAGGTTTTATCTTTTTCCAGCAGTGTCACCCAACTTTCACTATCTTCAAAGACAGATCAATGCTTTATTATACTTGAGCTTGTGAGCCGACATTCTGCCTCTGTTCAAAACAGGTATCTGCAAACAGCACATGTTTTAATAAGCCTTAACTTCAAAAATTCCTAAGTATGTATAAGAAGAGGGGAATGAGAGTAATTATAATTGCATCAGTAAAGATTAGCTTCTGACTGTGGCAGGGGGAAGATACTGATTCCAATAGTGGGTTAGTTAGCTGACTGTCGGAGAGAAAATGAATTGGTCTCAATATGGTACCAGTAATGTTGAGGTTCTTTGCTAATCTCAGAGTTCATCAAGAAGCTATGGCAGGGGAGGGGAGAGCTTGGGGGGGCAGGGGAGTACTTGCAGTTGCACAATGCCCTAAGTTGTCATTTGCAGTCATGCAAAGGTGTATTTTTTTTTAGATTTAAGGGCTCTGCCAGGCTCAGTGCTCCCTTGTGCCCTATACAGCCAAGATGGATAAAGTGGAGAAGGTGAGCAGAGGGAAGCTTGTCTAGTCACGGTGCAGCAGGAGTACAGAGTTGGGAACAGAAGCTGTGGTGAAACACCAGTAGTCTCCAGTCATTTNCATTGTAGTAATGGCTGTGTTTTAGGCATGCTTAGCAGTGCTTTAAATAAAGGGTAAAATAAATAGGGTGCATGGGGGGCGGGGGGTGGTATGTGTTTCAGTTGTTTAATTTTAGCCACACCTTTTTTCTGAATTCTCCAGCAGTCACGCTTGGCTTCATTGACAAGTTACAGTATGGGGCTGTGTACGTGGAAGCAGTGATGTGGATTAAAAATGGTGAAACCTGCATTCCAGTTGTTTGTTAGGGTTTTGATATTTGTGTATGTCAGAAGATGCGTAGTGAGGAGGTTTTTATTGAAGTGTACTGCAGATGCCAGTTTGGCTAGAAAGAGGTGGACCTTGAACTATGGTCAGATGACTGTGTAATGCCAGAAGAGGCTGATAGTGGGGAGCCTGGGGCTTTTTACAAAGTGATAATCTTGTTCTCAAATAATCAAACTTTGTGAAGGAAGGAAAGCAACTTAATTTGTCCACCAAGGACAAAGGTGCCATACCTTTTTACAGCAATTTTATAATCAGACTAAAAAGCAAATTCATTTTATTAAAGCAACATGCCCTTGTATTTTTGGGTATTATTGCCTCCATTTCTGACGTACCTGAGTGCAGTAGGGCATTAGCTGTGGTCTGGGGAGCGAGGCATGCAGGAGGGAATGTGGCAGGTAAGTAACAAGATGCCACCCTGCTTCTGTGTTCAGTGGAGAGCATCATTCTGTTTCAAAATAATCTGACAGCAGCCTCTACTTGCAGTATAATTTCTAAGTGGCTGTTCATTAAATCACAATGCAGTGAACTTCTTAAATAACATACGTTATTTCACTGCAAACATAATTAATCATGAATAATTTTACAATGAATGTCAAAGGCAGTTAACATGATAGTCCTATTTATTATAAAGGGTGGCCATTACATTATATGGTATATGATGTCGTGGATGATAACAACTTAAATGCATGTAATAAAATGTTTGAAGGATATCTTGATTTATAACAGCTTGTCCTAGCATCCCCTGCTATGTATGTATTAATAATACATTTTATATAATCTTACTTACTTAAGGTGAGTGTCATATCCCGATTCTCATTTTGTCAGGCTAACATATTTGTGGGTTGGTGCTTAATTGTATGTGTTAATGTGACACAGCAGTAACTGGAGTGTAGATCAAATCCATCCAGAAAAGGGCTAAGCACTATGTCTAGCAGAAAGCTGAAGGTTTTGTCTCACCTTTTAGTCTTTGTTTATATAAAGACACCATCTGGCTAGGATTGCTATGGTAAGGATTTTAAGAGGGTATGTATCACTGTTCCTGAGACAGTGAAGTAAGGCTGACAGTAGCTAATTTATTAAAAACAAAGCCCAAACCCGCCAAATCCAACGGACCCATCATTCGCAGTGTCTTCTCCCCACACTGGTGACAGGCAGGTGTCTGTGCCTGCAAAGAAGGTAAGCACAGGCGATTCTTGCATTCGCTTGCCGCCTTCCTTGTCAGGTTGCAGTGCACTGGAGATTGATAGCTACTTAGTGATCAGAGGCTTTCTGATTGTGGGACTGCATGCGTGCTCTATTTGCTGAGAGGATATTGCTGTTCTTTTCAGTGGGATCTGAGGTTATGAGCTCATCCGTATGGGGAGGATTAATCAAGACAATGAGTTCTTATCTGGTGCATCTCAGGAAAGGGTATTACAAATCAACAGATTACATTTGCATGGTCAGTGGAACAGAACCCATAGCTTTGTGTCCAGTGATACAGGATTCAGGGTACAACCACTTGTTGAATGTAGCAAGGGAGCTACCTGCGTTTTAGAGGGAATTGTCAGCATATATACATACGCAGAGAGGTTTTGCAGAAAGTAGAATAATACATGTTGGGTTTGCAGTGCAAAGGACAAAGATGTCCTAGTCCTGGAGCAGGGCTTGTACATGTGTTTAGACAAATAAATAAGGCATTTAGTGAAGTGAAAGTGAAATACCTTAAATCACATTTTAGGTAGAATGTAGTTGGCATTCTTTGGGTTGTAGTTCAGTCAAGTATGGAAGCAGGATGATATTCTTGAATTGTTACAAACTTGTCAGTAAAGGGTAAACTTCAGTTCTGGTCCTGTTCCTGTACATTTTGCAGGTTTTCTGGAAAAAGGTGTCCACTACACCGTTTTCCAGCATAAACTCCCATACAAAGCTCACTATAAAATCAGTGAAGCATCCCAAAGCACTCATACAGAACATCTCATATCCCAAAGCACTCATACCAGAACATCCCCATCCCTGGAGGTGTTCAAGGCCAGGTTGGACGGGGCTTGGAGCAACCTGGGCTGGTGGGAGGTGGCCCTGCCCAGGGCAGGGGGTGGCACTGGATGGTCTTTAACTTCCCTTCCAACCCGAACCATTCTATGATTCTATGATCTTGTTTTATCACAGAAATTAATATGCCACTCATACAGTAATCTAAGATGTCAGTAAAAGACTCTTTATTCATAAATAACTGATATGCAGTAATTTACGTCTGTACATTTATCTTCAAAAGGCTATAGCCATACAATTTTTGCAAACTCTACATAAAACATCCAAACTGTCCATTATTACTTTTCCGTACAATATAACACAGCTGTTTGGCATTACCAAATATATATGTATATATATTTATATATGTACATGTGCTGAAAAAAGAAGCCAGTGCAGCCTTTTCCAAGGAGTCTTTCCCAAGTATTTTACTGTACAACATTCAGAATTTACATTGATAGAACAAGGCACAGAAAGTGTGGTATGAAGCCAAGGCCATGCTTTTTATTTAACGTTCTTCTATCTCTCTTCCCTACTCCTTCAGCTTCATACTAAAGAAAGCATTCAAACCTCTGCTCTTTTTTCAGTTCTAAACACACTGAAACCATGGGGAGAAGCGGGGGGAAGGAAGAATGCTCAGTCAAATGAGCAAGTACCAACATTTTCAGAACCTAGTCATTGCGAAAATAAAGGAGCAGAAGAGAAAATAGGTGTCTCTAGAGGAATACTTGTGGTATTTTTCCTCTTTTTTAAAAAATTATTATTTATTTTGTATTTCATTACGTTTAAGTTCCCCCTCCGCTTTTCACCAAAAGGCGGCTGGTCAAAAGTTTTGAAAGTTGAAAATGCAATGGAAATTTTTCAGTTAGCTCTAGTCTTGCGTAACACTTTTAAGTCTCACCAGACTGACCAGCATCACATTTTACTTCATCCAAATTAACAAAAGGTGAACACTTAACATTTTGGTACCCATGTATAAACTGAGATCAGCAGAGTCACAGTGGGCATGAATTTGATTAAGAGGTGGGAGGAGGCAGCTACATCTCCAAAGTCACAAATTCCATGATATCAGTTTGTTGTTCCCAATATGTACCAGAAGAGAGAGAGAGTGTGTGTGTATGTGTACTGCTTACTGATGCCTCTGGGAACTTTGTGAGGTTCAGTAATGGTATCTGGGTTTTAGATTGAAAGTGGAAAGAATGCAGAAGTCTACAGCTTCATGTCAAAATATTCCTCCCTCCCCCTCCAACTTCAGTGCACAAATCAGGGAAAACTGAAGGAATTGTTTGAACAGGTATCATCACCATAAAGTTAAATATTCCAAATTTCAGTATGGGAAATACCAGGTCTTATGCTTTTTAAACTGCAAAACCAAAGCTTCAGTCAGTTCTACGTGAGGATTTGTTAGGAAACATTCTTTTTCTCTGTAGCAACTACACTTGCTGTTAGATCCATGTCTTCCCCTTCCTGCTGTATCAGAAAAAACTTTACCAGGCTCGGTGCAGAACACCCTTAACTTCATTTTGTGCTACACGTTTCCTTTTGGGATTAGACAATAAGATTTATATACAGAGACCAGATAACACAGGAGTTTGACATCATCTTAAATCTGCAGGAGTACATTCTCAACCAGGGTTATCACACCAGGGGCAGACAAACTAAGCAGCTGCTGACAAAACCACGGTTCTACAGCAGGTGAGTGGCTAATCTCATTAGATTACAGTACACTACACTACAGATCAGGGACGGGTCATCTAATCTCCCCATCCCTTAGCTAAATTTTCACAAGTGACTTCAGTTCTAGTTACCCTGTGACAGCAAGGCAAGGAGGCTACCCATTGAGTCCTGGCTCACCTGGATTCCCTTGTAAAGCACAAACCAGTTATTCAATACAATTGAACAGCTTATTTAAAAGCAGCTTTTGCAATAGCTTGAAAATTACAACACACCCCTACCCACCCAAGCCCCAGACAAGAAACACTAGTAGAACCTGTACTATTCACCTCTAATACAAAAAACATAGTGGCAAATTCCTAGACATTTATTTTATTTTTGGACAGAACAGCGAACGTGGATACTGACAGGTTTTTCTTTTACTTGCGGCAATGAGTAGAACATCAGTTCTGTTTTCTGCATTGCGGACACTGTTACTATCAAATGATTCTCTAAGTGATTCTTTAAGATTAAGTGATTTATTTATTTTTGTCCATGTTGGAAAGGAGATTTTTGCTACCATTTATGCTAGTATTGGCAATGAGCGAAAAGAGCTAGACTGTGCGTTTCTAGAAAATGATGCATGATCTTTTGCCAGCGTATTGAGTTTTATTTGTTGCTACAGGTACTGTGTGTTACACACCTAGTATTTTAAGTTACTGTATTTGCTCAGGAATCCTCTTAAGTAATTTTAACTAGACAATCATTATATATTCAAGAAAGGATATGTGTGCCATTTAAGCGCTGCTGCGGAAAAACCGCCAGCCTCTTCTGAAGCAGGAACAGTGTCAAGGGAGTAATTTTACCAAAGCGTATAGCGCAATTGAACAACCCATAGAAAACACTCTTCAGCAGGTTTAACATTAAAAAGGTTCTCAGTGAAAGATGTTAACCATCTCCACTGCTGTGTAAGAAGTGAGAGAACTTCCTAGGTAATATTCAAATTAGTAAAACAAACGTTAGACAAATCTTCAGATCATTCACAGTTGTTAAGGATTTAGAAGTAATTTCCTGTTTTCCACTCAGTTAATTACCATCCGAGAAATAATGCACCCCTTTGCTTAAAGCTATGTTTTATAGGCAGAAACAGACTGAAAAAAATTCAAATGATGAACAGAAGTCCACAACAGCTCCTCATTTCTTTTAGCTGCACTGTACACGTACGCTACATTTTTTGTAGTGGAAAATACTATCTGGAATTGATCAGTTACTGAATGTTTTAGAACTCTCATATAGCACTTTCTTTCAAGTGAAAAAAAAAAAAAAGAAAAAAGGACCTTTGGTATGATGTTAATACTGTATAGTCCTATGAGAAGATCCCTCTTTTAGTGATTTATGCTGAATAAGCTTCTCTCTTAACCTGCTGAAAGGAAGCTGGGCACAGGCCCATAGAGGAGGAGACCAGCTGCTGCCAGACGTAAAAATAATAACAAAAATGGTTCCCTGTATTTTAAGAGAATTCTGTTGATATCTTTTCATCTATTACCAAAAGCCCAATAAAATTTTTGTAGGAGTGCATCTTGGGTTTATGGGACTTGCACTGGTAAATGAAGTTTGAATTTAAATCTGCCGAGCAGGGTTCCTTTCCTCGTGGCTTAAAGGATTTTAATGTAAACTAGTAAGACTGCAAAAGCAGTGTTGTAAAAACTGTAAATTAGCTTTATGATGCTGCAGTCTGGCAGAGCTGTGAAGTGCGCCATTTCAGTGACAAAATAGTAAGTCATTTTTAAAATGCAACTATTAGTCTTAAATGAGTCACAGCACAGAAATCTCTGGGAAAAGTGCTTAGGAAGGTGAAAATCTGCTCGAGTAGATTCTTTGGTGATGTAAAATCAAAATGGCTATTTCACCATATCAGCTCAGGGCAGCTAGGTGGAATCACAAATGCATAACATTATGCTTCTCTTTCTCTTACTTTATAGTTTGTGAAGAGATTTTTTTTAAGTTATTTTTCAAAAGTCATAATACATTTTTAATTTCTGGCCTCTAATCCTGCTTCAGATGCTCCTTTATATCTGTGTTTTGGATCAAATCATATATATGTGTATATGGAGTTCCAAAAAAAAAATCTTTTTAATATAGATGTTAAACATGTGCTTCTAGAATTTTAAGATTGCTAATAATGGTCAACATATCTATTTATATAGCATTTGCATATACACTCTAAATTATCATTCTGAGAGAACACCGTATTGCAAAGCATACTTACAGCAGGTGGGGGGGCTGGCAAAAGTCAGCTGCTTTCTACTGTGGAAAACAGGAAGCAAACATTTAACATCTTTTACTTGTATTGTTTAGCTGTTTGTTAATGGTAACAAAATCCATGTGGCTGCCTCATTTACATGGTGGCAGAAGCATTTACCTAAAAACCATTTTAAGTTCTCCATCTCTAAAACCGGGAGCATGCGTAAAAAGGGGAGGACTGGCATAAGCCTCTATAGGTAAAAGCACTGAGTGCTGTTGATACCGTCCCATGATGCTGACACAACACAACAGAAAGAGAGCATGTGAAAACAGGCATCCCCCATAATCAACAGGTGCAGTTGTGGGGAAAGGGGATAGAAAAAAAACTGTAGCGTATTTTTCCACTCAAAACTCTACCTTAAGTCCTTATTCTCCAGTTACTGTTTATCAATATCCGTCATCACAATGGAGAACAAATAATTTCCTTCTTATGATTTTTTAAATGTTTTTGACATCTCCTCTGTCACCTCAGAGGTTTTTTTAAGCTACACAGTTTTTCCTCACAGGTTTTATATTCTGGATGTTCAGGATGTATTAGCTCGAGTGCTTTGCCTAGTGAAGTCACTTACTGTCCTCTCAGGCATCCTGCACTCTATCGCAGGCGTTTCTTGTGGCTTTATGCTACGGCAAGATGTCAGTCCTCTGTGATTGACACTGACTGTGGGAACTGCAAGAAATTGAGGAAATGGAGGAATGGCATAATTTAGCCTGTGTTCCTGTTTCAAAGCAGGTTTTTGGTCACTCTGTCGCCAAAAAGATGCAGAACTAGAGATTATAAAGAGAATAACAGCCAGGATTTTCAAAGAAGTAGAATAAACCAGGGTTTTTCAGCCTAGACAAGAGAGTGAGCAGAAATGAAATGTGAGAGGAGCCTGTAAAAGAATGTGTAAGACGGACAAGGTGATTTGGTAAGCATCACTCAGTATTCCTTACTGCACAGACCTAGGGCAACCCCATGCAAGGGTTCGGCAGCTCACGTTAAGCAAAAGGAAAGCTCGGCAAGGAAGGGCTGCTCAAAAAATGCAAAAGAGGATTGTGGCACTTGTTTCTCCCAGATACTGTTTATGACAGCCAAGTGTTTCAGTGGGTTCAACAGGGATTAGTCAGTGTTTTGAAGGACAGCATCAGTGATTCTTAGACACAGTGGTCCAGACGCAGCCCCCTGCTGAGGAAAAGCCCTTCAGTACAGGGCACGTTTCTTACACTGTTGCCCCAAACTTTCAGCCCCCGTCACTATTAGAGATACCATACAAGACTAAATGGATTTTCACCCGACGTAGTATGGCAGGTCGTATAAGACTCAGGTGTAGCGCTCGATAAGCTCACATTAGAAATGCCGGCTAGCAGTTTGGTTACTGTTTCAAACCCCATTCCAGTGGGACAGGTACATAAAGTAGCATTTTGGCATTTCTAGTCCACTTAAACAATACAAGAGCATCAAAACAATAATAGGTTAGAAAAAGTCAGAGTTCTTGATTCAGATTCACGAAAGTAAGATCAGTAACAAAGAAACTGCTTTAGCAAAAAAGTGAACAAAAACCAGGAAAGAAAACCTGACGGGCAACAACAATACTCGATCGAGCAACGTAAAATTAAAATCTTACCTCAGGCCCAAAACAGAATGGTTTCCTTTCTGGCACTGTAAGAAACTTCGACATTTATTCCTTTTCTGTACGTTAACTCAGACACTAGACTAGATTGGATTTTGGATCTAACTCGCATCTTGGTGTACAACCCAGATCCAGCAGTCTGAAGGCTGTTTTAGAAGCACTTTGGAGGAAGTCAGCCTAGACAGCTGCTGCTTTCGCGCTCTCTCGGCTTTACCGACCATTCAGTGGGCAGAGTTGGGTGTCGCTATACAGAGAGGTTTTTCAAAGCTACCCCAGTCTTAAAAGTGAACACTATGTGTTTCCTGAGAAAAAGCTTTAAGCGCTGAGCTCCATGTAGCAGCTCTTTTTGACCCCATATGCTGTGTGTAGCTCACATATATTTGGAAAACAAGAGGAGAAAATACATACAGCTCTTCGGAGCGACACGAGTATGTTCCAGCACCTGCAGGCTACTTAGGTCTTTGTTGTGGTAGCTAACCTAAGCTAGTTTGAAAATTAAACCTGCATCTGAGGAAAAGCTGCGAACAAATTAGCTGCTGGAGAGTGACTGTAGCTGGTTTCCCAGACAACGACAGCTCACTAAAACTCCACCGCTTTTCAGCGGATGCCATTCCCTATTTTTTTAATTCCTGACATTTTGTCCGATGAAGAACAGGTTTCTGAGGAGGAGGACTGGAAGTCACTAGAAATATAATTCAAACAGAGATAGAACCATGTGTTGCTGAAAACAGTGACAGCTTGCTGCCAAATGAGCTGGTATTTTTGTCTCAGTCTTAAACATGCTTGCAGCCGTTATGATTTCCCATTGCAAACAGGAACTCTCATGTCAGGCTGCATGAAATACTAAAGTGCAGAAAATGTTTGGGGAAGTCTAGGTATTTATAAGCCTCAGACTATTCCAGCCCGCTGAGCTGGGAAAGCAATGAAGTTTGCAATTTCAGATCAGCAAGAACAAGCAAAATCTTAAATCAGGAAATGTTCATCATACTTTTCAGAACTGGAATCCTGGGTAAAGAAAGAGTTTCAGCTTATTATAGATTTGCACACTAAGTACCTCCCCTGTGGCCTATCATGCTGCTTTCGGCCAAATACAGCGGTAAAAAAACCCCAGAATGCTTGTTTGCTATTTCTTGCATTTCCATAAAGCTCCTAAAGTCTTGTTTGTGATCCTGCTTTCTACTGATTGTGTTCCTGTCACCAAAACTGCTAGCCTAGGGCCAGAGCTAACGAGCACCTTGGCTAATTTTAAGGAATATATAAGTAAAAATAATGGTTAAATTTGGCTCAGTACCAGTTCCACAAGGACACTCACTCACAGTGACAGCTCTCTTTTTGGTTCAGTTGAAGTAATACATTATTTTTGTATGAAATGGATAAAAAATGAGGAGAATTCTCTAGTTAGATTCTGGTTTTGGTGATAAATGCAATATGTTTGTAACTAAACCAAGTGTCACACAGCCAGGTTTATACCCTGTGACATTTCCAAATTGTACAATGAAACCAAGAAATTTGGCAGTGCCGTGTGGGGTTTATTGTTTCAATCTGAAACTAAACCAAAATTAAGCTGTACTGATTGATTTCACCTTTACTTTTTAGTTTAGCCCCAGAATACAAAGTAATAAAAAAATGTGTAAACTTGCTAAAATAGGACTGGCAATTTCCTGTGTTTTATTTGGTTATTTAAATCCACCCCCAAAGAAACATTTTTTTACTAAGTGAAAGTTTGCAGACTGAGAACTTCAGAAAATTTCTCTCACGCACACACACACTAATTGCACAGAGAAAGGTTTCGTTCTGTTACTTTGTTAACAGAACAGGCAGGAAAGCTCTGCAGCAAATGTACATTCATTAAGTGACTGAATTTTTAAAATAAATTGTTTGGAATAGACATGATATCAATTAAATAGTTACGAGACCTTCTAATTCCTCAAACATCTGAACAGGGTAAGGCCAAATGTTCAGTGTTTCTGTAGCAGACACAAGGTGACAACGTGATGTTATCGAATGGCATTTTAAGCCCACGCTTGAAGTGTGGTAAGTGGGATATGCAGGACAAAGGGGAGCCAAGGCCCCAAGAGGACAAACCTTTAGACTAGGATTAACCTCTAGTGGCTCTAAATATTTGCTGGTTTTCACTAGGCATTATATTAGCATTACTGTTTCCTAAATACATTATGTCATAATATTTACCTTTTATGGCTCTGTATCTCACTCCTTCCTGCCCCAGCAATGATAGATGTGTAGTTTTGTTTTTGACATTAAAACATGAATTTTAAATGAGAGAGGACAGGGAGAAGCTTGTGTTTTCCTTATTACTGAGATGAGTTTTAATAGGGCTTCTTCTGCTCCTCCAGCTGAAAACTGCATTGTGGAAATGGGTGTCTGTTTCCATACACACAGTGTGCAGAAACCCTTATTTCCTCCCTGCCAAAGAGATTCTCTAGTGTAGTAGTCAAAGCTGGCCATCAGTTCTTGAATGGAAAAAGTGACTAAAGTCCATTTTGTCTGCTGTAGTTGAAGTCAGGCTCTTCAATCTCAGTTTCTGTTATGTCTGAGATTTTGCAGTGTGTCCTTCCTATTTCTTCCAGGGCACAGGCTAGGGAGTCGAGGTCGCCATCGTGTTGATGTCGGGCTTCCCAGAGGTCCAGAATGACGGCAGATGGACTGCTTTGTGTAGCAAAATAGGAGAGATTCCTAAAAGGCGGGGAGAAAAACACGAAACAAAAAGGATGAGGAACAGCATATACTGTAGCTACCATGAATGTGAAAGTGCCCTCTGTTCTGCGTGGCACGTAGATGTGTTTCATAAGAAACCAAAAAACCTGCAGCAAGACCTAGATGAGAGGAGGGGAGGAAACCCTCAAGAGGACACACACAGGTGCATTTATTCTTCAAATGCCACTTGCTCAGTTTAGCAGAGGTAGAATGAACAAGGGACTTGTATATTCCGAGGTACATAAATGCTGGCCAGCAGTGCCACCCTATATAATTTAGAAAACAAGTCAGTTCTGGAAAGCATCAGCAGTAAACATAGCAAGTATTTGTCAGGGAGGAGAATGATGTAACTTAACTTGATGCTTGTGATTATGTGACGGTATGACATCTCTTAATTTGTAAATTTATATTTTATTAATATGCAGGTTGTAGGACTTCACGGGTGATATTTGCAAAGAATTTGGTAAAACAAAGTGTTGATCTTAAACACAGTACCCTATAACTCCTTCTGTTTATGAGCTTTGGACATAATCGTCCAAATTAAATACATTAACTTCACATTCACAAGCATAAATGTTATTTATAGCATTTGTATTACGTATAGATACATATCCCTAAATACAGGAAGAGACAGATAAACCTGTAGCACAGAAGAGGAAATTTGGACTCAAATGCTATTGTTTGGATTTTTTTAAACTAACTCCCAGATAATTAAATATTTGCTACTGACCATTTTTGGACTGTTGTCCGTCAGTAAAAAACAGGCAGAGAGCATTTTTTTTTTCCCCACGCTTCGCTAATTACCTTTCCTTAGTAAATCCATCTCTACTGGTGATGGGAAGTTCCCCCACAGGGAACAGTTTGCGCATGTGTGTGTCTGTAGTACAATTCCAGCTTGGAAGCAGCTCCGTGTAGCAACTACAGGAGTAGTGTCAGTGCACTGAAAGAACAGATCCCTGCCTAAAGTGAGGAGCTAAAGCCAGGCTGTTACTCTTGTCGAGTAATCCCTTGACTTCAACAGCGCAGGATGGCAGTGGCCTGTATTTTGGAATAGATGGGGAAATATTATGATGAGACTAGTGGATTATGCTCTACAACAGATGCGCAGAAATCTATGAAGTCAAGTATTTATGCTCTACCATCTGGTTTTATAACTACATTTTGGGTTGTTTAAACTGCTCAACAACTTCCTTTTTCTATCTATGAATTTAATCTTATAAAAATAGATATTGCAGAGACCCTACCAGGTGTCTCCAACACAGAATCAAAAGTTAAAGGCTATCACAAATCTGGTCATGACAAGTCAGTGTAATCTCCTTAGTACACTGTTGCTCAGTTTCCTGAGAAAGAAGAAATCTCCTCCAGCTTCCTCCACACAAGGGGAACGGAAACCAGGGGAGATTAAAGTGCCTGACAATGGGTAGCAAATGCTGATAAGTAAAGCAGAATTTTTTTACTTTCTCACTGCTGCAAGACTATAAATTGCTTTTTTCTTTGGTCTAGATGTCGTTTATTGAGATTCCCATGCAAAGCAACAAGTCAATGAAAAGTTATTTTTCTTGACTGAAGTATTCCTCTACCCTCTTGGAAACATATTTAGGGCATCTGTGACAATCACAAAATATTTCTGTGAGTGAGCTGCCTCTACCAATTTAATTTAGCCAAGCAGAAAGAGCAAAGTAAGTAGTAAATTAGTTTTTACAGCATCTTTCAGTTTGAATAATCATAATATTATTACACATAACTGTAGAGCATGACTTTCTTTTTTAAATATGCCTTTTCCTTAGTAAAAAAATCTGCAAAATGTGTAAGTAATTTTGGAATACAAAATACATAGATAGAAGGCAACAGGGCATGTGATTTTTTTGAGAGAACACGCAACCTCCGAAGTCCTTTAAACCACTGTTTTCATAGTACACAACAGTGCCAAAATCCTTCTACAGCCTCGTACTTTACCATGACCCCACTCTTGCGGGTGTACAAAGAAAAGGTCCAGCCCAGAACAAAGCAACTGACCTCCGAAGGAAAGATGAGGTAGGACAGGGCACAGGGGTTGATTCAGAGAAACACAGCTAGTTGTATATACAAGAATGGACGAACTACAGCTTATCCTTGAGAGTATGTTAATTACTATGCACACACCTTTAATACCAGCAAACAAACAAAAAACCCATAGCAGCAGCAAATTATTCCCCTTGCATATGTAAATGTTCACCTTTCAAAATTGCCTTCCATTACCTGTTAATGCTGTTTTTTTGTGCTAACATCTGCCAGTCTTTGCCTTTGGCGTTGGGCGTGTCGAATGTCGCACAGATTCGTTGTCTAATAGAGTAGGGGATTTTGAATGCTTTTGGACCCATCTGTGCAGGGAAGTTGCTGTCGTCATGTGCAAAGAAAGTGATGGTTTCTCTTTCATTCTACAGAGAATATAAAAGCAAAGCAGTTAGTCAGGGCAGCAGGCTTTCTGTCTGCCGCGGGTCTGGAGGTGGCCCTCTTTAGCATCGTACCAGGTAACACCAAGAGTCCCATCACACACTCCTGTTTAGAGATGGGAACTGAGAAAAAAGGATTTCTGCACAGCCTCTTCAGAACGAGAACAGCTGGGAGCGCAGACGGGTCTGTGCTCTTCTTGCTGCCTTGCTGTGCGTCTCCGTACGCCTACGGGTGTGTCAGGTCTGCTCCCAGGGGAAGAATCAAACCTGAGCCTGAGATTCCAGGTATAGTTTGTAGAATTGACAACAGAAAATGAAAAAGCTAAGAGGTATTTTTCTGATTTGTGAAGGAATTTCTAGAACATCACAAGCACCTATGTATAAAACATTTAAAATAATGTCATTACCCTCCTGCAAGTTTCCCCTTTTTCTTTATTTGTGTGTTACAGATGAAGTCCAACAGAGCACTGATTGGTAGATGAAATGCCACAAAAGCATATGTATTTCTAAATCTTTAATTGCTTTAGCCTAAAATATGGACGCATATATCTCTCATTTGTGATTTTTTTTTTTTTAAAAAACACCTAAATCTATAAGTACCTCAGTTCTTCCATATGAAAAATCTCTTTGGGATCCAGGTCCTTTTGTAGATCTGGCCCATTCTTCTCCCATGAAATTATACCAGTCTTGTGTAACAGCGTCACATTTCCATGCATGATTCGTTTCAGTGCAATGCAGCATAAATATTAAATAACAATGATGCTATAGTCTCCTCATGTAACATTTATGACACATCCCAAAAGTCATCCATGCAAGGTAATAGCAGTGCTGTAGATATATCGCATGGTCTGACTGTTTAAATTAAATATGCAGAACAATAGTAGATTTTCATACCCTGCACCAGTGAGATAAGCTACTGCTACCTGGTTAGTTCAGGGAATTGTAAAGCAATGAGCAATGCAAGTATTCTGTTGTTATTTATATATTTATTTTACAGTCAAATTACGCTCATTCTTCAATCGCTTTTTGAGATAGGCCGAGAAAGCCTTCCGTACTAGCAAATTCATTTGAAGGCAGAATTGTAACACGCTCTGGGGAGTTGTGNAAAAAAAAAAAAAAAAAAAAAAAAAAGAGAGAGGAGGAAAAAAAAAGGCAGCATCAACATTGTATTGAGATATATAGAGAATGACAGAAGGTTTTTTATGAAATAACAATAAATAACTGGAAAAATGCTTGTACATATTCTGAGGATGTATGTTTGTGGTTTTCTTATTTAGTTGCTGCATTCTCTGCACCGTGCATTTAGCAATGGGCATATATTTTTAAATCCAGAAGTATTTATCTGGATGAACCAACAAAGATGCTCAATAATCTTAAAAAAGCAGCTGAAGTTTTCATTGCTGTAGGACACATCACCAGCTCACTTGACTACCTGTTTGATTTCTTTCCCTGTGAGCAAAGCTACACTCCTTGCAAGACGTTCTGCATTTACAAAGATGCTCTAATAAGCGAATAGTCAGTGGCCTAAGAGCATACAGGCAATCCCTCGAGTTTCTCTCAGTGCTCTGCGAACTATTCATGAACTTTTTGTAAGAAAATTATTACCGCTAACTCAAATATAAATTATTTTTTGTGTTGTAGAATCTCTGTACTTTGATTTCTGCTACAAATGGAATCCGTAAGGCTCTATATACTTGTTACAATTTTGAACAGGGCGTGAGAAACTACAGAGAGATAGAAAGGTCAAAAATGGGGAGGGATCAGGTCTCACGCTACACAGCAACTTAACAAAACAAGAAGTAGAGACAACACTTCACCTCTAGGATGGATGTCTGGATCTGTAGGATTTGCTCATGACCCTTGACTTGTCGGACGCAGATCTTGCAGGAGAGCTGGGTCGTTGCCGGAGTGTAGCGCTCCAGCGAAAAGGCACAGTGCAGTGGCTTCTGGCTGCTGCACCACACGCGAGAGAATGGGACTTCCTGCGAGACAAATGTATCCCACAAGAATGGGGAAACAGGTGTGAGAAAGAAAAAGAGAAGTTGTGAAAATTGCAAAAGAGGAAAAAAAATCCATTATTTTTCTCTGCGATTGCTTTTTTACTAACATCCCTGCAAACTCGAAGTAGGACAAAACTAATAAATGGTGTTTCAATTGATAAATACTAAGATGTTACGTTTACTGCAAGCTTAGATTTTATTTGGTGACACAAATGATGAGAGACTCTCATCTAAAATGGAACTTAAGAAAGATGCACTTCACCTACTCCTCCTAGGCAGGGATCAGAACTCTGATCTGTGTCTCCTTGCCAGCACCGTATACTACAGAATCCAAAAAAAAGGAACTTCCCGTCCAGAACAGTACTTCCTCTGTAAGTCAGCGCAGCATAGAGCATGACAGCATATTTTCTGCATTTATGTTCCATCCGAATTTAAAAACACCCACCTGCCTGGGAAGTCACGTGCAGCACTGCACATCACTGGTCAGTCTCAGTTTTACTTCTTAGTTTCATCCTGTTATATTCTGTGACTACTTTCAGTGCCTCCGCTACTTCAGCCAGGGACAGTTTTATGGGGTGAGTGCCCTCATCAAATGCTACATAGACAACTGCAGCAATTAATCATCAGAGATTTCTGGCATCTCTGGTTGCTTTGAGTTCCTAAAAACGTACGGAAATAGACAGGAGAAGTACATAGGGGGCAGCTAACTTCTGCTTTAGGATTATTTTGTAAATACCGACGTTCTCTACTGGTCTCCTCTCTTTACACTTTCAGAACACGTTTTTGCCTTTTTTTTATTTCCGAACTAACATCAGCTATAAACCCACTACGGTGTTCTACATTGTAGCCGTGAAGGCATGTAAATAGTAAAAACAATTAAACCAAACACGTTCTCTATTAATTTCAAAATACTGGAAAATACTGCAGAATTGGCAACCTGGAGAATAATGTAAAAGGGAAAAAAAGACTGCTATTAATATTTCGTTCTGTTATATCTTACCATTCATCCACATGATTATGGGACAGCATTAAACAGCTTCAACGAGCAATTATTCTGACACAAGGAAACTAGTTTAAAGATTTTTACATTAGTTTTTCTAGAGGAGGATTATGACTTTTCAGGTTATTCTGTCCCTTTTTCATGTACTGTTTTTAAATTTTAGAATTTATTCGAATGGCGTGTGAAGCTGATCCTCCAAAGAAAATACAATAATTACTATATGCAAATTTAATCTTGGCATGCATTCTGCTTGCATTTTTCAGAGCTTTATAAAGGGTTAATAAATGACACAGACAAGGACATAAAATAAGCTGCCTATAGGCAGCTATAATTCCTCCAGTATTTAATACTGATAGTTATAACTGAGTAACCTACCAAGTAGTCACTTGTCATAATTAGTTGTTTACATCAGGTAAACCATGCACTTAACTCTTATGATCAGTTTATATAGGGAAGCTCACCTAAGAGTTTACAGCTGCAAAAACATGCGTCTCTTCATTCTTGCCTTCCTGTAAGCAATTTTTATTGGATTTAGGTTGTGATCTTTTCTATGTCCCTGAAGAAATCGGGTATGCACTGGTAATCTGAGAATATACAGCTTCAAAGATCAGCCTCACCCTGTACTTTAAAGCACAGTCAAGACTAAACTAAGGAGAGTATCGTTGTACTCAGAGCTGATACGCAGTTTACTGAGTGTCTCAGGCTATCTGTAATGATGCACTAAGTGATAATGATAAGCTCTGCGTTTAGGTCCTGAGTTGGTAGCTGCGGTCAAGAAAACATTAGCAAAATATTAGAAGTGGAGCAACTGTAATTAGATTTTTCCAGAGTGATCATCTCTGCTCTCATTCAGAGTGGAAGAATCACTCAGCTGAAAAGAATTATATGAAACGTAATACGGGGGGGGGGCAAAGCATGGTGGAACGATGAGCGTTTAAAGTATTCCAGAAATGCTTTCAGTTTTATTCTCCCTCTGTAATTAAGTTCCTAGCAGACAGAGGGAATGGAAATCATCTCATAGCTACAGACAGACACTGGATCCTCCAAGGTACACAAGACGACAGCTGCTTTTAACCCCCAAAGGTGCCTGTCTGGCTTCTTAACACGCTTGTCACAGCCTCCTCCTGCTCTAACACCCAACCAGTTTTTAAGGGTTCCCCCTAGTTACTTGTGACCGTGGTGGGAAGGATGCCAAGCACTCAGCATCTGCTCCTGCAGCATGGCCAGGACAAACAAATGCACTTAGCATAGTCTGGAGAAATTCTGACTACCACCTGCCATTAACTGCTTTTATGCCACAGTTTTACACGATGATTTATTCATCTGTTCAAGCCTTGAAGCAGGATCTTTACTTATCTGAGAAATCATTAACATAAATCTTTCCTCACCCTACTATCTGATACTGCTTTCATTTGGTGGACCAACGAGACAATTGTGGCATAGACTCTTTCCAGTGGTTCTCAACAACCGAACAGCCAGCTTGGTTTTAAAATGAGGTACGTAGGAGAGAAAACAAGTAAACAAAGAAAATCCACATGAAGAAATGGATTCTTTTATATATAAAGAGGCCGGAACCAAATCCGGGCTGTCAGCAGAGCTGGGACATTTCACAAAACGTTTCATTGAGAGGGAAATACAAAGCCAGTGTAAGTTGTGCTGCAGTTTCTGTTAGAAACAATTATTATATATCTCAGCTGTCCAAGTCATCCAAAATGTAAATACTTATTTGGCTTCAGTATCAGCACTATGTCAAACCATTCTGTCAGCAGAGGTTTTGCACGTGCCTCTCTCGAGCCCTGCGTGGCCGCTGAGACCGGGTAACGTGCCTGCTACGCTCAGAACCCTCAGCGGCTCTGCCATTCTCTGCCTTGCAGCGAGCACGGCGCTTCAGCATTCTGCTGTGGGTTATGGCTCCCTCCTCTGACTTTTTCTTTTTCGTTTTTATTTTGCAGCAATAAATTTAATAGCTACTTTGGGCTGTGCCACTTGCATTAGATTCAGCAAAGTGAGGTCCTTGCAGTGCGTGAAGATTAATATAGAGAAATTTGCATCAGCTATCATGTCTTGTTTTAACAGCACCCTGCAGTTCAGCTTTGACTGGAAACTCTAGACTATTATTTGCCAACAGAGAACAAAAATACTTGAGTTTAATATACCATAAGCAATATATTTCTTCATACAAGTTGTACACAGCATTAAGAAAAGTGCTGAACCACACACAAAATATTTTGAGGCCTCTGAGTCACACTCAGAACTCTGTGTGCACCAGGGACTCACAACCAGCAAAGGAGGTAATGCCCCAAAGAAAGAACAACTTTGCGGAAATTATGAGGCAGAAATAATCCTCCCCAAACTCTTAACTACAAAGAAGCGTGGAGGCTAGAAGAGCAGCAAACCCTCTTACTGTGGTTATCAGCAATCTGTTGTTCGCAGACAGCACAGTAAGTTTTGTTCTGTGCAGACCGTTTGTCCAGTTTATCATACCACAGTGTTAATTGGGTTCTCAGGGTCTGCTCCTCCTGATGTAGTTGCAGTGCCTTTCTGCAACAGTCTGAAACAGCATAAACGGTAATTGCTGCTGTGTCCAATGTAGGGGAGTGAACGTGTTCATCTCGAACAGGTTTATATTCTATCGCTGGAGCTACTTACAGAAGTTGCTTTGCTGCACGAAAAGTCTGGGGGATTTTTCACCAAAGCAACGTGGTGGCTTTGAAGCAGTCACCATGGCGAGACAAGTTCAATTAAAACTTTCCTGATTTTTTTTTTCTCCTGTATGCTGGGCATTTAGCTAATACACATTCTGCATGATGGGCATGTGCAAGATGTTTTGTCTGCCTTCTAAAGCACTCAGAAGAGATTGACATAAGATAATGTTACATATATTTAGTTCAGATCTATCAAACAGTTATTAGAAAGCAGTTTTCAGAAAACATGACTCTTTCTAAATGGCGCTTTGAGGTTGAATTTTAGACTATCATGCAGATTTCTTCTCCAGGATTGGACAAGGGATCAAGAGACAGATAATAAATTAATCAAATACGGAGCTGTGATTATAATACGGTGGGAGGCAAAACTCAATTTGTTGTATTAAGAGAAAACTCCCATGTTTTTTGTTTGTTTTTTTTTTTTACTTCTCAGTAAGATACTAGTTTTGATAGGTATTTGATAAAGTAGTGGGGCAGCCTAATACTGATCGGGTGGTCTTTTAAAATGCAATTAAGTGAGCAGAATAAACAAAACACTTCAAAGCAAGCAGTTCTTCATACAAAGCTGAAAATGATGCGGTTTCTTTCATGTCTTAAGTTGTAGCATAAATTATCCTTATATTCTTCTGATAGAAGAATCTATTTGGATATAGATCAGGGTTTATAAGTTTCGGAGCGCATTACACTCATGTTTTGGAGAATATGGCAATACATTTAAAACAATTTTTTTGCTAGAATACTGAATGATAGGTGAGTGTCTCTCTATAGGCTTCTGGGAAAAGGGAGATTATATAGTCTAATTAAGTTCTGTAATTTAGAAGACCAGCTCACTCTATGTGCCAGCACATCACTTGTAATTTCCAGTAACCAATATACTTAGAAATTCTTGTTTTCTTTTGAGTTTTACTTTCCTGTCTTCAACAGCCTCTTTAATTAATGTAGTACAGAAAAAAATAATTTGCTTTTGCTCAGTTCTGTTTCTTAGTGTATACATGCTGTAATTCGAACTCATGACATTTAAATGCTTACATTTCAATGCCATTTTCAGCCATATATTCATAGTTATATCAAAATCGGAATCACAAAGATATCAAAAACATCATAATGAGTCATAAAGTACAAGCTTGCATTTTTGTAATATTAAAAATTTAAAGCATTCCGTTATGTATGAAATCTGTATTTGTCAAAATCATAAGGCGATGCATTTTTGTTGCAAACTCAAGAAATTAAAATCACACCTTTCAAAAATAAAAGGTACCATTGTCTTATTTAGGATAAGCCCATACCAGTGAAAATTCTTACTCTCTCCAAATTCAAATGTGAACAGATAAAATTGACAAGTACCTGACATGCAGTAAATGGTTTAATTCTCCAAAGGAAAGGAGGGATATCAAGGACAGATATCTGAAGACTGAAGGTATTCCCTTGGAAATGCAAAAGTTTTGGTTCCTCCAGTAATTGTCCTCCTTGGAGTCTTTCATCCGAAACCACTTCCTGCAATGGCAGAGGAGGAAAGAATTTTTTCAGTATTAGGAACAAATACCAAATCTAATGAACATTCATCTTTATGGAAGGTGCCGAGTTCAGCTACAGCATCATCGGGGTACAGGAATGCAGTACTTCTCTCCTGGGCCCTGGCGTTTATATTTCACCATTGGAGTTAAAAGGATGGTTAGGCATTGTCAGCTCTATATTTGTGAACATAATGATGGTAACTTGTGACATGGAATTTTCTGTTGGCTACCTCAGTATCAATACCCACCTAACTTCAGACTCAGAGCCGGAAACTTTAAGCGTATTGCAACACAGTAGTGGCTATTTTCACATTTTGGGATTTCAAGTCGAAGCCAACCAGTTCTCTGTTTTACTGAAAGTTACTCGTGTTTGATTGATACTATTTTATTGCATCCCACAGGATCGCTATTACAAAGGAGAAGTCTACCAGCAGGTCATTACTCAGAGTGCTCTCTAACATCCACGTGAAGAGGGAAACAAGACCATGTCAGCCCATTTCCAGGTAAAGCAACTTCCCTCCAAAGAGGAAAATGGAAACTGGTTAAACTGTGACATCATTGTAACTTAGTCCTTCTTCTCTTCTGGAATAACACAACTATCCTTGCTGTTTTATTTAAGCTTTTGAATAAAAAAAAACTCCTACAGGTTGTGTCTAATATTCCTTAAACACTTGACATACGAAGCTCAGTGAGATACTTACTTAAGGGACTAAAAGGCAGGCAGACCAGCGAAGGCGTGCTTGGCGAGTTGTCTGCTCAGTTACAGATTAAGCGGACAGGAGTTTTGGTGAGAAAGTGCTCTCAGGACTTTCTCGAGAGCACAGAGCGAAACACATCGAGTGTACACGTTAGACAAAATGCTCCAGTTTCATTTCTCCTCTCTTGGACTTTTCCAGAATTACTGGACAAGACCCTGAGCAATCTCGGAAGCTGACTTTCAGCAGGAATTTGCACTGCAGCCCTCTAAAGGTCTGTTCCAACCTAATTTTTTATATAATTCTGAGAATTTAAAACATAACAGTAAAAAAATAACCCCTGCCTGTACTTACGCTATGTTTATTCCTCTGCTGTTACAGTAAAAATACTAGTGAGAAAGGAAAGCTTGCAGAAGCCTTTAAAAATCAGCTAGCAAGTAGTCTTTCAAAATCACCTGTCGCATAGATTATATAAAACCCGTGTACACAGAAGAGGTTTAGTGTTCGTCAGTAGCAAAGTTATTGTTAGAAGAGCTACTGGAATCATTGTGACCTTCTGAAAATATAATGACTGCTAGAACTTTCTGAAACTATAATAATGGATTTCTGTTATAAACCAATTTACAGGCAATTCAGTTTGTTTTAACTCCTGATGGCTGGGTTTATGTGAAAGAACAAATAAGAAGGGAGACTTCAGGTTTTTATTTTAGACTGCAACGGGAGTAGCTTATGTCATAACTATTTTCAAAATTCCCTGAATGTGTTGGAATTGTTTTTTAAATGTACTGTAGTTGTATAAATACTGCTCTACCTTTAATAATGCATATGGTCTGTAACTCCACAAGTGTCAGGAGGACTATGTCAAAATACAAAATAGAAAGGTTCTCTCGTATTCTGCGAGCCAACACATTAGAAATTGCATAAAGGACGGAGTCATCTGTTAAAAAAATCAGGTAAGTTTTCACACAGGGACAAAGGGAAAAATCAAGGAACTCTGTATCTCATCTAGGACTGCACTATAAAGGATTTATAGTGTCAAATAAAATTTGGTAAGCACAACTGATACTTTAGCCAAAAAAATATGTATTTTCCATGTTCACCGCTTAATATTTACACTAGCGTGACACTGATACAGAATGCTTTTAAGGGAAGTATAATTTCATAAATATACAGTTGTCTCATTATGTACAAGCGCCCTGTTCTAATTTCTGTGAATGTGAAAAACTTGTGATTATTCTTCTAACAATTTTCTACAGAAAAGCAACAAGTAACTTTGAAATCTTATTTATTTAAATGTGCATTAAGAAAGAAAGAAGCCAGTCTCCTTCATTGTTCTGCTGAGTGTCACAATAATTTGAGAAACAAGATGGTACAGTCAAATCAGGCTGCTATGGGTGAGGGCTTTTGTGGGTTTTTTTAATTTAATATGCTGAAGGTAAAATTCAGCATGAATGAATGGTTGAAAGAGACTGCACCATGCTCTGTGAAGCAGTGGGAAAAAAAATAAATGGTTGCTCTGAACAGGATTCATCTCATTTCCCTCTTGTGGGTCCTCTCTCATAGTTGTGTTGCACAATTTTGTGGGATAAGCTCCAAAGACTTTTGTATACTTTTTATAAACCTGCTGCACAATACTAAAGGCATACAGGCAGAGCATAACTGATTGAGAATTGCTAAAGGCATCAGACAATACAGGTCTATGTTAATGGAATGTATGACGCGTAGCTACTTGAATATGTTCACAAATGCCTAAGAAGGAATTTGAGCCTCTGAATTTCAGGCAGACTCATCCAGGAGAATACTGGTAGCCCACAAACTTTGTAAGTGTTATAAAAGGTATAATTACAAAGCTATTGTAAGTCTTTAACAATCCTTTCAGTGGCTTTGCTTTTATTAGAAGCACGTAGAGATTAGTGTGTGCTTCATAAAGATTCATGCTTCTATTCTGTACGATGGGAAAAGGAAGCAAAAATTCATCTGTCACAACCGTCTTCATTTCAGTTCCCAAAAGAAAACCATTTTGTTAAAGCTTCTGAGTTTACTAAGTCTGCAAAAGCCAGTGAATTTCATTGTTTTGTCTCGGAATACCATGTAGAAAAATCATGCTAATTTTAATCACCACTTGGGGATTGTTTTGTGGTTTGGTTTTTTTAAAGGGGAAATGCGCAATTATGATATATTTTTTTTTAAAAGATGACGGTGAGGCAATCTCTTTCTTCTTGCTCAAATTGTAAACAGGAGAGGAAATCCTGAACCGACTAATGCCAGTGTAAGGGTAATGAGCGTGATAAATAATATCCATCAAATGATCATGACTTGCATTTTCTGCTTGCAGTGGAGCAGCACTCAGCTCCGGAGGCAAGCAAGCTCTGCCTGTGCCACGCAGTAGCCAAGGCACCCAGCCCACCCTGACACCCTTGGCGTCTCAGCTGTAGCTTTGTGCTGCCTTAACCACGGCTACGTGATTTTTGGTTAGTCTAGAATGTGGGCAGAGTGGGTTCCCATCTGGCTGGCAAAAAATGAAGAGACACTTCGGCTGTCCTAAAGCTCTTGCAGTGTAAATCCACAAGTGAAACAACAGTGCAGAGAAAGTAAAGGACTTCGAATAAGTCATGCAGAAGTGGCAAAAAAAATACAGTATTCTCATTCGTTTGAGTTCTGGACTATTGCTGTTGCCCGGGGACTATCCCCAGGCATACAGGAATGTTAGGATTCTGTGGAAACATAACTATAACCAAACTAATGAAAACCATTTACCATTTACCTGAAACGCACAAGGTGTGTTATCCATACAATATACTCTCAGATTGTAATCCAGAGAATTGCAAGACAGGCAGCCAAAAACCGCTACTTTCAGCTGTCGAACGGCACAGTCAGAGATCGGTTCTCCAATAAGAGCATAAGTTCCAAAGCTGTTTAAGAGAATGTGACAGGCATAAGGATCCAACAGGCAGTAGCAAGAAGTAGTTTCCTCTTCCACAGACATCACTTCCTGCAAAATGAAANTTAAAAAAAAAAAAAATAAAAAAAAATCAATAGGCCTTGACAATAGGAGTTATGACATTATTTATTATTATTCAACTGGAATGTAGAGTATTTCTGAGAGCCAGTCTGCACACTCTTTACTCATGTTGACCTCGGGGAAGGGGAGAAGGTAGACTACCTCTATGAGTAAATACTCCTAATTCAGCCCCGAGTCAGCAATAGCATTTATGGCACTATATTGTGCAGAATTCAGTGTGTACAGCATATAATAATAATGATGATGCGTAAGCAATTTTAGCATCTTTTCTCAAGTGTTCTTGACTTTCTAGCTATTTTTTTTCCCAATGTCAAGTTAAGAAATTACCTTGAAGATTAAAGTCAATAAGCAAACCTTGACTTCCTTTCAGAGCATCCATTACAGTTATGTTTACCTTCATCAAAAAACTACCTAGCCCACTCTTTTGCCTTTCATGCTTAGTTCTGCATTACAGCATCATTAGATGAGGTGTTTGAGCAGTCTACAGTCTGGTGTTACACTCCTCATTAATTCCAGGGTGTTTGTTACCAGCACTGATGGAGCTGAGTGAGTGTTGAGCCCCTCTGCAGTAGGAAAACTAAGGGGAACTTGAACAGGTTTAGATGAGGGCAACAAACACCATAGCGGTTTAGAGGAGGAAAAGGATAGAGCGAGTTATGGTATCCATGAATGTTGTAACTACTGATTTTTTCCCCTCACAATGCAGTGAACCAAATAGTTCCAGCAGCAGCAGGGCAAGAAAACCTGATTGACTATGGATTTGTGTCTAGTGTCCAGGTTCTGCGGTTCAAATAACATGTACAGTGAACACTTCATAGTTGGGAAATTCAGCACCTTTCCATCCTGTGTGGATTCCTATAATGTTGAGTAACAGTTCGGTTCATGCTTTAGCCATGCCTTCAGGAGTACTATTAGTAGGCTGTCTCCCCAAATGATGCAGAAAGTTTAATATGTTTGAGACTGCTGCCTACCAAGCAGTTTCCATCAAAGATGGCCAGTGGGTTTAAAAAATGCAGGTGGACAGACACAAATGATTAAACGCCCATGTTACGAGTGCACAAAGCCTAATCTCCCCAGTAAATCAGGACTACAAAATACACTTTCAATTAAAAAAGCAAAATATTTCATTTAATGTACACAGATCCTTCAGAAGATAGGAGCACAGGATGATCAGTGAATGCCCATTAAAATGACATGTGCAAAGAGACCTCTTGATTTTTAAATCAAGAGGATCCTTCTGGGTTAAAAAAAAAATTAAACTTGAAGTGTGTATTTTTAACCAGTTCCATAACTTTCTTTATGTCCTGATAAATTCTTGCGTGGATATAATGATCTGTTCTGACATGAGTCTCTTTGGGAGCCATGATCTATCAAAGCAATGTTTTCAACAATAAATGGCTACTGGCTCCGTTATTAAGTAAGTGATCTCAGAAAATGAATACTTTCTCATGTCACATGGGCTAGATCATAAAGTTGACCCTGTTTTGCACATCATAGTAAAATAGGTGAAAATAGTTTAGCTGCTTCTTAACAAAATGCAGAATCTTTTTAAAATTGATCCTTTAAGATGACTCTTTCTATCACTTACGTAATCTTTGAGCTGTGCCTGCCTGAATAAGAGTAATCTGTTTTCCATCGTTTTAAGTGGGAGCGGAAGTCTGAACTTACCTCCCATTTTCCTTGCTGTGTCCTTTTTTTTAAGTGAATATTCCAGTGCTCCGAATTTACTTCTGCGCAGTGTGGTATGGTCAAGGCAAATGGAGTGCTGACAGACAAATCTGAGGGCCCACAAGTTACTTCTGGTCCTAGAAGAACATCTGTGCCTTCTGGCTGTACGCTTGGGAGGGGGAAGACAATAAAGTCTGTCAGGTTCTTTTTAATAAGGAGTGAGAATTTACTTTAACTGCAAATTTTAAAATATATTTTTGTTAAAATATAAGTACCTCACTCATCTGTTACTGAAAAGGATAAGCAAGCCAATTACTGTGCTAATTTTCATGTAGAAGCAGTAGCTGGAGATGAAACAAAACTATTAGGCCACATCTACTCAAACTGTTGGCTGGTCAGTTTAGGATTCTGGTCTTTAAAATGCATTTCAATTTGCTTAAAGCACATACAACACTAGAATTACTCTATGCAAGTAAGCTTTGCTTTACGCACCAGCTGCTAGTATCACCATCTAGTTCTGCCTTCAAAGACTGTCATCAACAGGATTTTCGCAGTAGTGAAGATAAAACAAATTATGATTTAAAAACACGGCCTCATAAATCTTTCCAGCTTGAGTGTGATGCCCCTGGTTCGTATTCTGCAGAATGAACAGGCTCGGTAGCTTATAGCAGACATCAGGGACAGGACTACTTTGCTTAAATTGAGAAGGCTGCAAAGGGGGTATGTGCATGTGTCCCATCAGCACAGCTCAAGTCCGGGGATTCATCTAAGCTGAATGTAATCACCTATGTTTGGTTAGATTAACTGCTTGCTAAGTTATAAAGTATCTGACAAGAATATTCTCTTTAGTCAAATCTAAATTTAACCCTGTCCCACAAATTTAACCCTTTCTTTACCTCTTACAATAAATACGTGTGCAGAGCCAGCAACAAAGCAGATGAGACACTTCTTAGACATTAAAGATAGCAATTGACGCATCTTGTCCTGTTGGGGTTTTTGGCAGGGCTTGAGGATTTTTTTTATTTTTTTTTTTT
>RSEF01000022.1:2896528-2918509 GCA_003993805.1 Himantopus leucocephalus
GTTTTTTTTTTTTTTTTTTTTTTTTTTTTTTTTTTTTTACACTGTAATCCTTCATCTGGGTTTTATGATCCCAATTTTTGGCTTCTAAATTACTCAACATGTAGTTCCCTCTTAAAATTAAAGCAAATGATGTTTCCAAGATAAAAATAAGGGGAAGAACCTCAACCAAGATATAAACAAGATGATGCAATAATAAACCAAAGATATAAATTAGGAGAAAATCCCTGCTTTAAAAATAGGATATACTTCCACTGCCACGTCACAAGCTAACAACAACATTTCCCGTACAGCTTTGCAATAGCAGCATGGCAACAACCGAACCATCCCACACTGCCTGTGCTGAGCCCAACGCTTCATGGCTACGCTGTTAAATTCTAAGTTACCCAAACCCCCTTGGATAATACATTTAAGTGAATGTAGCTCTCACATAGGCACACTTCTGTGTAGCCCTGCACTTAAATCAATCAGATTCCAATCCTGCAAATTGACTTTGCGCATCCATCCAAGATCACCTGGGGGTGGCATTCTAGTAGGTGCTCTGAAAACGCAGTTGAAAACACCATTCTTGCTAAAGACTTGAAAAAGTTCCAATAACTTCAGTCACAGCCCTTACTAAAGGCTACATGTACAAGTATTTGTGAGATGAAAAGTGGAATGAAAAAAAAAAGACACAACATGCTAACAAAAAAGACCAATTCTGCCTTTTCTTTTTCAAGTGTCATAATAATAAATGCTGCCTAAGCCTCAGTGCTTCTAAGTGTTTGTAGGAGTATTAGGCTAAAAAAACTCAAAGCACAAACAGCCTCTACTATAGGTGCCCTGTTCCTCCTGACCAGCCAGGGTGTGCGGGGGCGGGCAGGGGCCGTGCTGCGCAGAGCGGCTCAGCAACGGCAGCAGTCTCGCCACGTTTAGGGACACAGGAGACGGTTGCGTGTTTTGTTGAACTGATATCAGAATGACTATTCTAAGCAAACAGTTCAAGCAAAAAACTACTTGCTTCTGCTTATGCCTATGAATAACAAACAATATTTCACAATGCCTTCATTGCTAGGAAAACACTGGTTTTGCACAAAATACCATCGCGTAACACCAACCACTGCTACACTTCACAAATGGTTATCTGATGGCCTTAAAAGTAAAACCTTCCAGCAGTTACCCCAAAACACCTCTCTTTCCAGCTAATTTAAGAAATCATGCAGTTACTTACAAATACAAAGGAAAATGTCCTGGAATTATTAGAAACACTCAAGCTGACTTTTATAAATATTTATTCTTCAGTAAGTTATTCAGTTCATATGATTCCTCTCTGCTGTTCCTCGGCAAAGGCGGGTGCGGTTCTACTGCCTTATCTCTGTTTTGATGCTGCTGCGGGAAGGGGGTCGCAAAAGCGTATTTCCAGAGAGCAAGTCAAACCTTAGTTATTTAACTTGGTTGGTGCATTTCTATCCTATCTCTCTCCCAGCACACGCATCCTTTGCCAAGTGGCTGCTGCTGACAAATGCACCAAATAGCGGGAGGATGGGGAGGTGGAATTTTGCTAAAGTTGCCTCCAGCACAAAGCTTGACAATTCATCTTCAATAACGGGAGCAAAACAGGTTATTTTGTTAAGCCAACATCTTTAGGAGATGCAAATCCAGAGTTTTAGTTATGCTACTGGTGATGATTCCCATCAGAAATAGCTCAACTTTTGCAAGCATCAAGAATGAAACAAAACACAAATATGCAAGATACAAAAAGAAATAACATCAACAGTGGTAGGAGTCCTGGTAGCAGCCCAGCAAAATTGATGCAGGAGATGACTGGGACACTATGACTGTAGTCTACCAAGTGCCCTCCCACCCACCACATTAGAAAATAATAAGAAGAACAACAACAACAAAGCCTGAGTCACTGAAATGGTGTAGGCTCTGGTCACAGCCACCGGCAGATCTCCAGGGTCATGCTGTGTAACTGCCGCCTGCATCCCCCACGGAGGGAGCAATAGCAGGGATGTGTGTGGCTGACCAAAGACAAACTAGTCAGAAAGGAGCTATTTAATTGCTTCTAGAGAATCGTTCCCCTTGTAGAACATATTGGACAAACATATGGAAATTCTGGGAATTATTTAATGCCAAATGAACTGAAATCCGTTAATTAGATGAACTCTCATACTTGTTGCAAGTAGCAAGAGTCTTCTGTGTAATAACGGACAGGGTATTAAGACCCTCATGCAGTTCTGAGCCATTTGTGAGGGAAGGTGGGAAAGGGAAACATTACCAAATGCGAGTATTTAATACTCCATTGTTGCAAGGTAAAACAAATCAGTAACCAGATCTGTCCCCTCAAATCCATCAAAATCAAAGGTCTTTAATTTTTCAGTAAAAGAAAGACAAATAGTCACTGTTGCTGAGCAAAAACTAAGAAATGTTTTTTCTAAAAATACTACACTGGAAGTAAACATTAGGAATTTAATCCCACAGTATTCTGCCCTCTACAAAGTACTAGTAAAGAGGTGTCTTGCATTTAGAGTTTCATTTTCAGTTTAGAATTGCTGCTAGAGGCACATTTGTGTGTATTCTCAGCCAAAATGCCGAGAAGGTTTTACGGGGAGGAGGATCTAGTCCCTGGGGGAGAGGTGTAGTGCCCCCGAAAGCCCCGTCCGTGTCAGCCTGGCCTAAAGCAGCAGCAAACGGTGCTGCAGATGCTCTCACTTTGTGCTGTGCAGGGGCCCTGAGTTGTAGGTGTGCATTCCATCCCAAAGCACTGCTCCGTTAAAATTCCATGTTGGAATAGAGTGAAGGTTAACTGGAGGAGTAAGGAAGCAAAGAGGAAACAATGCTGAGTGTCCATTTCTTTCTGGATGCAATGAATTTCAGAGAAGAATTTAATATTTGCCTTTCAATATTTACTCTCCCAGTGGCTTATCATAAGCATCTGCAACAGAGAACCTAACGGCATAACAGGCTTCTAAATGCCCCGTGCTACCCGGGAAGTGAGGCTGGCTGGTAACGAGCACATCTGTGCCTTGAGTCTGGATTTCTCATTGCAGTCCACTCCTTGGATGGCAAAAATATTTGCTTTCAGACTGCTACAGACACTGAAATACTGTTTCTTCCTTTCCCTTTGCACCGACAGTCATACAAATGAATGTGATGGAAAAACAGCAAAATAAATTCATGGTTTAAAAAAATCAATTTAAAAAAGGAATAGCATGATATTTAAATTATATAGCCATCAAGCCTGCAGTTCACAGCTGAAATGGATTCTATTGCTGTGGGTTGCTTTTGCAAGATGAGAAAATTTTGCCTTTGGAAAATAAAGGTACATTATTTGTCACATTCCTATGACACATTGCATGTAAATGCGTACATTTATGAAGCTTTGAGTTTTCAAATTACATAATTACAAAACACGTTTAAGTCTGGGCAGGACTGTCTGGTTTCATTCCGGGTATGTAAACTCCAGCCTGTGAGTACTACATGTAGGTGTTGGACGCTCAAAGTTAGGTGCGCATCAGAAATACAATCCATTTTTCATATTGAGCATCCCAATGTGTACAATTACCACTGAGCCTTCATGTTTCTGCTAAACTCCTACAAAACAAAAAGACAAAGAAAATTGGGAGACTAGTAACGTGAGACCTGGTCTTCTCCATCCTCTCAGTTTTCTTTTCTCCTTCTATTTTTCCACTTTCCAATCTTCCCACTCTTGTTTTGACTGTATGGTTGGAAGCTCCGAAAACCATTATTTTACAGTATTTGCATAATAATTGCATCTCAGTTATGCTTTTTTCTAACATTTAGAATATAGAGGCATGTTCACAATTTTGTAAAAAGTTTTTGTATGATACTAACAAACACTAATATACTTGCACTACTCTCAACTTCAATGTTTGGTTGAAGAATGCAGTGTGAGGGTTTCTATATATTCAGGGACCCAATTCTTTACAGTTTATACTGGCATATGTAAAGAAAAATAATTTGTTTATACTGTAGGTGACTAAATGGTCCTCTTAATTAAGAATCACTTTGGCCATTCTCATCCTCTCTCACATTGCAGTTGGTATGGTATTGGAAACATACTATGAGATGAGAGTGTGTAGAGTGTAGCGTAGGACAAAAAGTTTGCAAGAAAGGAGAAACAGAAAAAAATGGCTATCAGGAAAAATACAAATATTTCAGGGCAGATTCTGCTTTCATTACAGCTTAGTTAACCTTGTTATTTAAGTATGGAATACAGACCACATTCAACAGGGACACTATTATCTGAATAATCGCAGACTGATATCTTTCTCTTTGATACAGTTTTCACACAGGATATTTTATAGAGCTTTACGTGCATTAAAGGCATGTAAGAGAACTGCAACAAATTTGCTTACTGCTTCAAAGCGAATCAGTACCATAACTGGGACAAGAACCCAGGATCCCAAATACTTGCCCATGCCTCACATCCCCCACCCCGACAGCAGGTTCTCTCATTAGATGATTGGATTATCAGCCTTTTCTGACTGGAGTATCAAACCTTTCACTGTGTTCAAGAATATCTACTTTTTCATCAGCAAATGACTACAACATGTAAAAGCCATACACAGAAGCAGATCCCCCTTCCCCTGACTGCTTAAATACACGACCCCAAACGTTTCCCCCCTTTGCTTGAAAAGCATCACGTAAGTGGCAAGTTTTGGGGGTAAGATACTGCGCTTTGCAGAAGTTATCTCCTCATAGGGCTCTGTGTACAGTAATCATAATTTGCCACGTTTTGGCCTGCCTCTCTCCTTTTCTTACAATTTTACATTTTTTTTAACCAGAGCATTATGCTCCCGCTGTAAGAAGGAAAGCTTAAAGCTGAAGTGTCACGCTACGTAAAAGTGTCAGTGCTTGTAGTGATTTTGTTCCAGCTGTTCTCATCTTATTTCTAGACCCCAGTAAGACCAGCTACTCTGCCACAGCTGGCAAACACTTCTGTCCTTCATAACAATCTAACTGGATTGCAGTATGTATTTTTTATTTATCTTCCACTTCTAAAACCTCTTCAAGCCTGCACAGAACCACTCACTTGCTGTAATTCCCTGCAGCCTGTAACTAACTTCAGCGACGCATCTGTAGGCGTTCTGGTTCAAGGAATGAACCAGCAGATAGTGATCTCTGTCACAAGGTAGCTCTGCTTAGTCTTCATGGCTTAAGTGTGAAGTACAGAATTGCACAAGGAGGCAAGAGACGTTTCACTCTCGCTTGGGCCAGAATCAATAGCTTTGTTGTTTCTCTCACAAACATCAATAGCCCATACTTTCTGCCAGCATCAAAGCATGCATACGGTGTTTGAAGGTTGAGCTCAGCTATTTTTCTCTGTAAGTAGTCCTGTTAGCGGTTCCTTAGGAAGTTCTAGCTGCACGAAGCATCCTAGAGGATCTAGGCAGTAAAGCCCATGTATGTGTCCGGAAGATTTTTTGGTTTGGTGTCTTATTGGAGGGACCACCGCTTCCATCACTGATTCATTCAGTTACATGAGACACTAAAGAACTTTCAAACCTGAATTTGATTTCTGTTCAGGATAAAATGAGTTTTTCATTCCACAGAAGGAGATTCTATCAATTTACAGAAAAGAAACAGCTGATAATCACATCACAGTATCTGTAGTGGACAGACAGGGATTTTTTTTTTCCACTACAAAGTGACAGTGAATCCAGCACAGCTCTATCAGATCCCGTGTCATCTCTGTTCCTCTTGTGTCTTTTAATGTATATCTTGTACCTCAATATCTAAATGTAGATTAGAAGTGACAGCTATCTCACTAGTCCTAAATAATCCAAATCTGACCAATAGGATCCTTGTTGTCTCACACACATTTAAGGTGCATAAGGTACCTATTACGGTGAGTTCAAATCTCTGCAAGAACAACACAGGACTTCCTTCTGGTATGCATCTATTGATCTGGGTAACTTTTGTATTAAATTAAATTCCACTGATTACCATATGACGTGGAGAAGGTTTCATTCAGAAATTACTAGTTGAGCTACTTCATTTTTAAAGGTGATATGTCTTCACCTTGTCAAGTGAAGAAAATCTGTCCTTTGTCTAATCCACTATTTTACCCTTCCTTCCCATCCAAGCATTGTGCCTGTCCAGATGAACAATCATCTACATTTTCAGGGTATCTGCACGACAGACCACGTGCTTGTATAGCCGCTCTGCAGTGTGCTTTCGTACACCCGTAGAAATCAGGTCCTAATTCGGCACCACTGGCATCCTCCCACCCCCGGAACACGGACGCCCACGGGCAGAAGAAGAGAAGAGTCCCTGCACGTACTGCAGTCTGCACCTGCTAAAAAAGTCTGGGTTATCCCACCCAGTTCAGGTGGGTGAAAGGTACCCCAATCTTCCCTCAACTATGTGAAGAAAAAGACAGTATTTTGATGGAAAAAAATAAATGAATGTTTGCTTTGTCTCACTTTATAGAATTTCACTTTAAAGAAGAAGGAAGGGAAAATCTCCCTGTGATAACCTTTGGCTTGGTTTGCTACCTCTGCTTCTGCCCACAAAAAAGGAAAACGGTAGGCAAAATTTGCTGCTTGTTTTTAATTAACCTATTTTAATTCATTTCTGCAGAACCCTTACAGATAAAACAGCTGGGGTTTTTTTTCTTCCTTCCCTTTACATATCTTAATCTTTCATTGAAAATGATCAAAAACCTATGGCAGCAGATGGGGATGGAATATGAAAGTTTTCACAAAGGACTTCAGATATCAGAGGAGGGAAAAAAAAATAGATTTCAGTTTAAGTTTTGAAAAATATTTCTAGGCTTTAAAATTTATAGGCAGCTCTGTATCTTTCAGTTCTTAAAGGAAAATTCCAGTAATAATGTGGCTGTAAGTATTGTAAATAAATATTTACAAGCAGTTATTTTCTTCTTTCCATGTCTCCTCAGATATACCCACCAATTTTTCAGTGCTTTTAGCCGAATGTATATTTAAGGTGAGGGAGATAAGATAAATAACTGCTGTAAAGAACTATAACCAACTCTCCTGTCTCCAGTTGTACAAACCTGCCCTTGATTACTCCTTCTGAAAACCGTCCCTCTCACAAGCACTCAAAATAAGGCTTCATCAGTGAACCACTCCTCACTTGCGACCCATGTCTCCTGAAACTATCCTTAAATTAATCAAAGTACACACTACAGATTATTCACTTAGCTCTGTTTGGAGTGTAAATTATGAAAAGGTAGTTTGAGAAAGCTAAGAAAGTTATTTAAGATTTTTTTTTTTTTTTGGCAAAAACACTGTTTGGAGTGCCTCACTGCAACTTGTGAGCCCTGGATGTGAAGGTAGGACTAATAAAGCCTGTCAGGGCACTCACTGAGCTACAGTTCGCTAGCCTCGTGCAGAATTAGGAGCAGCAGAAAGTCTCAACATCAAAAATGGAAGAAATGAATTCAAGAGAAGGATGACGGGTGACGACATGGTCTCATACTTGCAGAGATGTACACAAGACGCAGCAGCTGACTTCTGACAACAACTTAGAAAGGGAGACTGCAGAGTGCTTTTCAGTAGCTTATTTCAATTAAATTAAATTTGATTACCCTGTCTCTTTTCATCTGACAATCTCAAAAGATTCAGCAGTCCCTTATCCTCCAGAGAAGGGCAGTAGTGGGATTGCTCTGCCCACTGCTGAGCCGCAGTTGTTCAGAAGTGTGGAAGAGCAGCACGTGACAGTTTAAGGAGACAGAGTACTTACTACTTGAGATGTTGCCGTCAGGTACCTAGATGTTCCTCTAGGTTTAAATGGGGAAAGACTCTGGCTTTAATAATTTTTTTTTCCTTAAAACCATTGTTACATACCTTTAGTGACAGCAGGAGGTGAGAAGTTTTGTTTAGTATTAGAGACCTACCTACAGCAGAGCTCTATCTAGCATAGAAAAGGGGAGGGGTGCCAAGGTGAACAGTGCTGTAAAAAAGATGGAAATTGCTGTTTCTGCTGCCTGCAATGTGAGCACGTTCCTGAGAGGTCTCACCCAGGCACCAGGCCGACCCTACTTAGATTTGAATGAAGGCAATTGAGGCGATTACAGTGGAATCAATGAAAACACCCACACGTGCAGCTGGCAACAGAATTTAGTGCCGTGCATCTTTACAAGTTTTAAAAGCATCTAGAAGTGAGCTAGGTTTCTTTTGCAAGACAGGTATTTGAACATATGTGATGGACCAACATAAAAAAACCCCAATGACCTGCCTTTGCCAAACCAGAGGTCTTCTGTTTGTTTCCTTTTTTTTTTTTTCCATCTTGTCTTTGAAATAAATATGACAGAGTTGAAACCTGGAGAACCTCAGAGAACTAACTTGTCTATTTATGAAATACCACCAGTATTTCAAACATCACCTTCCTGTCCCACCAGATACAATGTTGAAAAAAACCCTAAGGATCAAAGTGCAGTTTAATTTCTACTGTTCATCAGCTGGTGCTGGCAAATCCAGCTGGGGAACAGATTTTAAGCGTGATTTATAAAACAAAATAATTTAAGAAATGATCCTGAGCATTCACTTATTAGCATCATGTAGGCTACCAAACATCTGTCATGAAGTAACAACAATTCAGTACCCACATACCATTGGGTCATTCAAGCTGATGACCCGGATAGTGAATTTTAACCTGTTGCCTGCATATCATGAGTGTCTATGGACCCAAAGGTTCTACAACAAGTAATTCATGAAAACATCTGTGCTGTTAGTAGACTTGCGTGTCATAAGTCTGCAAATCAAAAAAAGATAAAATCATTGACTCAACAGTCATACATCAGCACACATCAGTCTCCGTGAGGTATCCCATCCTTTAACAGCATTTGCAATAATTCCATGTGGTTTCACAGAACCATCACACAAAGATCATTTTTGCTGTCATTTATATAGATACAGCATATGTCACAAGAGTGTGGTCACACCAGGGAAGATGGAGTGACTTTTACACGTTCCATTCCTTTAGACAGTTTTGACAAGAAATCCATTAAATGAGACAGTCCCACAGATTCTGGATGTGTGTGTGGTTTTTTACGTACTTCTTACCTGGACTCCTTTTGAGTGACGGCAAGATAGATCTCCCACGAACTCTCTTCCGGAATAGCTCCATGTGGTATCAACAAACTGACTCCTACAAAAGAGCAACGGCAGATCTTACCTTTGGGAAAGGCACTGGATGTTAAGAACAACGCACAACTGGCCTCTGATTTACAAGACCCAGAAAGGCCATCTACTAGAGCAGAAGAATGCTCCTCTGAAATAGGGGTTCCGACTACAACATTATTAGATGAAAGGAAAATACATTATTAATATGATCCACATAGTTATTAATATTTAACTGTCTTACAGAGTCTGGAATTATATAGACTCATATGGCTGAAAATTTCTTGCTCCAACAGAGCTCCTCTTAAATAGTTCACTTCCCATTTTTTTGTGTCACTAAATGACACCGGATTCATAGTCTAGATGTGACTGAAGGCTTCTCTTCATCCTTGGGTACAGGCAGACTCTTTGTCTATTTCACCACTTACACAAAAGGGAATAATTTCTGGCAACAAAAGGTACCATCAGTTGTTTCCTTAAGACTTCCAGCAAGAGTGGTTTGTAATCCCAGTCATTTTGATGGTCTTGTTACCCTGACAGGCTTTTATCTGATGCGGCAACAGAACGATCTCTTTTGAGTTCCCTATTTAATTGTTCTTTTCGGGGTTTTTTTTCCTTTCTTTTTTTTCTTTTAAATAATAAATATAGTCAAAAGCACGTGTGCCTTTGGTAACTTTTACGTTAGCTGCTGCCAGTTTCTGGAAGGCAGTTAGGGCAAGCCAGTTATCAAAGATTTTTGTCAGCTGTTGACTCTCACTCTTATTTGCCAAAATGTCTCTTACACATCTTGCCATCTGCATAGCTCCATGTTTTACAAGATATGATCATGGTTTAAACTTTTCTTGAAACCTCTTTGCCCCTTTCTAACTTTGAAATCCACTCTGAGAATTCTAGGATCACAGGGAGTCTCATCGTGGAGAGATGACCTGACCAAGTTAATCTGAATTTGCATGGAAATCACCATACCTCTTTGCTCATACACTTAATAACAAGGAAATCCAAGTGATATGATTTTCCTTTCACTCCACTAGTACAAATTAGAAGTTAACAAGGATGCTTTGCACCGGGTACCAGTGAAATTGAACTGTTGTATAGCATATCGATACAGAAAGACTAAATTTTCCTTTGCATACCTCAGCCAGTGCACAACCTCAGCTAAGTAGTGACACGATTGCACTATAATTTACAATTGGCTAGCAAATTTGATCTTACATAAATAGGCAGAAGGAAATACATAAATTGCAAGTGCACCAAATATGTATTTAAATAATGTAATTGATGGGATTATCATTATATCAAGTATGAGGGACTTCTCCATTTATGACTTAACTGACTTAGTGCCTCTGCCTTTGAATATTCAACCCTGAACATAAAAACAATCCATGAAGAAATGAGTATACATGTACATGACTGTACACTAAATATTATATTCCTGAATTATATACTGTTACCAATCTTTATTAAATACAGACCACATTTGTTATGGTAACCTTTAAAGTACCCATTTTATGAAACATGAAGGATAAAGCTCTAAAGCATTCAGTTCAACTAGATACTAAGAGATAAGTCTGGATACACCAGTCAAATGAAATCAAAGCTGAATTTAAAGGAGACTTTGGTTAAAGATCCCCAGAGTTTGAAAGGTATCTTTGCTAGCAATGGTGATATCTGGAGATTTCTGTTATATTCACCATTTTGAAAAAGAAAGTATCCAACAGAAGGAATTTTATTCAGCATGATACAAACATAGTGATGTAGTACAACGTACTGCAGGAGTATGACTTTAACATCCTTTATTTGATTCTAAATTGGTGCCGTATGTTTTCAGCTAATTCAACTAGCGGTTTCTTAAATCTAAAATACGTCTCACAAAACTCTGAAGTCACAAAACATACTCTACTTCTTAAACAATGCAAATTGAGCATCTCTGCTGCGATGTTTCAGTGTATGGCCCAATCTCGAAACACCCGTTGACTTTGAAGTGCCCCACTATGGAAATCTGTCAAGCTATTAAACTAAAATAAAGAGAAAACCAGAAAGCTGGGAGAAATGCTAATGAAAGCTGCACTAGAGTTTTCATTGAGAGTGGAAGCTGTTCTCCAGAGACGTCTGTTTGTTATATGCTGCAGACTTTAATAACATAATGAAGTCTGACAATGTTAACGCAGTCAGATGTTGATGCATGTAGACGCTGCTTTGAATATGACCCCATTATATAAGATGCTGATCCAGTATCGACCTCCTTCCTGGGGAGCCCTTCTTTTGGATCAGGATCCAAGTAAGCAACAGCTTTGATTAATATGACTTTCATGCTGAAGACATCAAGAGAGGCAGTAATTTATAACAGTTCAAATAGGCGTAATGCCTCTTTACTACTCATCTCAAGCTTTGTTCTGATCAGTCATCTCCTGTGTGGGCAACATGCTCTACTTCCCAAAATTTGCATTATGGAGCCTCTACTTTTTCTATCCTTTTTTTTTTTTTTAGTTTAGTCATAGAACACTACCTCAGGCAAAATAGATTTAATCTAAAAGTATTTTATATGCTTTTAATAGAAAGGATCTACCCACCTGTGTTTGGAACCACTAAACGGCCACCCAGGTGTCCAAAAATGGCAGTTGTCTTCAGCTCACTTCTTGTTGAAATAGAAGACAGGTTCTGAATATACGTAGCCTTATTTCTAGCCTGTATTGTACCAAAAGCTCTGTTATTCCCATGAGGAAAAGTTCCTGAATGCGCCTTTGCATGGTATTCAGCCCTCTCTGTCACCCCAAGGGACACCATGAATGAACTCTGAACTTTGACTTTGATGTCTGACAGCGGGTTGAACAGCGAAGACTCTGTCATTAGCTCCTTGTCCATGGGGTCCTGCAGGCAGATCGGCCCGCTGTACGTTCTGCTCACTGTCAAGTCAGGCTGCATGGACGGGTTCAAGAGCAGGGAGTTCCCTGGTAGAACGAAGCAGATCAGGGAGTCAGTTACTGTATTAAGATGTTAAATCAGAAATCTCTTTCTGACCTCCCCACCATTTCCTTTGTGACTTGCTCTTCCTTCCTGATACTCTCAGAGCTCAGAATAACGTAAGGTAATGTTAAAAAAACAGATTAAATGATGCAATAGATCTAACAGGTACTTGATCACTACATTTTCTGCACTTCGGGCAACTCCAGAGTGCACGAACCCAAGAAGGAACTTCGGTTTTGTTTTGGGTTCAGGTTTGTGTGTATGCCTTTTTATTTTGTTGTTGTTGTTTTAAAATTAAAACCTACTGGCTGGGTTTTAATTTTAAGGTCTTCCTGCAGACCTTTTCCATGAGCTTACACAAAACAATAGCTTCATGCCTGAGGGTGCTAACACTATAAATACATTTCTCCGAAGAATAAAATTTGGATCACACTAATCCATTGTCCATATGTCAGTATTGTGTTCTCTTTTCTCAGCAAACTGAACAGAGAATTGGCCTTTTTTAGCTGAATTGCTTAGTTTACAAATGCTCTTATTTAAAAAAACCACAAACAGACAACCCAAAGTAACTGAATCTGAACTAACAGCATCCTGGCATAAGAGAAATTGGCGTGCTCAGTTATTTTCAGAGCGTCCAGAACTAATGTTTTTGAAATGTTAAATCAAACAAACAGTTCCCCAGACTGAAAACAAGACTTTTAAGGCAAACTGAACAACAAAGGAAAAAATTACTATTTGAGAGAGTCATTGAGAATTACAGGACTCCAATTAAAGGCTTGGACTTTTAAATGAATGCGTGAACATCCTTCAGACATCCTTGCCTACCAAGCCCTTTTTCCAATTTCTTGCAATTTATGCTTGGTAAGGAATGTCTCCCAGAAAATAAAGTAACTGTAAAAACAACACCACAAACCCCCCCACCAAACTCTGCACAACATATCTCACTTTTCCAAAGAGAGAAGAGACATGGGGATACTTTCACACCCCACCAACACACCCACCCACCCACAATAAGGCAGGTCTCTATGTTAGAATGTCAGTACAGAATGAAAGAAACATACTATTTTAAGGTAATCACTGTTTTTATTCTCCCCCCAGTTTTTTGTCCAAAGGAAATATTATTCCAGAAAACATCTGAGTGCTGCTTTTAGTAAAAGTAAATATTTCTTCCATATTGTATTGTATTGGTGGCTTTCTGAAGTTGTGGAGGTTTTTGGTTTGGTTTTTTTTTTTTTAATCAGTACACGTTTACACACATTTATTTCCCACAGACCTCGGAATGGGGATGTTTGCATGCTCACAGCAGCTTATAAAAATACTTAAAGATGGGTTCCTCAAAATAACAGTAAAAAACTAAACACTTCTATTACAGTAAAGAAAATGGAAGAACTGTAAATGAATAGGAAGGAACTACAGCCATGCTTCCTGGGTTTGTTTTGGTTTATCTGTTTTGGTTAGTTTGGGGTTTTTGTAAGTCACACAAGTCAGCGTAGAAACTAGCGACAGTATTTCTAAAGCACTTAGAGTGTGGTCAAGAAAGATGATGTATGGGTCCAAGCTGCGATGACAAAGCAGCAGCAGAGACCGTAAGAGACGGTTCTGACCCCCAGCTCGTGGTGCTGCAGCTGCCCCTCCCGGCGCTCAGCACCGCCACGCAGCGTTAGGGGAGATGCCCTCCCCCCGCCGCTCGGGGAATATGAGCTTAGTATCTCTTTGCAGTAGGAGCTCTGGAGAGAAGAAAATGAAATCACAACACTAACCTTGTCTGACTGTTTTAAAATTAAATGTCTGGAAGCCTCCTGTCAGTGCAGATGAATCAATCACATCCACGCCGTACTCACTCTGACTCCGTCTGTAAAGGGTAACGCCAACCACCAGCACAGCTACAGCAATGACTGCTGCTCCCAGGCCGGAGTACAAGGCAATGTCACTGGCAGTCTCAATATCTGAAAGGAGAAAAAGCGGGTACCAAGTCGGCAACGCTCAGGAAAACGTTCTGACTGGCGCTGGCTGGCCGTGAGCAGAGGGGTCAGAAGAGGCCACAGACACGTGGCCAGGGAGGTAACGCCTGAGACGGAAATGTGGAGCGGATCACAGCAGGACAGTGCAGCACAGAGGAACACTGAAGAGCAAGCGTTTGAAAGCATGAACGCATTTCCTGATGCATCCCTCCATACAGGTGAGCTTACACTGGTTTAGGGATTGCATCATGGTCTTTAGTGCTGTTTTTTAAATGGGAGAGTTGGACTCGTGGCAGAGAAGCAGAGCGCTTCCCAGTAAATAGCCTTCTCCCTCACCTGCACTCATTGCTAGCTCGGGCTCCTTGCTGAGGAGCCCAGTGGAGATCATTTTAAGGTGTAGTAATAGAACCCTTAAAGGGAGAACACGGAACGACTGCAGCTAGGGAGGGCCGCAGGAGGTACCGGCACGGGTCTCATCTATTGCTGGCCTCCAGGGGCATGCAAGTTTTAGGTTTGAATTCTGCAGCTAATCCAGGAGGTCACAAATCCTCTGAAAAAAATCGTAGTGAAAATTTCGCCTTTCCCCCTCTTTATTTTCTGTGTGAGCTTTAGTGTAAGAAGGAACAGTCCCTCCCCTCACAGCTCAGAGAGGGGCTGAGACGCCCCACGCCTCCTCAGACTCCTGCAAGCATCTTCAGTCTTTAAAAGCAGGTTGGAAATCAAACCTTCCCTGTGATGACACCCATGCATTAAGCTTACAAGCAAGTTTTCTAAGACTTCAGACTTTTACAGCAGAGAAGAAGAATTCGTTGCTTTGAAAGAATGAATCCAAATGAAACCTGCAATATTATGTAATTGAATTATCCAGTCCCGCTGTTCTAGATCTCCTGGGATTTGGGACCACGTACCACGAAATTAAATTACTTGGCATGTACACTTGGTGGGTCCTTAGTTCCCTCATGCCAAACTCCAGTTTAGAGGAAGAAATAATCATGCATTCAGCCTGTACATCATCTGTTATCCTACTGTGTGGTGCTTCTGCTATCAAGTGACAAGCACTTAGTACAGAAAGTGCATTTATTTCTAACAAATGACAGTGACAAAAAATAACTAGGAAATCCAGACTACTCCATATGAGTAAATAAACTGCAACATACAGAAATAGGGTAGGAAGTTAAATTCAGCATTTAATAAATAGCCAATTACTGAAATTACTTAATTAGTATTTGGAAGGAAGCTTCTGTTGTACACATGTTTTTCTGCAGAAAGTCAGATAACTTTATTTTAGCTGAATTTTAAAAATGAACGTGAAACTTCAGACCATTGAGATGAAAGAAATGAGTACCTATGGGCAGCATCAGAAAAGCTAATTTTCCTGGCTCACCAGTTTCCCATGTGAACTAACTGTCCGACACGGAACAATCCCTGCAGCTGAACGTCCTGGGCAGGCACGCCAGCTGCCAAAGGCAAGAGCCGAGGACCGCCTGTTCTCGAACATACGTGAAATGCCATCTGAGTTGCAGCAGCACGGAAACTGAGTATGTAAACACTGCTTGAAGTGGGCTGGAGCACATGCGAGATTCGCTGTGAATAAGGCAATGTAACTGATTTTTTTAGTTGGGCAGTTGAATCAAAAGTAAAATAAACTGTTTGGCTCAAACTTCCCTAATAGAAAACACCCTTTCCGTCCCCATTCTCAAACTGTTCCCTATCAACCCCAAATACAACATTCTGAAATCCCATTCAACCCAAAATAAATGTTTTGAAATCAGTTTTACTAGGACCACTATTTAGCCCAGAAAACACTTCTGCTAAAATTCTATTGAATTTTCAAATAACCTCATGCTGAAAGAGATTTTGTTTTTAACACATTTAGAATTTGCTGAGAAGGAACAAAAAAACCCCAAACCACAAAGTTTCCATGCAAATATCAGCTTTCAGAAGAAATCCATCTTCTGTGATGTGTCACGACAAGTAATCGCAACTGAATAAACCTCTAAGTAGCTCTTATACAGCTTCTTAGAACATTACAATTGCCACACACTTCTAAATAAATTACTAGAGAAAAAGATTTTTTTCTGAGGCCTTTTTTTCCCCATTTTTTCCATGAGATGCCCCCTTGAAAAATGTTGTAAAGGGAATTTTCAGTTCAAAGTTAGGAATTCTAGAAAGTAAGCTGTTAGTGAGAGTGTAAGTGTATTGGACTAACAATGGGAGATGCCCATATTCTCTTATTTCAGATGGACAAAGCTCATTTACAGTAAGTGCTTTCCAGGAGCTATGCAGGGCACACGTTTCCCCCCATCTCCCGGTAGAGTTTGCTAGGAGATCTGAAACGGTTTTTTTCCATTGCAAGGGAGAAAACCACACACAAACCCAACGTAACTAAGACACAGAGTTCAGAGGAAAAGGATAACCTTTTTAGAATTTAGTAGATTTTTAAACAGCTTTATCTTAAAAGAGTAAAACGTGAGTGACATGGTATTCCTTTGAATTGTTCCTATGAAACACAACTGCTTAGGAAAGGGGACTTTCATTTTTATTTAGGATGTTAGTATTTCTTTAGAAACAAATACTGGTCTTTTAAAAGTAACTTTAATCTCTTTCTATCTTCTCTTATAGACAATTCCTTTTATGGGAGACTAGAAATTAAAGAAAAAAGAAAAGCATGGCAAATTTGGGCAACGGGGTAATTTTCTGCTTTTATTTTTTCCCAGAAGGGAACAAAGTGAAAAGCAAACAAACTAAAAAAGAAAACATCTATAGTCTACCAATTACTATTTAATGAACCGCATCCGCCCAGCCCAGAGGAGGTAGGGACTCTGGTAAAGCACTACGGTTTTTATACATTTCAGTTACAGGGTACATGTTTGTGGTAATTGTAGCCTATATTTAACTCCACCTCCTGACACTGTTACACAACATTTATTGAAAGCACATTTGATGGTAATGAAGTTTCTATTAACTATGATTAAGTTTCATAAAGCACCTGAAGATAATTTAAGATGTGCGGGAGCAGAAAATGAAACATTTGGTTTAGTACATTAGGAAACGTAATTGATTAAATTAGCTCATTTACAATAAGTGCTTTCCAGGAGCTATGCAGGGCATACGTTTCCCCCCGTCTCCCGTTAGAGTTTGCTAGGAGATCTGAAAGGTTTTTCCCGCTTCCCATCCTCCCCAGCTCTCCATCACTCACGCTTTTGGTACCCCGTAGCAACTCAAAGTCCATTTCTTCATACAAACAGTCTTTGAGAACAAGGATCAAAAGTCAGAGAATCGTGTAAAAGGTTATTTAGTAGAACAGGTTGTTTCTCAATTATCTTCATAATTGACTTTGATTTTGCATCAATGATGATTCACGTAGTCTTAAACTAAGTTCCTGTTTCACTGAATAGCAACAAGCTGTATTATACGTTTCCAACTCCCATAGCTATAACAAACCCCTTTAATTCTCCTAGGTATCTTATACGCTAAAATCAATTCCATTCAAGTTACCTTTTTAATGAATCAGAAGATAAAGTGATTTGACTGATATTCTTTCAAGATTCTCTAACTAAATGGGAACTGCACAAATAAACAAAAATGTATCAATTGCCATGAGCGAAGTTATGAGACAGACCAATTGTACGTGACCAATTAGGGGATGATTCCAGTGAGAACAAAGACGACAAAATTAAAATGGCTTAAGCAGCCAAGGCAAACACAGCACGTTTCTGAGCTACCCCAGTTTGATTCTGTGTATCTTTAGAAATACTTAAGAATGGGAAATGTAAAGGAGAAATATTCTCACACAAGCCTTCTACACATTCAGAACGGTTTAACGGGTGAAGCTGGAGGGCTGTCACGCACCTACGTAACTCGACCACATTACAAACTGAGAGCTTTAACAAGCCAAACACCTTTCCCTCACCAGGCGCTGTAGCCAGCTCGGACAAAAACTCTGCTCCTCTAGAATTATTATTTTTATTGCATTGCATTGTTGCTGCAATTTAGTTACATTCTTTTGTAAATAGTTATGAAGTTGTCTGTGGATAACATGGATTTGCACTTGACCAGTCCCTTTAAAACTCTCGCTTTATCAGAGAGGAACACTCTGGGATCTGAAACCAAACGGGCCTCCTTCAAGTCAGCAAGAAATTTTGACGCTGCAGTCTACGGCACGCGAGCACAAAGGGAATATAGCTCAGGTTGGGATTTCCAAATGTTTTCCTAATTATTTAGGGCCCAAGTTCCAAAAACTTGCAAATAATCTGATCACCCTACGCCCCTATATCCTGGAGGAATACATAAATACTTAAGACTTAAACCCCATTTATTTTATAATACATAATAGAAGAATCAGTCTTCAAAGAAGATCTAAACAATTGCATGTGTTACTTCTCAGTACAGGTGGATTCTTGTTTTAAGTCCTTCAAAGGAATTAAGCCAAAAATGTGTTTACAAATCTATTTGTCAAAACTAAAAGACAATTTTTTGTTGAAAATTAAGCAGTCAAGAATCCTCAAGACTTTGTGTACGATTCACGAAAGAAAAAAACAATGTCTTTGCTTTAGAACAGATAGGTCTCACAGAAATTGTAGTTTTGACGAAATTGTGTCTTTGTTTTTTCTTTCTGTTTCCAATGAAATCTTTCAGTTGGTCACTTCACTCCAAACGTGCTGCTCTAACTAAAATTCCACTGAAATCAACAGAAGTCTAAGAAACAAAGAGTGCAGGATAGAAGCCCCCCAAAGCAGTATGTACATGATACCTATATACTCTTTACAGGATAAAGCACATAAACACCCTTTACCAGTTGATAAATGAGGGCCAAAGTGAGCTGAACAAGATCAGACAGAGCCAGTAGTGGAACCAGATTTGAGCCAAGAAAGCCAAACTCCCATACTAATTTCTTTTTTTCTAATTACAAGTCCTCAAGAGATCCATTTCAAGATAAGCATTCCCGTAGAAAGGGCTCCCAGTCAGACACAAATTACTAAAGAACGGTCACTTTTCTATTTGTAGTCTAAAAGCTATGATCACAAAGTTGCCAAGAAGATGCTTTCAGTAGATGTGAAAGCCTTTCATATAACCTTCAGTTTTATTTAGCTCCTAAACAAATAAAACAGAATGGCAGAGAAGATGAGAAAAAATCATATTTACAAGAGAAAAAAATAACTTACTTTGGGATTTTATTTCATGAAGAGGTTTTTTATCTGAGAGAGAGAGAGAGAGAAAGTTGTACTTAATAAATTTACATGGAGCATATCTATTTCCTATATCGCGTCTGTCTAGCTCTATAAATGAAACATTTTCTCCTTGTTTGCTGACAATATGAATATTTTATGTTGTCCATATTTTTCCCTTCATTTTTTTTTCTAAACTCTTTCAGGATGTTTCTTTGCAGTCATTTCTCACTTGGTTCATTCAAGGATTTGTTAGCTTTACTGGATGCTTTTATTTACAATATTATACAACTCAGCAATGAGGAAGTACAATACTTCGAAGCGGATCACTTGGCAAAGCAAGTCAGTTAAGAATTAATTATTTCTTTATGTTTGATATATGGAAAGGTTAGTGAGGGACATTTAAAAAAGTAATTTATAAAATAGAAAAATGTACAATATATTCACATTTATGTATCTAAACATAAACCAATAATGACACCTATATGCCTTTATAAAGAACATACAGAATCAAAGTACTACCACACATACGCAAATATGTTATAAAATAGGTTTTATACAGTAGTGCCCCTCTCAGAAATGAGGCTTTCTGTCTCCCTCGTAATATGCATTTGAGTTATTCTTTATATCCTAATACCTGACAAAGTAATCAGAGAGACTGGGGCTTGTGCAGGACCCATACTGCGTGAGCGCAGACCCTACAGGCGCGTGAGCGCAGACTCCATAGGTGCACCGGGCAACAAAGCCACGCAGAGGGCAGGGCAGCCCCAGCGCAGCGCTCCGGAGGGAATGCGTCTGCCATTCCCCAGACCCTGCTTATGAACGGGGGTTCTGGGAGGGTGCGGGGGCTGTCTCCAGCCCGCCCCCTGCACGCTCTATGAACACAGCCTCCAGATCAGTCCTGCCACCCCGGAGCTCCTTGGGCACTCTGCCCAACTTAAGCAGCTATTCCAATACCTTTTGTTGAAAGGTTGTCTGAAGAAAACAACAAAACACAACACATAACCTACTTATTTGTATAAAATTTGCAGAGGCTAGCAGTTCAGCAGAATCAGGCTAATCTAACAGACAAAATGTGGGATATAAATCCTTAAGCAGATGAGACTATATCCATTTTGTAGGTGCTTTGTGTTGTACGGAAAATCCCTTTGACTGAGCTGTTCCCTGGCGGTAACAGACTATACAAGACACAAGTCACTCTCACTGCCGGGGAACCAGTTGCCCAGCCCAACCCGAGCAGAGGTCGGGGATTCCCTCCATCCCACCCCAAACCCCGTTTCTAAGGAGCGTGCCATCTACGGTGCAGAATATTCCACTGGTCGTTCTGTTGTTCTCTCTATGCTCCTTCACAGCTTCTACGGGAAGCTGAAAGAAGTCCTTGACGAGTACAAACATAACTTAGCAACAACTAAACCAATATGCATTAGTGACATTCCTGTCATACCAAATCTGAAAACACAGCAGCCACTAGAAAGAAAATGAACTCTATTTTAGCTGAAACCAGGACAGATTGCTGGATCCAGAAGCCTCTTGGCAATATTCAGTATCACGGCTGGTTGAAAAATGGAAGACAAAATTATTTGTGATTTATGATGTGTTAGTGAAAACACGTTTGTAGTTCATCTGCTTATGGCCTACTTCTTTGTTCCTTTTTTGGGCGCTGGTAAAAGAAATCAATAGTTTTTGAAGTTATAAAAAATAACTAAAGCAAATAGATAAAAGTAAAACAAAAAACTCTACAAAGCAAAGTAGAGTTTCTTTTATTAAGCAAAGAAAAAACTTTCACCTCTGCAAGACAGAGAGAAATCCACCGTGGTAAAGGATACTGAGAGAATTCTGTTAGGGAATAAACAACGGAAGAACAAATATGCAAGAAGCTAGAAAGTTATTAGGACTATTTTGAGTGAAAGTGACCTTTGCATTCAGATTGAGTCAGATTATCTCTTTTTCTCCCAACTTGGCAGGCCTGGCAATGTTTCGTATATATCAGAACCAAAAATAATTCCACCCTTCTTCTGCCTGTAAGTTTTTTATCTGTTCAATTGTTACAAGTCCTAGAAAAGCACTTTCAGTTGCTCCTCAGTTAAGGAATGGATTGTCTGGATCCATCCAGAAAATCAAAAACCAAAGTGAGAAAAAGGATGTTCCTGTGACTGCAGGGCGTCACCTCTGTGGCATTCCCATGCTCTCCGGTCAGGGACTGAATAAGGAACCGAGGAGTAGACCCTCTTTTATCACCATTTCACTTACTGACTCCAAATTTGAAAATTCATACTAAGGATTAGTACTTTTTCTGCCAGTTCAGAGTCAGGCCTGCGCATCCTATATTCTCACCCTTACTTTCATTTAAGTACTTGTTTGTTAACGAAAGAAATGTTTAATTTCTATTTTTGCCTCACAAAAGGAACAAAGTTAACAAGTTGTGCCTGATAAATAACCTCCAAGAGATTAGTTTTCTGTAGCACAGTACTGCATTTCCTTCACAATTCCCCATGGGACGAACAGCAGAGCAGAAAAGGTACATATTGGAAGATGAACAGGGGAAAAAGATTTTAAAAAAAACAGGGTAATTGCATCAATTCCTATTAGCTGAGAAAGCAATTACAGTCCTAAAAATAATTTGACAGGCGTATATACATACAGCACACCCCATAAAGGAGTCCTAGTGCGGCACTCCAAGATGAAAGAAACAAGGAACACCTGATTCTTCAGCCTATTTGAAGGCAGATGGAAATTCAGCTTTCAGAACCAACACGCGCTCCCTGGCACTACCCGTCACAGGAGGAGCAGGAGCCCAAC
>RSEF01000022.1:2918609-2943585 GCA_003993805.1 Himantopus leucocephalus
AATCTGTACCTGAAACCAACTGTGCTACAGGGAGTTTCAGTGATGTCCCCCTGGAATGAAGCCATCACCATCAAGTAAAACATGTAACGTGACTCTGCTTCATAACCATAGCTGATCCCCAGGCCACGTGCTCCTTTCAGACTACCAAAATAAGCATAATCCCGTATTTGTTCCTCTACCTCTAAAGGGTAAGTGCAGCATGGAAGATGACAGACAGGACTGACACGTAACTACGCAATATGAAAGGGTATTATTCGCAAGGTAGGACAGGTAATCTTTACCAGCTTGCCGTGTCGTTGCAGCTTTTCTTGGAAGCAGTGACCTGAATAGGGCTACCTTTTATTAATTCTGGTGAAAACCACAGAAGGAGCCAACTAGATGGTAAGTCAACTCACGACTGTCACAAATAAGCATGCAGACCTCAGCTGCATCTTTTCATGGCCCTTTCAATGTGTCCTTCTGACAGTCTTCCAATGGATATGCTAATCTGCACGCATGAATGGATTCTGGATTTACCAAGCCATCTGCAGGGAAGGGCATTCACTTAATGTATAGGAAGGAGAAAGACCTCGGAAAACATCATGTGATCACCATGTTGGTCCTCTAAAGCTGAATGAATTGCAGTGCTCCCAAATTCTCACTAGTTATTCTTTCTTAAAACATGGGGAAGGAAAAAAGTCAAAATTTCATTCATGTCCTTTTAAACACTGAAGCTTGTCTGCCTGACACCTTGGAGCTGGAGAGCTGTTGTGTAACACTGGAAACTTTAAGTAATGAGAGGCATATAGCAAGACTCCCTCCAAAACCAAACAAAATCTTATGTAATGTCTCAGCTGAAGTATACATATTTCTGAAGCCTGAATAAGTATACAGGATGCTATCTGCCACTAAGAACTATTAAAATCTCAGGGCAAAACAAGGGAGTTCATTTGGTTTAGAAAATTATTTTCCTCATCTCACCAGATGTCCTTCATTGAAGAACAGGCTGGGGACAGTGGCTGTTTCTTTCGCTCTAGAACTGCCAGCCGGGATTAGGAAGGTACACGTGGGGGAAGGCCCTGGGCACTTACGCTCCTGTAAGCACGTACAGGATGGTTAGGAGCACAAGGCTTAGGATTTCTAGCCATATTCTTTCTGGTGCACGCACTATGCTGGAAGAAGAAAATGACTGCTAGGCATAATGTGAACACATATATGCAAAAGATCAAGAAGGAAGGGTAACGCAGTACCACAGAAACAAAGACAGAGAACTATTTAAATATAAAATTAAAGAAAAAGTAGACTTATTTCAGGTTACATCTTTCAGCCCTAGTGTTCCTGATTGCTCCCACGGCTGCCATTTCATTGCTAGAAAGTGACGTGGTGACAGTATCACTTCATGGACAGTGAAGCATTCAGTGCAGGAGTAAACTTGAGCATTTGTTTGTTTTGACCTACGCAGCTGCCCCCGGGTGTTCTGCAACTCTGCAGAAGCAGGGCTGATTTTCTTGGCTCCTAGGTGTTTGTTGATAGTAGCAGCCACCAAATGCCAGATGCTTTCCAGACATTTATGAAGGGCAAATCCTTTCACAGGGAACTCACCACAGAGTGTTAAAGGCAACAGACAGAGTAAACTTCGACCTTAAACAGCTTTTGCACCATGAGTATTCAGGTTGGTGCTTTGCCAATTTACTTGCAAGAAAAGGAAGAAGGCTTAGTACATTCTGTGAAATACGTTGTAGCAGGTGGTCATAATTACACATTGCAAAAAAACTTTATTTGGACTTTTAGAATCATCTGATAATTAATAGGTAAAGTATGTGCTACACAAATCCAGTGACTCAGAAACCACTGTGGATTTCAGCCTTTCTCTATGCAACCCCCTGAAAACAGTCTATTTTTTTCACAGTAATATTTTAGCGAGAAGAGATCTACTGACACGGGTGCGTGGCAGATACGCTACATTACCTGGGTTACAGTTTACATTTAGGCCATAACTCCTAAATCCAGTTCAGTGCCAACTGTTACTCACCTTGAATGCAAAGCCCCTCAGTGCAATTCTCCGACTCTTGACTCAAGCCCTCGCAGTACTTCCCTCCGTTTCTTGGAGGTGGTGCGATACATTCCCGAACTCTCAAGTGCTCACATTCTGGACTGCACACAGACCACTCGCTCCACACCTCCCAGTTTCCATCCACTGAAGGGGGAGGAAGAAAAAACAAGCATCACCACTGCGTATCAGACTGGTGTACTTAAGAGGCCCTACCAAGAATACTTGTTTTGTATCTCTCCTCAGGCCACACCAAGTAAACAAAGTATAACTCTCAGGGGGAATAAATACAATTTTATCAGATGTGAAGTTAAAATCCAGTATTATAATGTACCGCCTCAAGTGTGCAATATGGAAGCTTTTAAAATAGCACCAGTATATAACATTCTGCAAATACAGTCAATTAAAACTGCAGGAGGAAACATTTCCTTCGCCACCCAGCTATTAGCGGCTAATGTTGCAGTACAAATTCTATCTTAAACCAGGCTGATGTAGAGAGGCCACACCTTTTCCTACCAGAGAAATGATGCTGACGTTAACAAAAAGAGCATAGCTGGCCTTGTAGACTTCTGGCTAATGCCCTGAGCAAGACAGCGGATCAATATGTTGCTTTGCTGACTGGTTCATAGCTGTCTCTGACCCTGTCCCAAATGAGAAGGGATTCCACAGCTCCCTTTCTTTTTCATGCATAAATCAGATTGAAGAACAGGCAGATGAGCAGGGAGATATATAACGAATATTAAATTCTTTAAATCCCAGCTCAGGACATGTTGATCTAAAAAAATCATAAAAGCCAGAAGAGAGGTTTGCCAGAGTCCAGACAAGTTCCACTGTGACCCCAGGCATGCACAGTCTCTTAAAACTTACGTGTAGACAATCCCACTAACTTTCTTTAGCTACGTATGTGAAACGCCAATTCAAAAGTCAGATAAGGGAGGTTTCAGGTGAACAAATTAGGAAATGTAGTGTCCGGAGATGTAACACTGTGCTCTATGTATAGCATAAGCTCAATTTCAAAAGGTTAATATACTTGAAAGCAAACTTTTGCAAGCTAAATAATACCTTTAAGTGAAGTTCTCAGCTTAGGTTTCTGTGTTTCTCTTTCTAGCGTTTCTAACATTACCTCCCCTTTCCCTATACCCCCACCCACTTATGTGATTTTTCATACTGAACCAGTTACTATTTTGCTATTAAGTATTTAGGCAGCTTCAGGGTAAGTTAAAGCCCTGGCAAACCTGGCGGATCAAGGCCACAGGTGCTTGTGACTACTGCTCAGACCCTACAGGACGAAGCTCTGAGCTGTAGTCTGAACAAGGATGCGAGTATCTCTCATTTCCTTTTTGACCTCAGTGGGCTCTTCAAAGCAGGACTGTCTGCCTGGCATTTCAGACTGAAGGAGCTCTCCCGTAAGTGTGACATTTAAAGTTACTCCTTAGTAGACTGTGCGTATCTCACCAGGGCAAAGAGAAGTGCAGGTGATTTTCTGCACTGACATTCCTTCACAAAAGGCACCTCCGTTGAGCGGAGCAGGGTTGGTACAGGTCCGTGACCGCTTCTGCCAGCCCCGACCACACCGTGCGTTGCAGTTTGACCACTCGGTCCATGATGACCAGCCTCCATTAACTGCAAAACACAAACATGCTTGAGGTTGTGGTAGGTGTGCCAAGAGACATCAAGCAACAAATCTGATCGGATCATTTCATTCAAAGGCAGAATTTTGTTTTTACATTCTACAGGTAAGTTCCAAACTAAAGTAGGAGCATTACTGCCTATCAGTACACAACTACGTAAAGACAAAGAACACAAATGTTGGTTTTGGAAGAGTAATATGCTTAGAAGTGCAATGACTGATAGAGTCTGGGAGGGAGGTAAAAGCAGGGCACCTCAATTCTCATAAAATACGCTTTGCTTAAACCATAAACAAGACTTCATTTTAAAAAGTGTGATTTAGGAATGCTCTGCCTCCACCAATCAAATGTCACATGCAGTAAAATAAACATGGAGAGCAACAGAGGACCGTAACGAAGCAATGGCTCTGCGCTTTTGTCTTTTTATGTGTAACATCTAGATTCACCGGTTGGTGCTTGGACACTGCCGGACCACAGATCCAATTAAGGCAGCCCTTTGTGCACCTCCCTAGGCACGCGCTTCAGGGTTTCCTGATACAGGCAAGGCTTATTTATGTGGTTTAGCTTATAATTGGATCTTCTTAATATCTGGAGCAAGGATTGTTATTATTGACATAACTCCTGGGAATCCATCACAAACAAAAACCTCGTAATTCTAACCCCTCTAAAAGCAGGCATGGTCTCAGCCTGGAGCAACAGAACTGAAATTCATCCTAACAGGAACGAGGTTAGCCATTTGATTTAGAACCCGTTGTATGTTAAAAACAAAGTACTCCAGCAATAAAAGCACACAGATCCAAGTTTTTCCACTGTTATCACGTTTTCACTGACCATACACCACAACGGTCGCAGACATGCTCCTTCTCTTGGCAACAATGTTGGCAGCCATGCAGGTATAGTTCCCAGAGTCGGACAGACGTGCCTGTCGGATGATGAGGTTGTGGTCTGCTCTGGTGTCAATGTTCTCATCCAGGTTGGAATCTATGGGCTCCTCGTTCTTTAGCCATTCCACCTGGAGAGGGATGGAGCAGAGAAGAACATGAAGTAGGAAAAGAAAAGATGGAAGCAGAAAGTCTACAAAATTATATTTCAATGATTTCATTAATAAATGTCATTGGGAACTTTATTATAAACATTAAGATAAAAATTAAGTTGGGATGGGATTCCCAAAAAGGTAGACACTCACAAATTCAGAAAAGAAACTATTCCTATTCTGAAGACCCTAGAGCTTATTAACAAAGGGACACCAAATGAAATGCTAGGACATAATAAAATAGCAAATAATAAAAGAACAAAAAGAAAATGGCAAAGAGCTTGTTCAGAGTTGCAAGGGTGTGGATTATAAGGGAAACGTTATTTTTGTTCTACTGGGAGAAAAGGAAGGAAAGATGAGGAAGAAGAGGATAGGGAAAAAAAGAGAAATAATTAATCCCGCTTTTCCTTGTGGTATTAGGTAGTTAGGAGGCTTTAATATTTAATTGAAGGAGTCAAGAAGCGATGATAAAGAATACTTGATCATTCTAGTTGAATATATTTCATTTACCTCCTGGTTCTCTTCACCCTAAGTATTTGAGCTTTATCCTGAAATAATTTTCTTAAGTAACTGCATCTCACTATTTCCTCTATATTTGTTCTTGAATCTCTACTGTGCATTTTTTTTTATTGTAACGATGATTTATTCAATTATTGTCCTATTTAGGAGAGTCCTTTTGGCTTCCCTAAGAGAATGAAAAAACAGGGGGAAAAGTCTGTAACCCTGTAAAGCCAAACCACGGCACTTCATGCCTTGAGCTAACGACCTCATTGATCTCACAGGGACGCACTTGCTGTGACTGAAGGAGCAGAGACCTGAGCAGTGGAGATTACAGTCCCAGCAAAAGGCAGCTGACGATTGGCACTTCCCCCCCAGCCTCAGAGGAAGGAGGTATGGGCTAGTAACTTAGGCTGATTTTTATACAAAGAAAATAGGAAAAAATCTCAACCAAGAGAGAACAAGAAATGTTTAAAAATACTACTCTTGATATCGAGTGCTTTACGTGTTCAAACAGCTGGGCAATGATCAGTTACGCTTCCTAATACATCGGGGTGATGCGTAATAAGTATTATTAATCTCACTTTTTTTGAGAGAAACAGACAGAAGGATGAAATCGCTTGACATCACACACAGTGATCATCATAACAGATTCCCAAGTTACATAAACATTCTTAAAGCAGAGGCCATTAGTATTTGTTGTCAAGGTACATAAATACCATGAAATGCTGTGTATCATATATTTCAATATATCTTCTCTAGTTCACCAGCCAACATATCTCTGAGTAGACCCAGGAATTATTTGCAAGGCATTTCTCTGCTTGAAACATAAAAAAAAAATAAAATTTAAGGCAAGGTAAGCTGCTGTTACAGAACTGAAAAATTAAAAATAGAAGCACAATCAGCAGATTCTATTAAAAGACTGAATAAATGTGAGTTATTTTAATAGCTTTTCTAGACCTGAAGGAGGTATGACTGTACCCTGAAGTCAAATACCTTCTCATCTCTGTTCAGATGAATAACCTCGTTTAGGAACTTGTGGAAGGACTTGGAACTTTATGGTAATGAGCTTATGGATTTGCTAGCTACAGGCATTCATTAGCACACTGTTCTGCGCAGATGGTCTGCAATTTGTAGATTTTCCAGTTTATAAACAAATCTGCAAAAGCTGACCATCAAAGCCAATTAGATTTCATGCCAGACAGCAGGTTCCCCTTCCAGCAGCATCAGTCATTTAGGGTAGCTGGGGACAGAAGGTGACTGACACGTCCGTAGCTGCCCCGCTCCCGGCACCGCAGCAGCCGGCTGGGAACGTACCGAGGAGAGAATCTAGGGGTGTGTGGGGCACTCTTATCCTACGTGGTGACTATGGAATTGAAGCGGTTATTTTACGCATCTGTAAAAAGAGGCATTACCTGAGTATGAAGTACATTATACATTTCATACCAGAAGTAGTTAAAAGATTTTAGCTCTATACACTCTTTTCCTCAAGCTGCAGTTAACCAAAAATGGTAACAGAAACAATTTCACCACCAAAGCTTACATAAAGCATTTGAGACATACCTGTCTATTTCTGCATTGAGAAAGCTCTGTCATAACGTTTTGTCTTGGTTTTCCTCTCAAATCTGAACTTTTTTTAATATTTTTTAAACAATCTCCTTCACAAAAGTTTAAAGAGTTTTGGGATCACGTGACTTTGTGTGCGACAGCGCACATCAGAATAAACATTTAGAGTGATGCTTCAAGAGGGTGAGTTTGTGCGGCGTGCCCCCACGCCATCGAAGGAGACTGTGCCTGGCACAGGTACGCTGAGGGAGGTAAACCCAGAGGAGACTTTTCGCCAGAAGTCTCATGTCCTGCACGTGCTTTCCTTAGCGTTGCTGGGAGATGCAGTCATACTTTGTCATGAGCTTTAGCACACCCAGTACCTTAGGGCACCTAACTTCCATTGCTAGGAGCATCGCAGGAAATCACACGCTAGCGTTCATACTCGTTGCCTTTCACTCCCCAAGCCAAGTGACACAGCTGACGCTGTCACCTGTGTCCACCGCAGATGGCCAGGCACGGCGCTGCAGCAGTCACCGAACAGCCTTACTAACGCCAGTAATGCTGAACTCTTCCCTTAATAACAGCTCTTTGAATGTATTACAGCTCCCTTTGGTCTGAGTGAGACGAGGAACAATCAAGTAATCCATTTCCTATTCAGTTTCCCTTCTGCAGTTAACTTTAATATTAATTATCAGAGGGGGTTTCAGCAAAGAAACTAGGAATGCAATTTAAATTATGGATCAGCAGCACTAGCATAAATCAAGTGACAGAAATTCAATGGTCGCAGTGAGAATGAAACTCACTTTATGTGCAGTGTAATGACAAACACAGTAATGTTCAACGAAATGACAAACACAGTAATGTTCAACGAAATGACAAACATGGCTAGTATTACTCGAGTTCATTATTTCACAAGTATATACATAAAATTTTGCATTTTGACTCTCATCAGGTCAGGGGCCTCTCTGGGGCGGCGAGGGGGAGCGCAGGTGGGTTCAGGGCCCTCACTACTGCTGCACTGCCACTGGGGCTGTTTTCCCTGTAGACACCTCTTCCAGCCCAGTGCGCACTGATCCAGTGTTTACTGAGTCTCGGACTGCAAGGCATAGCGAATGAAAAACATTTACATTAATGCAAAGCATTTAAAAGAATGATGATCACGGTGAAGGGAGACCATTAAACAGACAGAACATAAACATCGAAGTGTTGAGAGATGTGCGATCAAAAGATGATTTGTAGGCAAGGGCACGCGCTGCCTTTTGCTTCTTATCTGGAGGCTTGATGACACTGCGAATACTCATCTCTAATTCCAGCCTCCCCCTCCCTTGAAGAAAAACCAGACTTATTCACACTCAGTCACTGCCTTTGCTCAGCAGACGAATGCTTTCAAAGATGGAGAACTAAGGGGTGAATTTATAGAATAAACCGATAAAGGACCCGTGATGACAAAAGGTTGCTGTTACTTGCAGTGATGCAACCTTTGGAGAAATTCGGCGCACACACAAAACCACCGAGCAAACTAAAGGCAACAAAGAAACCCACAATATCTCCGTACTGAAAAGAGGCACAGTGTTCTGAATTGCCGACCTGCAACACCTGAAGAGCAGGTTCAAAACTCATTAGCATTTAACTTCCCTCACTTTATCATCAGTAGAGGTCATACAGTTGCTTGTAATACAATGAAATAAATTTCTTTTTAAGAATTAGTCTGTCTGAAGATCTTAATATTTCTACCTTGAACTAGACTTAAGAACTGCTATAATGCCATAAGTTTATATAAAGATATCTGGGTTCCTTTCCCCTGAAATTAAATCTGCTCAGATTTAAAATACCCCCATCAATTTCTAACGAAGGCTAATCACATAATGATCTACAAAAGAAATGCAGGGGCAGACATGGATTAACTCAGCTACTACATATTGGGTGGCAGCAGATGAATTAGCATAATCATAAATTTGTTCCAATTACAGAAAGCAATTATCAAAGACCAGCTTACAGCATTATCAAAGTAAAATCACTTAAATACACCGTATCCTAGGTAGATTCCGATGGGAGTTTGCAAACTCTTTTTCTTTAAAAATAAAACTTATTCCAAGTCATCCACATTTCTGTCTACTGCACACGCCATTCAACCCGCCTGCCAGCTTCACATCACGGGAACACAACCGCTGTTTGAGCTGCTGCAGGTGATGGACTCTCACTGTGTTGCGTATGTGCAAAATCAATAACGTGTGCATGCCGGCCTTGTTTGTGTATGTTTCCACACAGATACTACGGACACACATCTTCCAGTTGCCATACAGCAAACTCAGACACTCCGGGGACTCACAAATATCCATGAGAATATCGATGGCGGCAGGAACGCGGCTGAGTTCCAGCCTGTCGGAAGGCTCTGGCAAAAGTTGCTACAGTTCCCTGAAAACTGCCCATTTTAAGGGTTATAGTTGTGGCTTCTATGGGAACAGAATGTTATGCCCCAAAATCTCAGCCGCTTTTGAGCCTGATGGCAACGTCACTGGGAACATTTTACTTCCCTTTGAGAGGCACTGCGCTGGGGCTTTGCACAGCCACCACCTGTGTCCTTCAAGGAGAAAAGCTGACTAACTCCAGATGAGGGAATCGCATTCCTCTGGCTAAGCATTACTCCTCCTTTGCCAAATTTGAGAGGGAGGCTATATAGCTGTTAAACCTCCTGTAAGACTAAAGAATATTCTTATTTGCAGTAACAGAAATTAACTTTTTGTTTGGTTGGTTTTAATACCAAACTTGACTTAAACCTTGAAGATGCCAGTAGGTCGGACATCAGTTAGAGGCCTTAAATGATGTGATGCACTAAGAGTTCTTCACCAATCGTTCAACCTAATGTAAACATCCTAAGAGCCGGCTGCCCATGACTGAATTTTCTGTTCTTTCTTGTTTGAGACTATAAATAGATTTAATACCCAACAAAAAAATACAACTCGGAGTTCTTGTGGGCACACATGATAATTTTGTAGGTCAGAAGACTAACGACCTCGGTACTCCTGCTTTTAGATTATACTATCCTGCCCTTTAAATACAATATCTGACTTTCTCATGTGGTCAATAACCAGAGTACATATGTATCAAAGATAATATAGTTAGAACGTCAGCTTCTCTTGAAGAGAGAATCAATTGCTTTCTTGATGCAAGATAAACGCTTCGTGATTTTAAGATGGGAAAGGTCAACACCTGACTTACAGCAGCACAAATGTTTCTTACAGCATAGCCCGTTTACAGAGTTTAAATACGCTTTCTCTCACATGGAGAAATGCATCCTTAACTTTCCATTAAGCCAATACCACTGTTCATTACGTTCCTAGAGAACAAGCCAATATTTGTATCTCTTCGATAAAACTGTTTTGTCAGTCCCAGATTGACTTAATATTTTAAATATAAGTACAGCAGACTAGTGTTTAGAAAGTATGGTAGAGAATGCAATGAATAAACATATGTATTGCTGCTCATCAGACTGCAGATAATGACACTAAATACAACTCTCTTCTCCAGTAACTTACACTTCCCTTGTAGCGAGGCCCAGACTGTCTTTTTGCGAAGCAGACGAAACCAAACGTAGCACACCAAGGCGTGTGACCAAACAGCAAGTTTACAAGTGACAGTGATGGTAAATATTTCTCAGGTATTTGGCCACACCTGACTAGACGTTAATTTAAAACCAATGACCTGCGATGAAGTGCTTTGTAGCCCCGCATTTTCGACAGTGGCTCATACAGTTCTCAAGCATTTTTTTTATTCTGATTTCTTTATTCTCAACTTTCTCCATCCCCTCCATACATCTGCCTACTGTAGCTGAAGGTGCACATTGTCTTGCCATTACTAACATCAGACATAACTTTGCAACAGTTAGAACTCTATATCTGGTAATAAATATTATCCAAAAAACATGTTTAGTGTGAAGCTGTTAAAAATACCTGTACATGTTACAGATAAATGTAAAGACTCCTATGATACAGAACAAAAAAAGTTTGTTCAGGGGCAGAAAGGGAAAGGAAGAGACAGATGTCTTGACGCACAGGCCATTTAAAGAAAATGTAACAAGAAATACTCTGGAATGTGGGTGCATTTTTATTTCCGTGTCCTTTGTCTGTAATACCTGTTTGACATATCCATCATCTTTTTTTTAATTAGACAATCCTCCCCCACAATGAAATTTTGACCTGGCAGAACCAAGCTATCCAAACTGACGGAAAGTAATTAAAATAGGTCTCTTAGAGACACCTTTTTTGGATCTTAATTCTTCTTACGCTGCTGTAATGACAACTGCACAACAGTGAACATTATCTTGAAGTTGATTCCAATACCATTTTTGCTATTGCCCATGAAGGTACTTAATTAATTCAATATAAATAATACAGAAGGCATCTCTACTTGAGCTCTTAGCTCCCTAAGAAGAAAAATAACACTGTTATATATACAAAAGATCTCGGCAATACCATACTTTCCCCTCTAGAATCTGCCTTTGCATTAAAAAAAAAAAAGGAAGAAAAGGGCTGAGAACTTCTAAAACTTAGACTATCTGATTCCTAGCTGAAAGCTTTTTTTTTTTCAACTGGAGAAGAAAACATGTTTGAAACCGATTTCTTTTCTACAAAAAAAAGTTTCTTTTAATAGAAAACGTTTACAATAGATTCCCCTCCAGATCATGATTAACAGGCGGTACATCAGGCTTCTGACACTTTCTCCACTGCCTCGAGAGCAAGCCTAGGGAGGCTGTGTCGCTAGGCTAACGTTAGCTTTTATGAATATTTCACCCCCCCAACACTAATCAGCTCGCGCCTCTGGCTAGAAAAAGTTCTTTCTACCTTATCATTGATTGAGGTCTCATATTGCCCAGTCTTTAAAAGCATTATTAAAAATGGCTTTTTCAGTGACCTATAATGTTTAGTGGAAGGGAGCAAGATACATTCCTTTCAATTCCTTTCAGATCTAGCATGAAACTCCCGTTTCTAAAACGTCAAGTGTGTCTAAGCTGGAGAAATCTTCCTTGATGTCACAGTGCCCATGGATGAGTATCGGCAGGGCAGGTGCTCCAATTACAGTGATGCATTAAGATGGCAGCAGATCTTTGTTACAGTTTTATTTTGCTTTCTACCCTAAGACTCAAACAAATAAGTAGAAGAAGCCTCCATCAGCATAAATCATTGTGGGAGATTAATAAAAAGCAGAAGGTAGTTTGCTGGATACAAACCATTCATATCTACCTTTATGATCACATAGTTATTTTATCAACACAATCAAAACCCATTAATCTTCCTTGCGAGGAGCCTATCGCTAGCAACACACAAGAAACAGGTCAACTGTACCTACTGCATTTTTTAAAATTAATCCACTGAGGGAATACTGGTACCGAATCGTTTAATCACAGCGCTGTCATACTGTTCTGGTAAGCATCTTTTTCCTTCATTAGATTGACTATATAATCTCATTACATAAATCTGACACACGGACTAACTCATAAATCAGCCTGGGCTTTTGCTGGCTGCGCTGCGGAAAGCGGCACAGGAGTCTTCTCTTTGAAGAGATGCACTCAGTTGTTGCAAGAGGGATCATCTGAAAACTCAAGTGCTGCATGCAGCTAATGCACATTCTCATTATTTCCCTGTACGTGGCATGCAGCTAGTGTATTTGCCACACAAACCTCCAACAGCAAGGGACGCCACAAGAGAAGATACTCACTCGTGGCACTCTACATACCACAGCTCACACTCTGAGCTGTGTCCAGGTCGCAATGGAGAGAGCATTTTTGTTTGTGTGCCTTAAAATCTCAACCAAAAATTCATACTGCTGAAAAATCCAGAGGAGGGGGAAAAGGCTAACACGGGAGGGGGTGAGTCAAAAGGAAATTAAAATATACTTTTGAATAAGTATAATGGGAAAGGTGACAGCCTGTACACGTATCTCAATTTATAATGCTAAAGGTGGGCAAGGAGTTGACTCAGACATGCTATTTTAAAACACTGTTATAAAGATACATTGCTCAATATGCCATTGCTAATGGTACATTGTCTGACTGTTAAAGATAATCAGATCCCCAAATAAGTGTATCTTTATTCCTATTTTTGGAGGAATAAGTATCTAACATTAATTGGAATACTGTTTTTTACCTCCATGCAAAAATTATGAATGCATCAGCATTTATAAACCCAAAGGTTATGATGTGGGCTTATATGGTAGTTTTCCAGTGGGGCAACGCACACAAATGACTTCAATTATTTCCTGGTAAGCAGAAATAACTGATCTAGTTGAAACTCTAATCCTAGTCCCTTGACTATAAAGCTCAGCAATACTGGTGAGCAAATGAGACTCATCTAGAGCTTTTTTCCCCAGGTAACTCAGAACCAAAGGATCCATCCACAGATCTTGTTTTGAAAGCTTACACTGTATGTTTCTCAGTATTGTGAATTAGGGTGTTCTTGGTGCCACACCAGTGAGCTTTTGTTTGTTTTTCAATGCACAGACATTTGAAAAGTAATTAGAAGTGCAGCTGACACTGAAAAAAACATTTTTAGATAGGGTTAGTGGAAATGCTGTTTACAGCGTTTTGCTAACATGGCATCGTGATAGGCAATATCACATTTATAGCAAATCCTTAGAGATAAGACAATCATCACAGAAAGCTTATAGTAATTGAAAACAAGGAGTACAAATAAACAGATCTCTTCTCTTGCACTTCTAACTCCTTCTGACCAAACGTCACTGTATGGCATTACAAACCCCAGTAGTATCCGTACCTACGCCTCAGATTATTGCTTTCAAGAAAATTTAGAAGAAAGGTCTGTGTCTTTGAAAACGGAATGTCAGGAGTGCTGCTCAGAGAGCACACTAGCGTGAGTATGATCCTGCCTAGAACTGTAGTCTCTATTATTTGCTTTCCATAATCACACCTGAGATCAGCTGGTTAGCTGTCGTTAGTCTGCCTGGTTGTGTGGTCTCCTCATCTGATTACCACGGCACCTTCTGTACTCCTCTTCTGTACATTACAGCAAACAAGGCTATAATTATACTGTTCTCCAGTTAGGGTGAATCATTAATGCATAATGTTGCTCCTTTTTGTTAGGAGCCTTTAGACATGATAATTTCAAGAATGCAACTGTGAGAGATCACTAACAGAAATATCCTTTAGATCCACTAATGAATCATCTTTCTCTACACACTGGAAAAAGTATTTAAACTCACTCTATAAAGAAATACAATTGTTAGTTAACAAATGTGTAACAGTTATGCTGTATCGCTAGATGCATACTAAATGCAGCTGAGCACCACATCCGCAACTGACTGCTTTTTCTTGTAATATTGTTTGCAATTAAAAAAGGTGTTGATCTACGTCCAGAGAGATAAAACATTCCCTAAACCTTTAATTTTACAGCATTTCATTTTCACAGTACTCTAATGATATTTATTCCAGGTTATAAAAGGACCAGCACAAGTATCAGCAGAATCTGAATAGAGACAACCCTCACTACATTAGATGGAAAAGGCGCATTGTACAAAAGAACACAACTAGAAAGTGCAGTAACAAATATGATTGCTACTTTGAAGTTATTAAAGATCCCGAAATTGATATTTACCAGTGGATGTTTTCTGATACCAGGTCGGTTGGGTAGGTTGACTATTTCAACCTATCATCAATCTTTTCACCTCTGAAATAGCTTTTTTTTTTTCTTTAAAAGGATCTAAGTTTCTCCCTTCCTGTGAAGTTAAGAAATATGTAAGAAGGTACATTTTCTTCTTAGAAGCAAGCATATGTTTGTATCTCTAAGTGGAGCTCCCAATAACTACAGTAGGACAAAACACCTTCTATATATTAGCTGGTTCTGCCTTCCTTTGGTCTCATTGTGATACACATCACGGTTAGTCCAACCGCATTGTAACTACATACACGTCTCCATACATAGAGAAAGGAAAATACGTGTTTGCATTAGGAGTACATAGAGTGTGCGTGCTGGTGCTGGGATTCAGGAGATAGACGTGTTTGGAAATATGCGATTAGACCAAGATTTGGATAGGAACAGGGAAATCATAAGAATCTTGGCAAAAACTGAACATAAGGGCACGCCCACATCTCCTTTGCTTGTCGAAGACAAGATCAACTTATTTGGGGACCCCTCATTTTGAGAGGGAGACGGTGAGCAGAGGAGCTTCTTAAAGGAAAATAAAGTAAAATAAAATAAAACAAAATAATAAACAAAAATAAAAGGAAAACTCAGTTGCACAGAAATAAAAAAAAAATAAAAAGGAAGAGCAAGAACAGCTTCAAGGGCAATTAAGAGACTAAGAAAAAAAATACTATGAGCACGAGTTCATCACAACATACTCACTTTCTAGCAGATGACATTTGAATCTGCACTGAAGTGTAGTAGACATGGAAACACTTTACTCCAAGGACATCTTGCATTTTCCCCTCTCGCCTCTCCCTGTCTCGATTAGAGCACTAGTCACAACTGACAGTAACGAGCTGCTCTTGCTATGACTGTGAGAGTGCAATTTAGCAAAATGGGCGCTAATGTGAGAGGATTAAAAATCGCTACTACGGTCTGTTTGACTTCATGCAGGCTGTGCCCAAGAGGCGGTTCTGCCCTGGTTAGTAGCAGTGCTCTCCCAGAACCCACACTCAGTCTAGAACTGACGCTGAGCAGATTGTTCCTTCTCCTGCTCAATCCTCCTTGCAGTTCCTCATGCACCTTCCTTCTTTCACTCCAACAAACTGTACCATACATTCCTGACACCTTGAATGACTTTGGCTAGGAAAAAAACAATTCTAAGAGAAGTTTTCTCTGTAGCTTTGAAGATGTCATACATCCTTCCTGCCTGTTTCGGAATGCACAAAACCGGGAAGGTTTGAAAGTGCTCTGCCACGCTTCTCTTCCCCAATGACCCTTGCATCTTTTCCTTTCACAACAGCCCACTCCCTGTGCAAAAGATACGACATTTCTGAATTCTGGTTGCCCACGTGGCATTGTCAGGTCTTTGTAAAAGTATGTAAATACACCATCAAGATAATACAGCCTTCTACCACATAGACTTGATCCTTCCACTGACCAACCCTTGCTTTCAGCATTCAAATGCAGAAGTTTGAATCCCACTGAAAAGGGAGTAAAAGCAGCCGCACGTGAAGTATTGTGCAAAAAGTGCTATATGGTCTTCACAGACTCAGAAATACAGAAGGGTCCTTGTATGATAAAGTTGTAAGTATCGGGAGAAGATTGCCAAACCTGCTGAAGATCTAACCTTCAGCAATCAGGGACAGCAAAACCAAACAAGACCTGTAGGCACTAACACAGCACTCGAAAATAACCCCAACAGCCATTCCTCCTGCTGAGCAGAACAACAGGCCACTATTGATAAAGCCTCCAACTATCTTGTTCAGTCAAAATGTACACCACAGTAAAGTTTGCAAATCCTTGTAGGACTCTTTCACACAATTACCTTTATTATTTATAATTATAAACATAATGTTAAAGTCTTATAACTTATCCTTTCATGTTCAAGCATTCAAAATTAAGAACATTTCTGAAAATAGTACCAGAAAAATATATGCCACTGCAAAACAGTACATCAAAAAGAAAAGCCCCAAAGCACATGTCTTTATAAAAAGGAATTATCTATTCAGAGGAACTACAAAGTTATCTCACTTTTTTTTTTTCTTCTCATTTTAGCAATCTAATTCAGAAATGTTTTGCTCCAGCATTTCTCTTTCATGACCTCGGTAGCTCCTGGGTGTACTGATTTCCTTAGAACAAGTCAAACCTCAGAAGGAAAACAAACGTCTTTTGTACTGGAGGAAAACACAGTACAGAGTTCACTTGCTTGCATGAAATCCAGCACATACGCTCATTTCGGAGAGAACACCCAAGGATTTTTTTCAAATAAACAGTACATGTGCAGGGACTAAGATGCTTCCAATAGCTGCAAAATGTACAAAATCAGCAAAAGAGGCACCCGGAGATATCACTAAGGAGACAAGAAGAGAGCTGACAGATGCCATTTTCTCAAGCAATTGGTACAGGTAAAAAAAGGTACAGGTAAAAAATGAAGTGACAGATTTAACACGTTCAAACAGCGCAATGGCAGAATAACGGAGAGGCGTGTAATCTCAAACTGCATATTCAGATGGCAGAAGGCAATGACTACAGTGTAAGTCTTCCTCCTCTGTCTGGCGGCTGGTCTAAATGGGAATGAACAGGCTGTCTGGCTTCTAGCTGAAGGACTCACTCTCCACTGCAACTTGGTGGAGTTCTGCATGCTCAGGGTAAAGCCCGTGAGTCCAAACCATGCTAAATACCTCTGAGCTTGATTTCCAAGATAAATCATAGCACATGCTTACCTGGAACTTAATTGCCCAGTCAGACTCCACCTTAGGTACAGGTGTGAAAAGTAAATTTAGGTGACAGTTGTATTACAAAATGAGAACAAGTGTTGATCTAACGCAGAGTCCAAATAAAGAGGTTAGTTTTATGCAGATCTTATAAAGTCTATAACTCCCTGAGATTGCTTGCATATAATGCAATGTGTTTTGTCCCTGAGGCTATGGAGATGGGCAGAGCTTTCACGATGAGCCTGAAAAATGGGCAGCAACACTGACTACATGAAAAATGCTCAGGGCATCCCTACAAGAAGCCACTTTGAAATTCCTCTTGACTCAAACGCTCAAAAGGCATTATTTTATCTGCCCACGTCACTTTGTTAACACTACAGTTTAAAACAATAAGACAGTCAAAGTCTTCAAACACAGCATTATATGCAGAGGCTCAGTAGGCAGCTCGGGCTGACTCACGCAGCACACCTGGCTGACCTTGTTTGCTCAGTCAGGTATGCTTTAAAAGGGCTGTTCGCTTGCTAGTCAGCTGTCTGCAGTGGAAACAAGGACAAACATTAGAAAAAAAAAAAAGAAAGCACTGCATTGACAACATGGCCTCTCTATAACATTGCAGAGTTGCCAATGCCCCAAAAAAGAGCATCCAAAATATATCCAGTTCAATGTTAAACAGCTTAGCAATAAAATTTTTAAAAAACCGTGATCGTACTGAAGCAAAAAGAAAAAGAATGAACTCACCATTAACCTAAGTTGTACAACCAGATATCCCAATTTATGTAATTGGTTGTGTTGCCCTGAAATAAGTACAGCTAACAGAACCCACTAAAATGTCTGTAACATACTTAAAAGACTACCAGTTCTATGCAAAACCACGTCCTTTTTATTCCCCACTTACACAGCATAACTGTGAAATCTAAGGCTTTTCATTTTAGCATATTGAGCAATAGCATTAAAGTGGTTTTTACAAGCACTGATAATCACAAGCCTTTTTTTCCTTTGAAACCTGTTCTTTGTTTGAACCTCTACAGAGTATTACTCCAGGCTCTGTACTCTGTGTATTACAACTGCTGCTGTAATACCTAATCCATGATCTTGGTTGAGTAAAAAAAAAAAGTCCAGGGCATTGAAGATGAAGTACTTTAGGAAAAAAGACAGATAATACTGAAACAGACATTTCTCTCAAAGACGACAGGTGATGAAGGGCGAGGAATGAATACTAGATTTGACCAAAGATGAAACAGCATATAAAATAAACTCCATCTTGAGTCTGTTTTTGTGTTGTCCGTGCTTCTGTGAAACAGTCACAGGCTTAAACAAAAAGGCTTTAATTGAGCAGATGTTTTATAGACTAAAGAGGCGCTACATATTATTAGATTGTCATGTTCTGAACATAATCCATCCAGACCAGCACGTCATGTATTATCCATAATAACAGGATCAAGTATGAAGAATGAAAATGATGAAGTTGCTCTTAAAAGCAGCTACAACTCTGAACTGAACACGGCACATTTGTGTCTGTGCGTGTTTGCGTGTGATGGAGAGAAACGGTGGAATTTTAAAATGCAGAGCAAATAAAATTGGAGAAGAAATCACTAGAATAATTAAATGACCAATTATGAGTAACCCGCTGCATGGTTTCAGTACAATAGAATCAACATTTAGAGGTTGTTCTCTTTCATTCGGTAGGGTATGTTCAGAACTGATAAACAGAGATTAAAGAGAAGGTAATTTGATACTTCTAAAACCTGTAAGGACTCTTCAGTAGAATTTTATGTTCTAAGTGGGTTGAAAGCTGCTTTGTCCACACACGCAGCCATTTGGTTTCGTTAGCCCAGAAACTGCTGCTTTAATCTGTGGCATTTTTCACCGTATGTATAGTTTTGGATAGTGTCTAACAAAAAAAAAAAAATTTCTTTGGATTCTGGGAGGAGTAACAGAAAAAAAAATCAGTAATACATAGCTGGAAGACATGGCTGTTTTCCCCGGCTAAACGAGTAACTGGTCCTCAGTCTGGAAGTGGTGCTGTAGTGAACAGAACCTTCGCTCCCCAGAGACAGGCTTAGACAAGTCTATGAAAAATCATGATCTGTTCAAGGATCCACACAACGTGGCTTGACTCTGGAAATGTTTCTTGCATTCGTATGTGTGTAGTGACTTCCAAAGTGGTATCTGTACTTCATAATAGTTTACTACTTTATGCCAAAACTGATCCTGTATACAATTCTACAGAACACTCGTAAGTCAGATACTTGTGCAATTGTTAACATCTCCAGAACATGCTGTGGGATATATATGAACTGTCATTAACATATTGCTTTCTAGAATGGGGGATCTTTTTTTTTCCCCTGAAATGTCAGTATTTTGAAGGTATCGCTCATAAACAGCAAGACCAAAGAGCATACATACCAATTCAACCAATTCATTTTAAGTTCTTATATTTGTCAGCTGGCTGTCACCCAAATGACCTGAAGGTTACATATGCCCTACTATAAGTGCAGCACCTCAGAAAAACTTACGAAGTTATAACTTAGAAATCTGACGTGCTAACCATCGCAATATAGCATGGACTATTTCCAGGTGAACGTATCTGTTTAGAGACATTGGCAATTACCATTAAACTTGGATTTGTAATACAACCAATTTTTTTTCCCAAAACCACACTCCTCATTACCGGTTTGGAATAACGCTTCAGTGGTAGGCTGAAGATCTGAAGTGCAAGACGACATTCCCCCCTGCAGAGGGGGGTGCCTCAGAGACCTCGGAGTGGTAGCGGCACATGTGCTACCAACCAACTACACAGACACAGTCAGGGCTTCCGAAATGCTGAAACCCACTTTTCATTACTAACAGTAAGAGTTAAGAATTTGCCTAATTCCTTCACAAAGCAGAAGGAATTTATTTCACTGTTCCAAAGGCAATGTCATCTCATTTTGTCGTGTCTAAGTTAACTAGTAAATTTCTTACAGCTTCTCATAACTTTATGATTTTAAAAATGTGAATGTTGACTGCAGTGGTTGCTTAAAAGTAAAACCAGTCTATAGGAAGAGCTTACATACATACAGATAAAGAATCATGGAGACATATTGCACATTACCGAGTCAGTCTTGAAAGTGAAATGTCTTTGGTGAAAAATGAAACACATTTATTGTATTTGTAACTAATGTACCTTAAAAGCAAAGCAAATATTGATATTCCAGACACAAGACCCACGATCTATAACTAACTGTATAAAATGCGTGCTGTTTACATTTAGTAATCATACTCTGTTTTCTATAACTAGAAACAAGATTCATTGAAGACTATAATTCACCAGCCTTTTTTGCCATAGTGTTTTACTACAATACCATTATCCTGCCATATTACATTTTACTGTATGTGCACAAGTCCCATAAATACACAAGCCTATGCAAAATAGGCAGCAATGGCTCTCACTACTTTTGGAATGCTTGCAGCTTTTGAATTTTATGTGGGTTTCACATTTTGTTGATGTGTTTGCAATGGGATATGTACTGCCCAGAAGAGAAATGATTTTACATTTCCATTAAAAGCTATAGCGGTAAATAAACCATCGGAACTTGTGCAGATATTCACTGGAACATCGACGGCAGTCCATTAAAATGTCAAAATCTGTGTTAAACATTTGAAAAAGTAGCACTGGATACAGCACATTTAAAACTTAAATATATGCATATATTAAATGATAAAGATATTTTCTAGTATTCCACAAACCTCTGCAGAGCACTCGACACAAGTTTACATTCATCAGTAATAGTTTAGCACAACAGCTGCCCTTTTATTACAAAAAAACTGCACCACTAAATCAGACCGTAGATGTGGAAAGAGCTGCAAGTTGCTACTAATGCTCAAATATGAGCTATTCAGAGATTTAGTCTCGGAGAGTATTTATTTATAATAAAAGGGATTTAGAATAAATTTTAAGGTCAACTTCTGCTCAGATTTGCACCTCATGCATCACAATGGACTTCAATACTGTTACCCATCAGGCATTTCTCGTTGGAAATTGGCTCCCCTGAGCTAATACTGTATTCAACACAAAACCGCAGGTCTCACATTAAGCACTGCAGCATTGTTCCAGTAAAGATAAGCAGAGTCTAGCAAGCTAAAGATCTGGTTTGCTTTTATTTATTTGAAAGCCTGAGATTTATAAACACTTATCTCTAATATCGTGGTTTATATGGCACTTCAGTACAAAGGGACTGATATTTCTAAGGAACAGTATAGATCTACAGTAACTACCAGCGATGACAGAATGTATTAAACTCCCCCCAGGCCAAGGGCGTGCATTTCCATGGCAGTTTCAGAAGGTGCGCTGTTTTACGGGAGTATCAGTTCCACAGTCTTCTTCAAATTTAATACATACGAAGTTCACATTAAACACCAGTCTCAAGAAGGTTCTAGAAACTCCTTCTGATGGTTCATTTCAGTACAGAATATGGAAGCTCACTATCCAATTAAGCAGCATTTAAAAACCCAATTCTCAGGTCCACTGAATTAAACAGGAACAACCTATGACAGCCGAGAAATTTAGATGCCTTTTGTCACTGGTGGAAGATTTAGTAGTAATATGCGTCCAATATACCACAACACCTGTCTAAAAAGATTACTAGCTATAAAAGCAAGCACTTACTTTGCTCCTATACCAAAAATAATTAAGATTTTACTCTCTGAAGAACTAATAAGGTAGAACATACAGAACGGACATTAACCTGAACTTAATTAAATGGATACTGACTGAGTATTTTCCAGGTTACAGTTCAAGATCGGTTTGACAACAGTCACGGAGTGCAGTATCATGACTATCAAGAACCAGACAGCAAGAAGGAATTACCATCAGTGAACTAGAGAGGATGTTATAATTTATTCTGTTTGCCGAGTCTGTCGCAAACCACCAGGATCTATTAGTCATATTGACTCCAGATGCTACACCTAAGCTGGTACGGAGCTGCATAAAATGACAGAATCAAGTTGTCTGCATTCTTCATTGTTTCACTTTGAAAGTAAATGATTGTGTCACTGACAGGCAGCGACTCCAGTGCTCAGTATGGTCTTAAAATTAATAGAAAGAAAAATATCCTTTGGCAAGAGTACAGGAAACCACTAAGGTATGATTAGGGTTACCAACCTGCCAGCATTACGGATATGAAAGCTTACCAAAGTTGCTTTCTATAGTCAAGGTAATGGGCATGAACAGCACTACATCATGTTAACGGCAGGACTGTAATACATAGAAAATAGCAGTACAACATGTATTTCTCAAGGATGAGGGCTTAATATCTATTTAGAAACTCGCAGCTTGCATCTCCATTGCTTTGCACTTTGTGTATCGATTTAAAGCTGAGATTTGTAAGAAGCAGCTGGGGGACCTCACCTGCTGGGCTGGCTTGGGGACCCACACGGGTTTAACTCCTTTAATCATCTTTGCGAACCTACGAGCAAAGGGTTACAGAATCTTACATAATGTGGTAGCATCTAAAACTCTTATCATCAGACTACACATGGCATCAAGCGCAAAATCCCACTCTAGCTTCCCAGCCCTGCAATCTGAACCACGCAAATGCCCGTCGACACCCAGAGGGGCCCCAGGGGGAGCCAGCTGTATGCTGAAGGTGAACAAAAGAAAAAGGACCTCAAAGAGTATATGCTTTAGAGAAGAATTATTTGAACACAGGAGGAAGGAGGAGAAAGTATTGAACAGAATGAAGGAGAGACTAAAAATGCTAATACTCAGCATATACGCAAAGACCAGCAAGCTTGTCAAATGCAGCAAAAAGGAAGAGCTATTTTTTGTGTCTCTCCCCCCCCCCCCCCCCCCAAAAAAAAAAAANACAGAAGAGAACACAGACTAGACAAAAACTATTTAAAGAAAGAATAAAAGGTCAGCAGAGAAGATAAGGAACAAATATGTCAGGAAATTCACTTGAGAAGATGTATAGGAGAAGAAACAAAAGGTCCTATTATATATTGTACTCTCTAAAATGGAGCACTGCCTAAAACCCATCAGAATTACACGAAGAGAAAGCAAAATCAATCTATAGCACTTGATGCCTGAACCACATGCTGAAGCTCTGACTTCAGCGTAATACTACTTGTGTGATCCCCAGATGGACTGCGCAGTTGCCTCTTGATAAACCTTTTTCCAGGACTGGGAGGCATGAGAAGAGAACTTGAGAAGCAGAGGTGGGGAAGTAAACAGGGAGAACTCCATCAGGCACTATGCAACACGTTCTCCCTTTTGTAAAACGGGCAAAGCCATGCCTCATTTGCTCCAGCCAGGCTTCATTTCACATTTTGCAGGCTGAACTGTAGCCACGTATAAGCCACACACAGGACTTCAGAGCCTGACTAAAGCTGAATGCAGAGTATATTTTATGCAAGGCTATAGGTTAAGGATGTGCTCTAAAAGTCATCTAAAACCAGTGTAATACTTTCTTGGTGCGAGACAAAGGAGTGCACCATGAATAACTGCTGTGTCTTCTTCAGAATAATGCAAAGTACTAAACTTACACAACAACAATAAGCAAGCACGGAACACATACACAAAAAACAGCACTGTGCACTGCAAAAAATTAATACAACGCAAGTCTGGAAAGCTTTTTACCTCAATAACACGATGCACTTTAATAGCAGCTGAGGCTACTCATCCATGGGGCTGGCTGCCCACTAGGACAGATATCTGCGGATATATCTGATACATTTGTAGAGATGAACCGATGGGCTACGTGAGCTCCCAGAGCCCAGCATGCAGCCGTGCGCCAGCCCAAGGTGCCACAATGACCGAAGAGGCACAGAGTACCTCAGCTAAGCTGCTCCACACCAACCCCACATCTGTCTAAGCTGCAGGAACAGTTTCTCTCTACCCACAGAAGTCTGTGCGTGAAGGAAGGCTACCGGTGAGTCAGACTAGCAGATAGTGCAGCTTGAAGAAATGCACCATGTATTATGTCACTGTCAAATACACTGCTTTTAAAAATGTCTTTTTAATAGAGAAGCCATTCTTCCCTTCACATATTTCTTCCAAATGTTCCCAAAACAAGCAGCTGTATATAATGAGCAAGGTTAGTCTTGTGAAGAGATGCAGATAATCATCAGTAGCAAAGCTAAAGATGTTGCTCTGGCAAACTCAATATTCAACTCCACATTTTCTGAGAGGGGAACTCAGCCCTCCCTTTCCCCTCATTTTCATCATGCCAATGGAAATCAGAAATAGCTCCTCTGAAAGGCGTGGAGTGAAACATTCTCAGCAAGACAACAATCAGTGCCAGAGATCCGAGCCCAAGGACCCACCTGGCAGCCCAGCAAAAGTGACCAGCAGACAAGGATTCATCAGAGTTTAGCTGAGTCTTACGCTATACAACTGCCTCATCGCATACACTCTGAGCTAAATGAGGCCTCTATTGCACACAATTAATAAACGCATCTATGGGGAGAATCTGTTGTGGGGATTGAAAGCCAGAACTGTCTCTTCCTGAGGCCAACTCTGCATCAATAGTGAAAGAAATGGCTCTGGTCCCACCAAGCCCATGCCAGCAGAGACTCTGTTATATTTAAATCAACATTTGCCACAGCAGGGGATTATCAGATGCTCTACTTAAATGCTGGATTTCCTTTTTTATTTTGATGTTTAACTCATAAAAAACTGAATTTATTTGGGTTGGGTGCTGACGCCTGCAAGCACAGCTGCTCACCAGCTCTGTTTTGCTTGCCACGCGAATGCATGTGAAGAGGATTTAAAACCTTTTTCCAGTCTGCCTAGCGTCAGGATTTGAGTTTTCTTCCTCTCCTACTGCTGTGGCAATGCACCCAGAATGACCCAAACCCTCAGCAACCTCCCAAAGCAGAGACGTGCAGAATTTTCTCATCTTCCC
>RSEF01000022.1:2943685-2974238 GCA_003993805.1 Himantopus leucocephalus
CCAGCCTGTCCAGGTCACGCTGTATGGCAGCACAGGCTTCCGGCCTGTCAGCCAGGAGTTGATGAGGAGCATTGCTATTAGCTGTCTTCCCAGACAAGAAGGGCTGATCCTCTGTGCGATGTCCTCCGACACGGGAAGCTTCATCACAACCCATGCAATATATGGGCTGACCCTGAGAAGCTGTTGTCCGATTTTCCAGTCCAAGGATGAAGCGCAAAAATAATACTTTCACTTTGTTACAAAAAGGAAATTTTTCCTAAGCCACTTTAACTTCTCTGAGTGACCATCTGATCTAGATTTCACATCAACTACATAGTTAAAAAAGCGGAAGACTACCTACCTCGCTTATGAATGATTTTATCTTCAGTAGTCTCTCTTGTAAATGTCTATATGAACAGCATTTTTTTTTTTTTTCCTAAAAAATGTATGCATAGTCCCATAGAGAAATGACAGAATTTCTGTAGCAGTTTTAGTTCTGTTTCGGACGTTTGTATCTCGCTTCCTCAGAGAAAGGAGGGAAGATATTTTTCCTCTACTGATTGGAATGATTCAATTTTTCCTACTTTCATCTCATTTTCCCCATAGCTTATCATACCTGATGACCAAGGACATGCTTCAATATTGAAAACCAGATTTAAAATACCATGCTACAGAAGTTTCTAATGTAGTCTTGCTTTTTTTATATACACAAAGCGTAGAAGACAGACATTCTTAATGTTTTTTCTTATTTTTTAGACCCCTGTGATCAACATGGACCAAAGGGCACTTTATAAGGTATTTTCAATTTGCATTAACTTTTTTCATTACATTGCATTGTTGTGACGCTGTGGATATGCAATCCAGAATTTCTGAGACAGACTTGCTGAGTGTAAATGCAAATCAATCAACCCACATTAAAATAAAAGAGAGCTCTGAAAAAAACCCCATGACATACTTTCTGTGATATTCCTACAGTACCTCATAGGGAGGGCTTGCAAAACAGCAGTACTTTACCAGCATCCATTTCTATTTAACGCTAAAAGAACAGTATGTTTCCATACCTTACAAAACTTAGAAGAGCAGAACATCACTCTACTCACAAGCTATGCGGACAGATGCCTTCCTACTCTTTGAGGTCCCTAGATGGCTCCATGCAACACACTGGCACCAGTAATCTTCTGGCCCATGAAAATCTTCCACCTGCTGCCTCGTCACATTGATGAACACCTCTCGAACTTTCAATCCTGAAGGGGAAAAATACAGAAAATTAGCTGATACAAGCTATCTTACTTGGGCATAAAGCTAAGGTTAGCCAAACCTCTTCTTTTAATTAAACAATTCCATTTTTAATCAAGGCAAAGCTTTAATTACTTTGACAATAATATATTGCCAGTAATTAAACTCTAAAAGCTGAGTAGGTCATAATGCATTGAGTTACAAGAATCACCCACCCACTGCTGCCTTTGCAAGAGTACAACACCTCTCTCAGAACCTTGCCTCTTATGCCTTTTTCACCCAGAATGTTTATCTGGAGTTTTATAACACGATATTCAATAAAACTGTCTTCCCATCTAACATCTCAGTGCCCTTGAAAACCTTTCTGAAGTACCCTGGTAGGCCCCCCATCAAGTCAAACAACCAGAACTATTCATGCATGACAGGAACCGATCAAATGCCCCGCTGAATTCCAGTCTGCAGTTCCATCCAGCAGCCATTTCTCCACATGGGAGGGAAAAGCCATGTCCTATACTGCAGCACAGAGAAAGCTACACTCAAGCCACTACAGTCTGGAAGGAGGAGAAAAGAAAGAGAGGGGAATGAATTTCACAGCTCACAAATGGAGATGGTCCTTTTCACCACCCTGTCCTTCTGGGAAGCAAGCGAACCAGCTATGCAACTGAAGTCTTGCCTTTCTTAACTTCCACAAACAGAAGCGTTTATAACATCAGGCAGATACCTCACTTATTTTATACGGTTTCCCAAAGTCTAACCTTGCTAAATTCATCTGCAGTGCAATGTTGTTGTTGTCTATGGCAAATACGTTTGTGTGTATGGAAACGAATGCATGCCTCTTTCCCGCGGTAGGAATCAGTCACACCTAAAGAGCTGAGAAAAGGATCTAAGGGAATAACCAAGGCTAGCCAGGAGTAAAGACGGCAAAAGCCCTGTGCTTTTTCTTAGCCTGCGACCATTTTCATAACCCCCTGGGCACAGGCGGAATTTAGTTGCGTTGCCCTTCAGACCAGAAGCATTTGCTTCAGACAAAGCTTGAAGGTAAAGACAAGACACCAAAGAGCCTTGTAAACCTGACACCTTATTTTTTACACTTGGGATGTTTCCCGTATCTGCAACTACATTTGCATGACAGCCTTGGGGAGGGGCAATATAATCCAAATGTGGGTTAAAAGGCATTAGGAATCATTTGAAAGAGCTAGTCAGAAAAACATTAATTTGAAAATAGAAAACATTCATGCCAACTTCTTTCTTCTTTCTCCTCCTGTGCAGTCCCAAGATACTTATTTCCTCTTCACTGGAAATGAATGAAAACTCAATCTTAAAATATTTCATGCCTGTGAAGTTTATAAAGCAGCAAGAAATTTCTAAACCTGAACTCCATAAAAATTGGCTTCCACTTAATCTCAGGCATCATTAACAGCTGGGTACTTCTCTTCTGAAAGGCACTAGGAAGTCAACGTGCTCCTTTGGTAAACAGGAGAGACGAGGCCCACTGGGGATGCTCAGTGAAGAAGGGTGGGAAGGTCAGATAAGCTTTAAATACTATAAAGCAATACAAAAGTTTTGCTACTTTCCCAGCAACAGGCAAAGGGCATTTTTCCTGTCTGGCTTGCCATATTTTACAGTGATACCTGAACTCACGGACAAACCTGCAATAGCTTCCTAAGTTGTCTCAATAATCATTTTAGTCTCTCAAATATTTATTCACTCTGTAATAAACAAATAGATGTTTCCTGGTTGTTTTCATTTGCATTTTGTTTTTTCAAATATGTTGAAGCAGTTTTCAACAAAACTGTTTACAAAACATCCCTTTATTTTCTGCCATGGTGAAAACACGCCATTATGAAATAAACACAGCACATGGAACGCAGCGGCTCTGTCAGAAACTCCTCTCCTTGCTATCATACTGACGGTAGAATGCATGATGAAAACGCACCATCTCAATTTAAACATCCGAGTTGCTCTGCCAGCGATGGGTCCTTGGATTCTCAGCCATGCAGCCATCTTGAGAGGTATCTTTATAGGTTAAAGCTAGGAGCAGCTACAGTAAGTTCCATTAGAGAGCACCTGAGTCCTGGTGACCTGACACAGCAGGTCGTAACTGGCTGAAGATTTGGCATCCCACCATGCTGCATGACACTGGGACACACACTTGCTTGTTACTTACTATGGCAAATTGAGCTGTGTGCAGTCCCTGAATGATCTCAATCAAAGCTCCAGAGCCTCCACGTCCAAGCTAATTTGCAGCCATTTCCAACAAGGCTGCAACCCATCTACTTAAAGACTTCCTCAACAAGGGTGTAAAATGATTAAGCCCTTGACAAACACTAACCTTTCTAAGACGGCCCGTCTCCAGGCAGGAATTGCTCATCCAGCACTCAATTAGCTGACATGCACTTCTGCGCAGCCAACGGACTTCACATCTGCCCATCTGCCCACGCTGCCCGCAAACACAGGGTCTGTACGTCGCTGCGAGGGTGCAGCCTCCTGCTGTACTGAGGATCTCTAGCTATCCTCCGCTCCCATCATCAGCCTATTCCCACCACCGCCTCTAAGCAGCACCTTCCAGGGGACAGAACACTCCCTGTCACCAGCCAGTAACTGCAGCCTCGCTGACTGCCGCTCACCCACCTGGTTGTGGCTCACTCTTCTGAACTCTCTCAGTTCCTGAGCTACTCCAGGCATTTTTGGAAGCAACAAACAGAAATGAGGGTGAGTACTGCATATGATACAGCTTACTGGTGTGTCCGTGCTGACAAGGACAGAACCTTCGCCAATACCAAACAAAAAAAATCTTCATATGAGGATGATTTTTTTGAGAAGCAGAAGGCTTCTAGGCTCATTGGTACTGTAAAATTCTGAGCAGCCATCAGTGAATACAGGCATTTACAGCTTCAGATTTATTAAGGTAGAATATTCTCCAGCCCAGCTCTTCCTTTCATTGACACATTATTTAATTAAGCTATGTATCAGCCTATATTTTCTGAAGCAACATTTAATGTCGTTTGAATCGGGCAAACAAACAGCACGTGACTGTGAGAAGCTGGTGGTTCCACATTTTACAAATGGGACAGGTAGGAATTCGGGTCCTTCTAAAGGTCTCCCAATTTGCCAACAGACAAAATAAACACATCCAAAATAGCAGAATCACAGAATTGTTGAGGTTCGAAGGGACCTCGGGAGAACATCTAGTCTTTGGGGAAAGTTATGTTTTGTTTATGGAGAAAGTACAACTATTTTCATTTGTTTTAGAAACAACTACAGAGAGCAAACCTATTGGGAACAGAGGCATATATTCTTCATTTATCATCACTATATTTCACCAACAAATATACTCACCTACCCTCTGCATCTCGAGAAATGCCAGAAAAATTGTTCATAGGAAATGACACAGAATGAAAAATCCATGCAAATAAAAACAGGCACAAAATAAACAAGAGCAACATTTTACCTGTGACTTGTATAACTCTAATAAGCACTGCAAGTCCAACCCTTTAAATTATTGTGCAAATTATAACCATCATCTTTTGTTATACAGTACAGCCTTACAGAATATAAAATTATGACTATGGTACTGATATGCTAATAAGCTTTCTGCACTGTTGGATGGTTTAGCTGCAGATAGACTAATGCTGGCAGCAGATGAATAATTGCTCTCCATGTACTAAACATAACAGAGCTGCACAGAACTTCAGCATTTGTCAGCTTTATTTGTTTAAATGAGAAAAACACTGACAGCAGTTATTGCTGTAATCCTTTTATTTATCAGAGAAGAAAACTCTAGTTACTCTTAGCAGGTCTGATCCTCTGGTGAAACCAAAAGTTCAAAAATTTGTAAACTAATTCTGAGGTGCATGCTGCAGTGTTCAGGCAAGAAAAATAAAGCAGAAGGAAATTAATCAAACCATAATTATTATATTTTTATTACAGTAGCGACTACTAGCTCAGGCTCTCGCTTTATGAGGCAGAGTACATAGAGAGAGCAAAGTTCCTGTTCTGCTGTGTTTATGAATAAACAGAAAAGGCAGACGATGGATTACTATCTTTTCTGCAACTGAAGGAACAAGGCAGGAGAAGATGAAAGAACTCGGTCTTTAACCCACCCATTGACTGTGGCAGCACAGACGTGGGAACCCGTACCTGTCGCAACCCGTATCCGTCGCAGTCGCAGCATGTGTCGGCTTGCCTGCACTGCTTTGCTGCACAAACAGCAGCGAACCCCCAACAGCAGAGACTTTGGTGCAAACTCTTCAAGCCTGCCAGGACCCCCCACATTCTCAGGCAGCCAACATGTGTCGCGGCCCATAACGACAAAGCCTACAAAACTACAAAAACCCTTCCTCTCCTGTTGCTCCTCCTCTGCAAATTATCAGTGACTCCTGTTCTACTCTAAGATTTTTGTTTCTCTCCTATGAAATCAAAATCATGCGATATTGGATTCCACGTTCATCACAATGACAAAATACATTCATTGTCCACCACCACCTGTCCTTCCTGTCCTTTTATGCGTACATGATCCAGCACTGTAGGTAAAATCCACCAGAATACTGTGCCTTCAGGTGCCATTGCCAAGTACTTCTCGCATATGCCTGGCTAAGAGCTTGCTGGCAGGAATTTATAGAGATGCTGTAATACATTTCTTCTATTCAGCTTTAAATTTCCTCTTGTTTGGGTTTCTTCTTGTTATTTTTCACCACTTTTCTATATATCCTCTCAGAATTTTAATCACATAACAAATAGTGGAAGGATGGAGACGGACAGGCCCATTTGAAGGCAGCGTGACTTCAGTGCGCACACCAGAATCACACCCTTTAGCCAGAGGCACCCTTCTTGGCATAAATTCTAGCACAGTTTTTCACAGATGGAGCCCACACAGTACACAGAACATTGTGCATGCTTGGTAACAGACATGTTTATGCCCCAGATTTGACTCCAGAAACGAGGGCACTGCCAGGATGCACATTAATTCTAAAAAAACCCAATAGTCTGCTGTTTACTGAAGGCTAAGGAAGACTTCAAAAATAGTTTATGGATATGGATACATCACAGTGAGAGAATATCCCTGCCTGTCCTTCAACATCACACTGTTCATAGCACTGACTTGCATTTTTGTGTCCGAAGGACCATTATGGTAGGTTTTGGAACACACAGATACACTGCACTGTCTGGACCACACTTAACGGTTAGAGAACTACACTTTTAGGGTTAGCTCTGTCCCTGGGCTAATTCAAACCTGCAACATTTATATTCCAGATCCCGCTTGCTAAGCCTATGCCTCCATGTCTCAAACCTCAATGTTACTGGTGTTATTTAAAAAAACACCTAATGATAATTTATCTTTTTTTATTCTGTTATTAATCCAAGGCACAGAAAACATAATTGCAGTATTCACAAGACAGATTTTCATTAACCATATGGAAGAAAAACATTTAGGGACGACATTTCTTCTATATTGATTCAGCAATGCCTTTAGAAGTAAAGGTTATGCCTATTAAATTATTTTTGAAAAGGTAACTGTAAAAATTAAAATTCATCCAGATTAGCATTTACAAAAAGCCTGTAGTATGAAATTTCTGCAGAATGTGTCACTTAAAAAGAATGCCAAACACCACTTTAGGAGATGTAACTTCTTTTTAAATGGCATTTTTTCCTCTAAAAAGGAATTTCTTGTATTGATAGAGAGGATGTTATGCAAACACTGCTATTTCCAAGACAGGGAGTTGCCTAGCAATCTTGGAATTTAAAAAGAGGAGAAAAGCAATAACAAAACAGAATTGTGAAATTACAAGACGGTGCAGCATTAAATTGGTTCGCAATACTTATCAAGATGCTCCTAAATGAGAAAAGATATAGGGTGCGCTGGGAGCATGATAAAATCTGTTGGTCATTTTCAACTTTCTCCCTTCTCATTCTCTTCTTTTAGATACAAGCTTTTACACAATGGATTTCTCCCACTTAGCTCTATTACCTACCAAATACCTGTTGCTATTTGGGTGAAGGCAAATTTCAACCACTACACTGGTGGTTTGTCAGGGTTCATCCTGACAGGGATTTCATAGAAGCTTATGTTTCCCTGTTTTTAGTTCCCATGACAAATTACGCCACTGAAATACTACTGAACTACCGTCACCACCAGAACTCTTATTTTCCTTCAGAAAGCTTACTGCCTATGGCCAGGGTTTGATCAGGCCCTACGTCTCCACTTGGAGAAGTTGGTGGTCTGTACCCAGTTTGTTACCGTCTCCGTGTACCGTCTCCTGCATCTGCAGTCATTTTAATTCCCCATGTTTTCCCCATTCCTACTATGCCTCTTCTGCCAGGATCTGTATTCCCCTTCTCTGCCTGTCAGCTCTGTCGGTTTCTTACCCTGTCCATCCACTGCTTTCCCTTTTGTGTTTTGGGAAGTGCTTCTCCCAACTCTGCGAAGCTGTGTCTCCATGGTACATCACAAGCAGACAGGAGCTGGCTTTACCGACACACCAAGCCAACCCAAACACGTTGTCGCGGCAGCCCAGCAATAAGCTTATGCTGACACACCGTGCCCTCCTGCCACGGCTCACTGCCGTGGCTCAGGGCAGAGCGGACATCGTCGTGTGAGTTCTGAATTAGAGCCGGGCCCCACTCCTTCAGCTCAGGGCAAGCCTGCAACTACCTGTGAAATCATACGACTCCCCTGTTCGTGTATCTCCGAATGGGATCTCCTGCTCCTTGCTCTATTTTGTGTATTGTTGACAGACACTGTGTACCACTACACCTCCCGAAGGCCACATTAGCCCTTACCTGTAGTCTCATCCATGCTTTCCTCAGACACGTGCTCATTTTGATGGACCCATTCACCATTGCACTTGAAGAAAATCTGCATAGCTGGCATAGCTTTACAGCGTAAGACAATGGGGTTGCTTTTTATAATGTAGGCATCATCTGGTTCCTCCATAAAATGAGGCAGTGTTCCAGGAGCAGATGGGATAGACTCTGGAAGGGCTTCACTGTTATCATTTCCTGAAAGGGAAGGAAAGGAAAATACACATTTTTCATGTTGCTGCACCCTTTGTATCATCTCATTTAATTGCTTAAATACCATTTTGGATTTTATTAAAAACTAATTTTACTAGAGAAATACCTGTAGAACTCAATAGCTGTCAGGATTGTGCTTTGCAAGGAATTTGACACACACACACACACACACAAAAGTATAAAATAATTTAAGTGTAAGAACTGTCACAAAAATTGACCGAAAAGAAGCATCGGATCATCAGAAAACTGCATCATCACTATTGCCAATTTTATAGTTGGGGAACTGAGGCACAGAAAGATTAAAGGAGTCACCTAAGGTCATAGAGAAAGTCTGCGGAAGAAGTAGAAACTAAACCTTATTCTCTTGAGTGACAGCCCAGTGCCTTAACTACCAAATCTTCCTTTCTTTCACTGAATTTAATTTCCTTCAGACAGTTGCTGCAGATTTAACAGGGATCAGAGTGTTAACCACAGAGAAATATATTGATATGAACAACATTACTGTAGCACTCCAACAGCGGAATAAGCAAACTGTGATTTCATACCCACTTAGAGGAAATTTTCGATATGCTTTTACACTGTTCCCATTTACTGCAGCCCCTTTAAGGTGATACAGAACTGGAAAAGTGGTTTCTGTAGGGCCAAAGGCTGCAAGATAGTGAGCTTTCTCTGATGCAAGGGCATTCATTCAGCAATGGATAAGCCTAGGTGTCTCATTTTCCGAATTCCTGTGCTTAGACATGAACACAGAAGCACTGGAATACAAGCTCTTCCTTTACTACAGCCCTTCTAATTGAGTCAAATCCTAGCTGCTGCACTCAAAACCAGGAAATTCCCATTGATTTTTAGCAACACTGGGATTTATTTCAGTAGTTTGTCAGTTTTGTGAGAAAATTCAGAGAACAGCAACAAAAATAAGTCAGAAGGGATCAATTTATGAAGGAAGATTAGAAAGGACTGAGTACCTACAGTATAGCCAAATGATAACAGAGGAGGACACAGTCTATATGCAGATGAAGGGAATACAGTATCAGAGAAAGAAGAATAGCTGAGAGCAATATATATGTGATTTAAACAAAACCAAAGAAATTAAATTAGGTGAAAGGTAAATTATGATGATATTAAGTAAGTCCTTCACAGGTCGAGTAGATTATGGAATAACGAGAACATACTTTGTCTTTACTTCTATTAAAAATAGGTATCTCTCTCTTAGCACTCAGTATATCTGTGTGTGCAAATATACACTGAGTATGTGCTGTGAGATAGTTATGATTTTCAAACGAGCTCAATGTTTTAGACTACATTCGCAGTGTACTTTATAAAATATTATCATAATTTTTAGCGTTTTACTACTGAACATTTATGCCAATTTCCATCTTGTCAATCTTCAGTAATACTGTGTCCCTGCAGGCTTTATTAAATCCATGCTTTATAGGAAATAACAAAAATGTCATTATAAGATTTTGGAGAGGCTTGGAAATCCCATGCTCCCAGCAATGCTTTGAGTGCTTCACAAGGCAGCAACACGCCTGTGTTGAGGAAGAATAGCTGACAAATTTATAAGCATCATTCAGCAAGAGAACTTTGAATGACCCACTGTTATTCCACTAAATTTGCTATTTAGGGCAAGACACAGAGGATAAAATCCCAGCCCCACCGATATTACGGGCACAATTCTCCTCGCAAGTGGCATCCAGATTTAATGATATGGCTTTATATTCTTGTTACGTGTTGCTGATGAGTACTTGAAAGCAACAGACTCTACATCTCTTATGGGATTGCCATGCTTTTGTCCAGCTCACCTCACCAACAGATAAATTGAGCGAAGCACAACGTATTTTATGCTACCACCAGCAGAGTGGTTTTGGGCTGTGGAAGCGGCTCACTCCTAAAGAAAACATTTAACATAAAGAGGTAAGTCAAGGTGCATCTTTTCACGTAAGTGTAACTGCCACTACATTAAGCGCCCTTGAAAAATCAAACTAACAAACATCACAGTACACAAAAGGAGGAATGATTTTCTACATCCTAGTCTCAGCAGACTCACAGATAGATATTACTATATTTTTGCATGCTGTACAAATGTAGTCGCTTGAATTAACTGTTGTATGACATTTTATAATCTAGATGAAATCAGCATCTGGCAAGAATTTACTTCACTGAGTACAAGTTCACACAGCTGTTAGCAGAGGTAAGCAAAGCCACTCTTCACCCTGTGCCTGTGGGAGGTCAGGCTGGAAGGCAACTCTGTGCCTCAGAAAATTCACAAAGGATTTGCATTCCTTGCTTTTTTTTTTAAAATGGCGATACTACTTTTCTCCATATGGCTACCTAATCAGACAGGGACTGCAATGACACCACTTAATGTGTTGCAATATATAGAAGTTTTACATCATAAATATTGAGTATGATTTATGGTACACAAGACGTACTTTACTGGTCCCTTTATCACGCTTAAACAGCAGAGCCACACAGCAGTATTTCAGATACATTAAAATAAATACCCGTCTGCATTTAAATGCCACACTCTAACCCTAATTAAGATGACATTTCCTGCCATGCACACTAAAAATCTGTTTGATGATTAGACAAGTTGCAGTGCCTACAGCTCCCTGGGACTGGAACAGGTATGATCACACTCGGAACAAGCGCTACGGTTCACTTAACCGCAGCTACAGCAGAAAATTTACCAGTGAATTGAGAATGCATACCCATGTCCATTTTTAACAGTCTACTGACACCAAGAGTGAAGTTAAATTAACAAATGAGCTATGTTTTTCCTTCACTTTGATAAGTCACCCTTTTCTTTACTCTTGTTTTTTTATCCATCCTGCATCTTCTACCAGCAAGGACTCCTTTCTAGTCTTGGAGTCTTTCCAGCTTTTCTCTCAACGCTGTATGCTCTTGCCAATCTGTACAAGTGAAGTTTGTCATGCTAAAGAACGGATAGACTCGTACAGAACTTCGCTCTGCAAGGGCTCTCAGAGTGCTTTACAAATCATAAAACCACACAATAAACCAGGAGACTTTGCTTTAGCAGGCATCTATTTGCTTCACACAATACCTTCTCAAACATCTATACAGCAAATAAATGCATTTAAAAACAATCAACATTAATTCTGATCTCTGAAACATTCCTGTTTAAGGACGTCCTGGTTTGAGGACCACAGTACAACAATTAGTAGAAAAAAATCTAGCACTTGTACAAGCTGTCCACTACAAGATACTCACGCATTCATTGACAGTCATCTGAATCAGCGGTGTGCTGTGATTACCTTCAATTTCTTCAGTAAAAAGTGCTGAGATACACTTTCTCCTCTGGCATCACCTACCAGATCAACGGACTCCATATGCGCATGCAGGCCTGACAGAGCTGAAAAACTTAAATGTTCTTGTTCTAGGAGATACTACTCTGGTCCCACTAGTTGGTATGCTGCAGTAAACCTAAAAGAACTCCTTCCAGTACACTGAAGTTCTTTCAGCTGTACCACAGTATCAATAAAATTAAAATTTGCTACATCCTTCTCCCTGTATTTTTGCAACTCTTAGAGGGCGAGTGCTGACATACCGGTATCGCTCTGTACTGACTATCGCTTTTCCAAGTTGATGGGCCATTTCCTCAAGACCGCAGCAACAACTGCTCTCTTGATCTCAAATTGCATGGTCTGGCTCACTGCTCATCTTGATGCGATATGGATCAGCAGTCACGCAACAGACCTGACCAAGCGTTGTTATGAACAAAGAGACTAAAGAAAGGAGTATTTGGCCCAAAACATTGTTTCACCTTCAAGTCCTAAGCAATCTGGCTACTGCAATCAATAGCAAAGCAAGATTAGACAAATTATTGAGGCATTTCAACTCTCTCTAAAAACAATCGAGAAGCACTTAGCTGAAACAGGAAGATGTACTGAGCCAGCCAAATCTGCGCCATGCAACTCGGCTCCCTCACTGCTCCCTTGAACCCAGTGCAATTCCCTGGTTCAGAACTATGCTCCCTGGAGGTACACTGCAGAATCCCAGCATCCCAGAATACAGACACCGTATTTACGTCTGTATATGTACATGTATACACACACACGATTAAATATGTAAATAACAGGAGCCGTCACAGACCTTAATGACATCACCGCTAATTAGATAAACTGTTGGAAGGTAATGCCTGGACTGATGTTCTGACATTCTAAGAACCAGGTACTGCCCATTCTTACCATTCTTGATCAGGTAGAGCAAATCCCAGGGTCAAGTCCTAAAGAATATTATTTAGAAGGCTGTTACTGATACAGAAATATATATGCATTTCAGGATAAATAATATTTTAGCTGTGATAACTACAGCATCTGCTGACCAAAGCAAAGCCTCTCCTCAAGTGCACTTAATACTTGGATTTTTTAACTTAATACATCTTTCTTTTGTGCATCATCTTTTTTGTACCCTAACGTATTCAAATTCATCCAAAAGCCTACTGGAACTTTGTAAGGGTTTTGATTTCAAATTATTAAGGTTTTTCATTTATAACTGTCAGTTTTCAAGATTCGGGCCATTCATAGTTATGGAAAAATGGCTGCTTTAATACAACAGTGAATGACAGAAGACCAAACTATCAAACACAATTCTCGTATTTTTCATTCCTGGAAAATTACCTCTCAGGAAGTGCTTTGTGTTTTATGTTCTGCACACTAGTCCAATAGGGACTTTAAATCTTTTTATGACAATAGTAGGGAAAAAAAAAAAAGAAGGGAGAAAAAAAAAAAGGGCAGTTAAGAACAAACACTAAGTTCTTCTATGGAATAAATATACTGCTGTTCGTTTTCAGATCATATTAGAAAATCTTGATAGCAGCACACATGAATCCTTCAGCATTCCAAAACTAATTAGGATATAATTTAGATGTTAAAGTGAGATTTTAAAACAATGAAAAATCATTAGTACTATTTTTTTTTTATTTTTCAAATTAAGAATTACTTAAAATAAGTAAGTAGCACTATGTTCTATATTTAAAAAAAGTTAGAAGTGTCCCAAACAAGCCAAGTAACTTGCCGGGAATGAATATGAATAATCCCTTTGTAACAATCATCCTCAGAAGACGATTACACCCTCGAATGCCACCCATCATGGAAGATTCCATTATTATCACCACCACTTTTGGATTATAAAACCCAGGCTAAGTCAAAGTATTCTCTACTTCCTTTATTTCTCCATCTCTTCCCCCCATCCTTGCAAAAAAGCAGAGCTGTCTAACGGCTGGAAGCACGAAGACTTCTCATAAGATTCTAAACAGTCGCTTTTAAATTTTGGCAGTACAAGAAAACCAAAGCTCTAGACAAAGTAACAAACATGTTTATTTCCCTACCTTAGTTTCCTCCCACTCTAATTAAGCATTCCTAAGATCAGAGGATCCCTGCTTTCCCTTTCTGCCTGTGGGAATTTTTTTTTTGGTTATTTTTTTTTCTAATTTGTGTAACTGCCCTGAAGACTATTTCTTTCCTTTATTAGCTGTGCCCGCAGGGAGCCATTCTGATATACAAGCATTCCCTCTAACTTCCTTGTCTTGCTCCAAAGTTCCTCCCCCTTTGCTTCCTTTTTCCAAATCCCCTGAATTGATAAATCTTGCCACTAGCATTTGGTTTCTTTCTTAGGCTTTTGGATATCTTCTGCACTCCAAGCATTACTCCCCTGTAGGCAATTCGGGGGGGGAGCGCCTTTCCCCAGATGTAAACTTCTCAACCCCTCCTTTAGGCAGATCTGTTCACTAGCTGAAAGACAGTTAGTGATGACCAAAGTTCCAGACACCAACTTTCTTCCCCTTCCATGCATCTGATGCTGCTCATTCCTGTTGAACTTTGAATCACCTGCAGTCATTTTCTACAAAACTAAATAATGCTAACTGTCTTCTACACGTATGCTCATTTTTACAGGAAAGGCAGAGAATGAAAAAAATTCATGTTATAGAATACATAACTTCCTTATGGTGGAATGGTTTTCATAATGAAATTTGAGTCATTATTCAGTCAGAAAAGCAACTTAGTGAGGTTTGTCTACGTTCTTTTAATCAGATGACCCTGTCCCATATGCAACAACGTGGGTTTTTCTGAAGTCACTCAGATGTTGACGGAAATGGGAGATTTTCTTGCCCACATGAAATCCTTTAATGCCTTTGTTATTTCCTCTAGTACACGGATTTACTAAAGCCTATAGGGACATGGTATTTAGCAAAGATTGACAATACAGGAACAGTGAGAATGGTCAGTAATAAAACATGCATGCTGATGAGTTTCACTGCATAATTTTTCTTTAAACTCTATACATTGAAGGAGAATCCAATTACTACTTATTCAGCACTCCTGGTAAATGATACAGAACTGCTTAATTGGTATGACTGCCCCAGAGCACCTACTGCACTGCCATTTCCATTTGCCTGCCGAATCCGTACCAATATACGATACTGCTTTGTGGACAAGCAAAGTGGCACTAACTGATGTTCTGCAATCTCACAGTCCGTGTTTCCTGCTTTTTCTACTTCAGTATATTCCCCAAAGATATAATTTATAAACTTAGACCAATACTTTAAATTTTTTAAATGTTTTTAACTGAATTCCTGTTTTTTTCTGGCTACGGTATAGCACAATGCCATACCTAGTTTTATTAATGAATACATCTGCATGCACCTCCAGGAATATACATTTCTGTATCTATTATCCATGTACCATGACCGCTGCTATGCTGATACCACATTTGATGTATACATTCAATATAAGCCATTTTATCCGTGTAACCTGACACATAACTGCACACAAATGGAAAACTACCGCACAAGCTGTTGGTGGTCCTCTTCTCCAAAGGCACATGCTTTTCAGCAAATTCAAGAAAAACTTCCTACGTAGTAAATGCAAAGAACTAAATATTCAATCCATGGGACTGGGAATTAGTAAAAATAATCTTTGATATTCTAAACTTCATTTATGTTCTGCGCTGCACGTAGTTACACATAATATGCTGGGGAAGAAGAAAATTGTTGTTCTATATCTATTTGGTGAGCACATGTGAATGATGCAAAACTATGACACCCAGTGAGGAAATTCTTGAAGACTGTTAACTACATATGGCAAAAAACGTTCTTCCTCCTGCTCCTCAGTATTTGAGACGATGCCAATCAACATCTCTGGTTACCAGGATGTGATCCTGTTGAGGGACTTGCCCATGGTAACGTTTTCAAAACTGCTCCAGTAACCTAGGCTTCAAAGTCATTCCTGTTACCAAAGAACTACCAGAGTTTATCCTTGATGCCTTTAAGTATTTGTATCAACATCTCATCCACTGCTGACTCTCAACATAAATGTCAAAAATAGTCCTCATTTGTTCCTAGTTCTGTTGGGAAAGAGAGGCTGGAGCTGGGAATGAAGAATCTGCACCATTACCAGTTAGCAGTTTCCACTAAACAAAAGAAAAGAAGACGGTATGGTATGAACATGCTACAGCAAAACGACGAGTAAGGAAAGCGGTACTTCCTACGTTCAGACATATTCAATATCCAGTGCTACGTTCCAGCAGCTTCCACGTGACAATGATTTGCTTGAATGATGAATATTTAACTCATTAAATGAATATATTAAAAGCAACTGGGGAAGAATGTTCTCAGGGAGAAAATGTGTTTACACACCTCTAAGTACTCTATGCATTCATGGGTAAGAACTACAATGTGGGTAAACCTTTTCTCATTACAAATTTTCCCACAATGCTTGTGAAATTTCCATGTAAGGTTTAATGGATTAATAAAATCTGGATTTAATTCAATCAATAATTGATTTGGAGGAATCTTTGGCATTACGTTTTACTGTTGGTATGATCTGATTAAGCGTAGCTGTGTTTGCTTACATTTGTGTTACTATGCATTAAGCTTACTTTATTTTGGTACATGAACCATGTTATGAGAAACTGGACAGTATTAGAAGGAAAATTCACTGCATGTGAAATGCCCGGAATTAAGAACCCTTCTTAATATGACTTCTGTGCCTAACCAAAGGTTATAAGACAGCTGAAACACCTTCAGGCATAAGGAACAGGTAATTGGAACTGAAGCATGTACATATATCATAAATATGTACATTTAGGGTCGTTTTTCTTTCTCCCCTGAGATGTTTGTTCACTTCTCATTTCAGTAGGGCCTGAAATCATAATTAGGTTGCAAAGACAATATCCCATGAGTATAAGATAATAATAAAATATCAAAGTGGAAAAACATAAAGATGTCACTGATGTTTGAACTGAAATTACTTTCTGATATGAAAACAAAACAAAACAATGTCAGTGCAAGTCTGCAGAGACAACGCTACAACAGCAATGCAAAAATGTCAGTGCTAACACAAGTCTACATTTACAATTTCCTCTACGGGAAACAGCCCAATGCCAGCGGAAATGAATGTGATTTCAGTGAAAGCATCTGTTACCTATCTACTCCTCTCGAATGCGCCCACTGGCGCGGGGTGTGGCCGAGCGGGTCCGTATTGTGCACAAAGGGAAGTCTTCCAGAGGAAGACCTCAGAATTCAGCCAATCTCTCATCCTAACATTGCAGTATAAGACAATGCAGCTAAGGAAACATCCCACTGCGGTGTGACAGCTGCCTGCCAGGGCTTCACTACAGAATAATAATGCTTAACAAACCAAACACAAAAATAATTACCAGTTTTACCTGAGATACACACGAGCAAAGAATATTCCAGGTTTACTGTGACACCAACGCAGAGACAACTGGAGCATTGTCAAGCAGATGAACTTGCTTCTGAATAAAAAAATACCTTTGGAAGTAGCAGACATGAAAATAATGTATATTTGCACTGGTTCTGTTTTTGTTATTCTAACTGTACTTTTCAGGGTTGTGAAACACAAATAAGATAACCTAAAACTCAAAAGAAATTCAAACCCAGAGTCATCTTCCACGATCAACCTTGCTATATTGAAAAAAACCTGGCTAATACCACAGTGAAGATTCTAAACTGATAAAATCATATTACAGCTAAATTATTTCTCCTCAATTTCCAGATCGGCCTGAACCTCGTAGCCTCATGGCTTAGGTGTTAAGTAACTACCAAAAAGGCTTGTGAGGAAAAACTCTCTTTTTGATGATGTTTTTATACCCAGGAGTAAGACTAAGAACACAAAAAGACTCCGAACAGTGTCACAGCATTCTGCAAAGCAGAGAGAACTTTAAATGCCTTTGCAACCCAATGCTATGGCTTTTATTTGTTTTTTTTACTGGATATTCACATCTGCCCTACAAGGAAGGAGCATTTCTCCTGCTTTTAAGTTACTCGTCTAAGATAGTTGCCACTTACATTTTTAAGATAGTCTCTTAAAACCTGCCATCTCCTAGGATGCCATCTTGTGGAGAAGTTGAGGTAGAAGCTGCAATGAATGGACCCCTCCGAACTCCTCTTGCTGCACCCATGAAATCTGGGCGCTGCGAGGGCGTGAGGAGTACTATCGGTACTTGAGACACTTGACTGTGAGAGTGAACCCCACATGCCACGGGACCTCACTGAGGCCCTCAGGAGAGGTGTCCTGTGGACAAAAGGGAGCCCTGGCAGGAAATCAAGGAGAGCTTAAAAACAGGCTATACAACCATGATCATTTTTGCATTTCACACCTTAGCAGACGGGGTCTCCTTCACTTTCAGCACATCTTGAAAGTCACAAGTGCCGTATATACATCTCAGCAAGCCAACTTTTGATATCAGTGTATTAGTTTCATCAGACCCTCTTGCTTCCTATGGATATAAAGTATAAACTTCCAGCAGCTGTACCATAATCCTTCTCATCAAATACTTGGGCGACAGGTGGAAAATTGTTCTGCCAGCTGAGGAAGACAAAATCCATTCCTCCTGGCAATTTTCTGCAATGAAAACTCCAAAAAATGAATGTGCAATAAGTTGTGGAAATAAATCTAAAATATTATCACACAAAAGCAGTGTGCTCAGAATCTTTAGCTGCAAACTAACCCTGCTTATCTGAATTTTAAAGAATCTCATTTCTTCTTCTGTGTGCATAGGACTAGATATTAAGCTGGATGCTTCTACTTGAAACTATTAGTTATACACCTGTTTTTTTTCCATTTTGCTTTGCTTTGAAATGCACTGTGACTTCTTTGATCATTACCTTTTTTTGCGTGCATCAAGGAAGTCTGACAACAAATCTGGGAAGCACATATTATCAATTTCATTTTACAGGAGGGTAAGCAGTCAGTCTGGAAACGGACTATGTGAATAAGCACAAGCCATGAAACAAGGCACCGAGTGCCACAGAGCTGTGTTCCCGTACTCGGTAAACGCGTGCTAAGCTGCAGACACTATTCCTCTGTTATTTAGGCAGCTTCGGATGACATTGTCTCCAGCTTATTAGCAGGGGAGTGAAAGTCAATATATAATCATGGAACTAAGTTCTCTTAATAGGATTAAAAATCAAGACAACTGTGAAGTATAATACACATACTTTAAAGTGCCTGTTTGTCTATTCACTTTAACAGTCCTTTCCCACGTAACTTACTTGATGTCTACAACGCTGTAAAAGGTTAAATGCTTTTTCAACAGCGATAAACCAGACATGTAAGAAAAAGGCTCAGTGTACAGAAAACTACCCACAGACTCACCAGCGGTGAGGGGAACTGTCTGGAGAGTGACAGAATGACCTGCCACAGCTGTAAGCAGCTGAGTGAGCCTACTTTAATAATTCATGGCGCCTTGGCCAAAGACCCATGGTAGCTAACCATGTGCACGCTATTTGTCCAAGTCAACGTGTTAGTCTGAACCACCTATTCTTCTCACTGACAAGGAGCACACATGGGGTCCCTTAACTGTAACTGAGCAGAAAAGCTCTAGGTCCCTAAAACATTCGGATTTCTTGTATTTCTCTGAACAAACCCTTCCCCACCACCAGTTTTCGCCAAACAGCAGCAACAACATTATCACCCAAATGTCTCCTCACACAGAATCCATTCAAGAAAGACCCTATGATGTCAACAAAATTTTGCTGTGACAGTATTAAGAATATAAAGTGCTATTCCTTTAGTGAGCAGGACTCCTCCCACAGAGAGGATTTTTATGCTAATATGAGTGAGGCCATTTCCTCAATCCTCATTTATTCCATCTTCCTTCCCTTTTAATATCTTATGAGCTTTAGCTAAGGGCTGTATACTTTCCTTAAAGCTCACAGTCCTTGTTTAATCTCTGTATACATGGCAGAAAGCACAATTTAGTTATATATATTTATTTATATAAAATGGAATAAAGTTTAAAAGCATCACACCTTTATCCACAAATTCTAGCATGAATTCTTCTCTGAATCTTTGCTAAACCCAAGTAAAAAGTACTTCTGCAGTTCTACAGGGCTATGCTTTCAGATGTTTAAGTGACTAAGACAAAACCGATACCAGTAATACAGCTGATCACATCACCTACACAGACCAAGAATGAAAGCGGTCACCTTTCACCATCTCCACCTCCTCTTAACCCCGACCAGAAACCACCAGCTCCCTTCATACTGCCAGTCCCAGTGGGACTAGCGAGCAGTCTCAGCAGAGCAGCCAGGGAACGAATGGCACACGGGGACCAGCTCCCATTCATACAGCTCGAGTGGGTTCTTTTTATAAAAAGAAAAAAAATGGAAAAGAAAAAAAGCCCTTTTCACTAGGCACCACTTTCCCTTTAGAATTTAATATTTGGCTGACATTGTTGTGCCCTCTCTTCAGCCTTTTCACAAGAAACTTACAGTTCCATGAAATTCGTAAAAGTAACTTTCCATAAACCACACTGTTAATGGGCTGCAGGAGGGCAGGGCATTTATTTTCACCAATGAGGATTAATATGTTCATAAAACATTAGCGGTCTTTTCCATGCCAACAGAGATGAATGTGTTATCCTACTGTAATCCCTTATGTATTCTAAATCTATCTATATCTAAGTTATACATATTTATAAAAATGATATATTGCATTTATTAAATATTAAGTGGATTACAAACTTGAAGAATCTTTCATACATTCATACATTTATTTAACATCTAGATTTTTTTAAAGCAGTATGCAAGGAATATAAATCTTTAAAGGAAAAAAGATTCTCCAGCATTCCAAATAGATGAATCTGTAACAAAAAGTCTTCCAGCATGGAATGTGCGAAGAGTATCAAACTAGAAGAAAAAAATTACTTTAAAAATGCTATGAAAAAATATGTGGTAATAGCGGACTTGCACATGTACAGATAATCAAATGGATGAGGACAATGATTGCACATTTAGCTAACAAACAGCACTGGAAAGACCAAGGACTCAGATTGTTGAATGATCTCAAAACAACCCTAATATTCTCAGTACGTACCAAATACCTACTGTCACATGCCCAACTACAGAGGGTTTGCCTTAAATGGCAATAGCATTAGTTATACAAATTTTAACAACGGGTTCGTGGAAATACATCATATTTATCAGGTGGTTGTAGGGAGAGAGGAGGGAAGCTTTCCTGTCTCGCTGCGCAGCCACCTATTTCCAGCTGGTGTAATAAGACCACCAGATGTGTCACCTTTGGGGCTGATCACCTTTGGGATCAACAAATTGCTTTGAAGGTTCAAGCTTTGTTGTTGCCTAGGATACCTGGCCTGTTAAAGGTGACAAGAAATGAACTCTGAATAAATTAACCAGTATCATTTCTCTAACTGATGGTCCGTGTGCCTCAAAGGGCTGCCAGCTATAATGGTTGCCTTTAAAAAGTCAAATATTTACTTACAGTTTCTACACTACAGAACAGGTCTTGCAGGCAGCTGGAGAAAGTCACTGCTACAATTTAGCACAGGAGCACAAGATAAAGCAGAAGATATAAAAGTGAGGGAAGGCTTCTCTGGAGTGCTCTGCTTGGATTTTCTGTACGTTTAGATGATATCTTACATTTACATTGAAAGCTACATACATAATTCTTTAGTAGACTGGTCTTTGGCACACAAAGGCAAATAAACTGTCTTGCTAAAGTTTGAATTTACGGGGGGGTTTTTTTAACCAAGGACATTTTTAGAACTTTAAAATTAAATTTTCGGTTTACATATAAAAAAGTAGCTTTGAACTTCAAGTGCCTATGACCCAGAAAGGGAATGAATTAGAACCAATCTAGAACAAGACTAAAACGCTCATTTTGATCCTCAACAACAAAGGAAAAATAATGGATTTTGTTCCATCTGTGAGACTTAAGAAAAAAACCCAACAATTACTTTACTAATGATACTAAGAGTGCTGCAAATAAAATATGTAACTGCTTGGATTCCTTTCAAGGATAACAAATAATTCACCAACAGAAAGTGAATTCTGTTAGGATAAAGTTAATGTGCTTATTAGCGTAAAGGTCATGGGGAAATGATCACAATGTAAATAACTTGTTTTTAAATATCACCAACTCATTTTTATTAGGACCCAGCAATTTGCAGAAGCTATTTGAGCCCAAATCTAATCAGATATACACTAACAGCTTTAATCTGCTGCCCTCCTTCCATTTTTCCACCCCCCAAACACTGAAACCAGCTTTGAAATTATGAGGATGGGATTCTTCAGCTGCTGGTACTGCTGGGAAGATACTCTGTCTCGATTGCTCTCCCTTGATTGACAAGACTGTAATTATCATTTGGATCATCTGCACTGTGATATATCAAAGACAGTAACTTCCATGAGAAAAACTAACCTGAAGTAAACTAAAAACTCCAACATGTCCACAAATGTAAACTAGGAGTGTAAACTAGGATTTCTCCCAACTACAATTACCGACCTAACGTTATCTGCTTATCAAACCCTGGGCCAAAATGCACTACCTGCTGATGCAAGTACTTCTAGCTCAGCAAAAAAACAAGAATAAATATAATGAATTCATACCCAGTTCATAGTTGCACCTGTGCTACAATGCTTATTCTTAGCTACAGCAGCATTTTATTTACTGAATGAGCCACAGAGCTCTTTCCTCCAACTGAATTCACAAATCAATTGTCATTATTAAGGCTAAAGGCTTTGATGTGCCCAACTACCAGTTCAGCTGCTGGGGAAGATGCTTACTGCAGAGCTATTCATGTTCTGCTTCAAACTGGACTACAGACAAGTTTTTGTTTTGTTTGCAAGCAAGTAATAAGGCTGCTGTACAACTGCTGATAATGTATTAAAAGAGAGGGGGCAAAAATAACCCACGCATATGCCAAACTGCTCTTCTCTTAAAACTACTGCAGCATCAAAGCTGTTCTGCAGATAAATGTCAGTTTAATTTCTTTTGTAAATGCTGGAGGGTAAAAAAAAAAACAACCACCTTTCTTCCTCCACCACTGAATGATAATGCACACAATTCTTGACAACAGACATTGCATAACAAAGCACGTCAACGTTCTCCTTGGCTGCCAACATAGGAAAGATAGGCAGTGCTTGTTTAATGCTGTGCTTATAATCTCTGCAGAAACTCTCCCCAGCCTGTTCATTTAAACCCCTCAAATCCCCGCATTCCAGTAAGAAACGTATCGATGACCTGATATTCTCAAATACTGAGGGCACATAATTGCATTGGAGCCAAGAACAGAAAGTAGCATACAACACCTTTGAAACAGAAAAACAGAAAGATCAGGGTATCCTTATTTGTCCAAAGCCTGATATTTGCATGAATAAAGGAGATTTGTCTTCAGCTACAAGACACCTCAAGACAGAGTTTCTAAACATGCAAACATTAACAGCAAGTCTTATTATTTCTAAATCCAGAAAAAATGAAGTCTTCAGAAGTCATAAAAAAATCCGTAAAACATACTAATAAGCAGAGTCTTCAGTACACAAAATGTTCACTAACACTCACCCTTTATTTTTCTAGTCATATTGCCATTAAACAACAAATATGTTCCTAGTACTGACAAACACAACTTCCAGAAGAAATGGATTAAAAAGAGGAGGGCTCCCTAAATAAACTCATCTGCTACTAAAAATTTTATGTTTCACCCAATAAAGTAATGTTCATTCCTGCTATGTTCACAGAAGACGGTGTCCTGGCCGTGTCTATGGTGAGATCTGGGTTCAGTTAATCTTAATTACTGAGACAATGATACGGAAATGCTCATTTGAAAAGACCATAAGGGAAGAGAGAAATACAGTTTTGTTTCTTCCAACCTAAACTGAGAAAGCAAGCTCTTAGAAGATATGTCTTTTATTTTAATGCTGAAAGTTTTTGAGACCACTGCAGTAATGCATATATGGAAACACAATTTAGGTATACTCCGTAGCCAAGAGTAAGACATCACAGTGTAATTTTAATCAACTGAGTCTTAAATCCCTAATGATCTAATTAAAATTGGACTAAAGAATGCTGCAGTTATTTTTGCTTCTTCAGGTAACTCAAATTTTATAAGAAAATAGGTAACATTAGGTATTAATATACATCATTCCAACTATAATATAGAGTGCACAATTTAGATGATAAGAATACTCCATTTCCAAATTCCTATAAAATACAGAATAGCAAATCATATATTAGCTGTATTTGCAAGCATTTCAATTCCTTGTTGCACTTTACACATATTAGAGAGATTAATTAAATTTAATGATGGATTTGATACTCTGAAATTTTATTTTATTATGATTGGGGATAAAAACTTTCTTTGCGGCTAAATAATACAGTTTTGGAAGCAAACATTTGTAATGCTCTTTCTTAAGGAAAAAAAAAGTATTTGAAATAGTGTCCAGTTGATGGAGTATCTGGTATCCCTCACAATGGGAAAGATTCAATTAGTAGATACTTTCTACATACATAGACTTGAGTCATATAGGTTTTTTAGATATTTGTAAATACCAATCAAAGCAACAAGTGACATTTACATTTTCAAATATTTAACACGTGTTTGCAGCAACTGAAGGTAATATAACAAAGGCGGGGGGGAAAAGCCAGCGCGATGGGTACTATAGAGATCCTTGTGCTTCCATGTTAAAGGATAAGTCTGTACTGGCTATTAATTTTATATCTATATACTTTTTCAAGTTAACCCCTGCTTCAAATATTTTATGAAATAGACACATGACCAGCTGCACCAGCTAAATGAAATAGAGATAAAGAGAAGCGGAACAAGGACGTAGTTAAATACACATCTTTTACAATGTGTTGGAATAACGGCACCGCAGACTGGAATAACGGCAACCCACCAGCCATGTGCTGGTCGTTACTCATCCCCAGCACTGTTACCCTTGGCTGCCACGCATGCAACCCCATCCATCTGCATAACTCCTATAATCCACATTCTGAAACAGCAGTTGAGATGAAAACCCCAATGGACAACCCAGAAACAAAAACACACTTGCATATTCCTGTGTTCCGTCTCCAATTAAAGAAATGAATTCACCAAGTCAGACATAACAGGGGAGGAAAGATCAAGCAACACAAGGAAAAAGAACCAACAGGAAAATTGCTCTAGAAAGAATATTGGACACATTATCATTAATGTTTCAAATTAGCACAAGTAACCTACATCCAACTGTACTCGACGCATGCCACAAATGAAAAATATACAATATATTCTCAAAAGGAGATTGGCTTGCCATAGCCACATCTGCTGAAATGATACATGTTTCAATGACATCTGGCAGTTTCTTCTTAAGTCCCAAAGCAAATGGAACCCAATTAACCTGTAGTCTTTACTCTTATTATTTCCTATTGACTATGCCAATTTAATCTGGAGTTGAAAGCTTGGATCCATTACACACCTTCCTCTGGCTCCTATGTATCACGGAACCTCTTCTCCCAAGAAAGACGGCCTTTAAATTCACATGCTTCCTAACAAGGGGATACCAGTTAACAGGTTGGAAACTGGAGGCATTAAATGCCAGAATAGCTGTGTTTACTCACCTTAATATCACTATTTTCAAAGCATATTCTTAAATCAATCTGGGTTTTACTATTATTCTGCTGAAAATATCCTGTAGCTTTATTGGCCGGTTTGACTAAGCCAATACATCCGCAATGTCATAGCCCGCAGTAAGCAGATGTGCTGTGCAGCTCCATCGTTTACTGCAAAGAATATTTTCAACTTTAATACCTTAGTGAACATCAAGGTATGACTGGGGCTATTTTCCTACCCTATACAGCTTCAAATTTGCAATAGGTATTAGTAAAAGATCTAATCTCCATAGAATACACATAATTAAATAAGAAAAAGCTCATGAACCATCGCTTCCTTAACAATCTGGAATTCTGTAAGTCTTACATGTAATAACAGTGGACATTAAAAAAGAACAAAACCGAAACACAACCCACACACAGAAAGACTTTACAGACAGAAAAGATTAAAAAGATGCATTTATGAGAATACGTGTCAGCACTGCCCTCCCTTTTAGAATTAATTGCTACCCTAACCTCCACACAACTAAAATTGGAATAGCAAAATACTCTAGCACACTGTAATATTATTTACATAGACCTGTGAGGCATTCCAATTTATTTATGTTACTATCGTTCTCATAAGCGCTAGAACACGTTAAGATTTCTGCAGTGCCCTCCAGTTAATTGTTTGAACAAATGAATATTTTGCCATTCTTCTTCTTACAAGCAGATCGCTTTTCCTAAACCCTGGAAGAATTTCAGCAAAGATATCCTACCTGAAACACAGTAAAACCTTTTCAGTTTTATTGAGTGTGCCAATCTTAAAACCTAAAAAGTCACTCCTCAGCAGCCGTCACGATCCCGCGAGACAGGCTAGAAACACCCGGCAGCTCCCCGGCCAAACAAGGCGAGTCCCGGCCGGGCTGGGAACACAACCGGGGTGTGGAACCCCCGGCGCGCCGAGCCCACCCCGCGCTGCGCGACCCAGGGCAGCAGCCCCCACAACCAGCCCTGCTTTGGAGGAAAGAGCAAACCCCCTGCACAGAGCTGCTCCCGCTCCTCAACGGGATACACTTCCAATGGATGTTTCCTCCTCTGGGTCTTAACAGAAACTGGAACTGTTTTACCTTTTTGACTGGCTAAAGCAAAATCAAAGTCTGATACGCTTTTATGGAAACTATCCGCTATCAGCAGAAAAGAACAATCAGACATTGCAGATCACAACTTTGGCAGATAGCTCGTTTAGCATCTCCTACCAAAACCACATTTCTGTAATAACTTGGCACAGAATAATTTCTCATTCAGCTGCTTACCAATTTCTTAAATTATGTTTTTCCCCCAATTACGCTCCCCTTTCCAGTCAATCAGAATCCAGGGGCGCTAACACTCACGGGTGATTCTGACTGAGCTATAACTAACTCACCTCACTTTTCTGTAACTTTTGCTACCTGGCAGCTACTGTCCTAATCGTGAACTTGAACTGGCTGTTTGTTCACCTACCGGTGGGGGAGAAACAAAAGAACCCCAAAACAAAGCAAAAGAGAAAAACAAAAAAAATCCACTTGAAAATACTCTCTCTCAAGAACCTCCTACACTAAACGCCCCTACAGCTGACAGTTTTGTGCAGCACAAAGATTAATAATTTTCAAAACCTGACATTTTCCATCTGAATCGCACGCTACTTTGTGAAAAATCTTTTCTATATCCTGCTCCATGCTGCTTTTCAAAGAGAAGGGCATTTTAGGCTTTGGCTGCTTTTGTCATGTTAAAGACCTAAAAAGATTTACAGCTGTTGGCTCTGCAGCGAGTCGCTCGTGCTGCAAACACGCACTTTTGGGTGAGACTGGCAATCTATATTTGAATAGTTTATCCATTTATGTGTATCAACTAGATTCTCTTGTACTGAAGTAATAAAACTCATCCACCCTTTTCCCTTCCTCCCCTCAAACGACTCGAAGTACTCGCCAGCGTTACAGCTTACCCCTGCATGAATTTCATTGTTTGCAACTTTGCCTACCCATGCGGTTTCAAGCAATTTTACTAAACGTGTGCTTTCTGATCTTTTACAGTGCAGAATGCCGTACAAAGAAGCCTACAGCTGACCGCTCTTTAACACAAGCTCTCAAATCTAGACCATTTACTGATGTTAAAAATTCCTGCATGTTGGGTGAGGAAGCAGGAGCCAGAACGCGCCAGGCCAGCACCCTGAGAGCATACCTCATTTATCCTCTAAGCAAGACTGGAAGAAACTTCGGGGTGGGATTTTTGAAGGAATAGTTTTGCTGTTCCTCTTTTTGGATTCCCTGAAATTAGAACTTTGTCTGCTATTGCTAAATTAACAACTCACATTTCTTCTCTGCATGGGAAAAGAAACACTATGACCCAAACAGTTTTTGTGACAGATAAAAGACTCTAGGGAAAGCAGCCACAGAGCGGTGGTTTTCCTGCAGTCTTGGTAAGGGCCGTATTTCTTGCAGAGGACAATGCAGTCCCTTCAGATTCCAATTCACAGTTCAATTTTTCTAAACTATACTTCTTGTCCAACAATACAAGACATTACATTCTTCTTCATAACTTATCCTAAAATTGCTGGCAATTTTTATGTTGAACAAGCCAAATGAGTAAATCAACAAAGCAGCCATTGTACAGGGTTTTTCATGCCATTATGAGCTGGACTATTTCAATTTTGAAGTGGAGGCTACTTTATGGCTTGAGAGGCAGCATCGTTAGCTATAATGCAGCCCACAAACTGAAGTACTGGACTAAATCAAGAATAGGTCAGAAATACAGACTATGGTGCTGAATGCTGTATATTTTTATAATGCCCGTGATAGACATGTATAAGCCGTAGCTAGAACCCATACCTGGTAACAAACTACTTTTTTTTTTTGTCTCCTAACAGTGGAGGGGAAGAGAGGTAAATGGCCACCTTTGTGCACTCACAACTCAAGAGCTGCTCTCAAAAAAGAAAGCAGCAATAATACCCCAGAACACTTCCATTTTTTTCCCAGCATGTCAAAAATTATGGAAAAAAAAATTGTATGACATTAAAATCCATCTCCTTCAAACTCCACAAACATGATATTTAAGTTCAATTTCCCAGTGTTAAGAGACATGGTGCTTTATTAGCTATAATAAATGTCAACTTTTAGTTTGGAATTTGATGGATAAGATACCAATTACATTGACAGCTTTTCCCACCGAAACCCAGTACAGTTGGGGTTTTGTCATGCCTCACCGGCCAAGCCTCTCACCGGCAGGTAAACTGACATCCTGGTGAGGGACACCATGAAAAACAGGAATTTGATCTCCCCTAATTTGATTTCCCCGAATTCATTCACTTACCATTTAAAGCAGTAGCACATATTTATACCCTGCAAACACTGTACTTCTATTAAAATACTATTTATCTGATGACCTCTAATTATCAGTTTGCACAAGCAGAAAAGATGCTACACTTCTAAGAGAAATACCAGCACCACGACCTTAAAGGGAGGCTGGGTTAGTTTCTTCATTATTAGGAAAACACCAAGTGTCTGGAACCTTCTTTTCCTGATACTGCGTGAACAGCTAAAAATAAATTCAAACTGATGACAGTGAAACAGTATTAAGTTTCCAATTTAGCACAGAACAGCACTCATATTGCTTTTAAAAAGTCAATGAGATTTAAGCACATGCTTGACTTACAACTTACGCTTAACTCATTTGCCAAGTCTAGTTAATCTGAAGAATCGCATTCTATCAGTGATTGATGCATCTGACCCCCCTAAAGCTGGTATCAATTTATGATAGAATATTTAACTCTTAAATAGGATTTTATTTAGATAAATGAATGAGAGTTTGAGTCAATACCATCCCTCTACAGGCCTCCCCTTGAAACACTTCGCCTTAGCAGCATGGAAAATTGCACTGATGGTACGGACTCCCTGCAACTTCTCTGTGCTGTAACACTTGGAGTTCTTATTGCTTCCCAGCTTGATCCCATTGATCTATGTCATAGGAAACAAAGTGAAACACAATACAATATATATACAAATACAACATAAAATACACAATATATTCAAAAAGACAAGCATGTATTACAAAAGCACAGAAAATCTATTCTGATGCTTAAAAACCTCAGCAAGTTTGTCATGCACATAGAAGTAGCTCTGCTAAATCAACAAGTACTCACATATTTCATGTTGGGAACTGAGAACAGAAAGAAATTATACTGATAACAATCTTTTTATTAATAATGTACAAAGCCTTTCCTCAATATCTTAGATAGTGTGTCAGAGACAAAGGCATTTTCAGTCTTTTTTTTTAAAGCAGAACAAAGTGTAGAGGTTTTTATCTTCCCTTCTAAATGCCAACTGATCCTAAAGAGCAAGCGCTACTGTTGCCTTACCTTTAATAAGTAAAGGCTGTTGAACAAAAATATATTGCCACAGACACATGACTCACTGAACTAAGTCATAAGAGATGACACTGACAGCTAATCCCCAACATACTGTTTACACCCATCTATTCATGCATGCCATCTCCGCTAATGTGGTAGCCGACTGCTTTCCAAAGGGGGACTGCAGTGAAATTTCCCTCTTACCACTTTGTCAGCAGGAGGCAAGCCCAAGGAGGAGGAAGATGATTATTAACTTTTAAGAGGAAAAAAGTAAAATAACCATAAAGCTGTCTATTCAGATAGTGGTGAGGTTTTTTTAAAAACAGTCAGGCAACTATTAACCAAATGCTATGGAAAAAAATAGAAAAAAAACAATAATAATCCCACTGGGATTCTGAGCAGATTTTTTTTTTTGTCCTTAATGTCACCAGAAGTTTTCCAAGACAGTGAAGAAAACAAGGCATTTAATTTCTTAACGTCTACATACTTGATTTCTATTTAATTTGATTTTCCTTTTAAGCTTCAGCAACATTTGCTTCTTTCTGTATATTTCCAATGCTGGAAAGCTCCATAAATATATATGTATAAATAAATATTTTTTTAATTATTTCAGAAAAAGAAAAAAAATTACCCAACACTGGCCTCATGCATGAGGCAAAGAGATGAAGTTTCAGTTTCTGGTGCTTGCCAAAGAGAAAGTCAATGTGGGTTTGAGCAAGTACCTTGTTTGTGAGCTTCACTTTCTGATGTGTAAAATGGCACTTCGCTTCCCTCATTCTCGGTGCTTTTTATGTTGCAATCTCTTCACAGTAAAGCTCTCTTGTCAGTACAATGACTTGTATTGCTTAACACAGCACACTGTAATTTAATTATGTTTGGAAACTACAGCATACCGAATAAGAAAGCCATTATAGCAGTAAGAAAGGAAACGAGCACCATAGAGAGAACTGAACAAATAATACATAGAAGTGCAAAAAGCACATATTTTGGGGAAAAAAAAAAAAAGAATTAAGAATTTGAGTGGAGATTTTTACTGTGGGGTTTGGGGGGGTTTTTTATTTGGTTTTTTTTGGTTTTTTTTTTTTTTTAA